>VXBU01017020.1:17520-54628 GCA_013400315.1 Bombycilla garrulus | reverse complement strand
ATATATATATATATATATATAATGCTGAAAAGTTAAAAGTTACTCACATTGTAAGTGCCCACCACATCTAAAGCTTTTATGTGGGGTTACAACCAATTTCTGGACAATATTAAAATTAGTATTTTAATTGCCTTTAAGGAAAGGAAGAAATACCTTTTCTGGAGCCTGAAATACCTCTGAGTTCTTTGCTGTCTTTGAAATTATTAAGGAAAATAAAATACAGTCTCTGTTGTAATCCTGACAATAAAATTCCTGCCAATGATTCTAGAAAATACATGAAGCTAAGAGTTATAAGTTTTGGAAAACTATTTAGTGCTTTAGGTATTAAAACACTGTTACAAAAATGATCAGATATTATTTATCCTCCTCTCACTGATACAGGAGATTTTTACACATTGCAAATGAAGTTTCCAAGTCAACCCACAAACCCACTTATCACTATTCCTTACTTTTCCAAGATTCTCCTGTCCATTCTCCCAAAATTCCAACTGCACCCAACCCAGGGCACCGCTGTGACCTGAGATAACCCAGAGGAAAGCAGGAATTCATTGGAGCATCCTAAAAATGAGCAGCACAGTTCAGCCTCGTGGCTGTGCTGGGGCTGGGATCATTTGCCACTCAGGAAAAGGAATATTCCTCAGGGAACAGCAATTCCTGACAGCTCGAGAGCCACCTTAAACAGATAGCGTGGGAGATAACCTCTGGGCAGGGAGAAGGAAAACGGGAAGAGAGGATCAGGGAATACAAAAAGGTTAAGGTGACCTTCAAATTCTTGTCCCGGTTTCAAGTATTTTATTAGGTGAACTTGGAGTTTTTTCAAATAATGTTTACTTACTCTATCTAAAAACATTTCCTGTCTTTCAGACACAGCTTGAAACGCGTAACTGCCAACAGCAAAACTGAGGGGTTTTTTTTTAGGCTCGGTGTTTCGTATTTTTGTTTTTCTAAGAGCCGTGTTGTCAGCTCGGCAAACCATTTACTCCGAAAAAAGGAAGAAGCAAAAAGAAGAGGGAACTGACTGATTTGTCTGTGGTCTTTCCTGTCAGGATGGCCCTCGCCTTGGCTTTGGTCAGAGGGAAGGACTTGATGTAGGAGTCGTAGAGGTGCTTGGCCAGTGCGCGCAGGTCGGCGGACTCGGGGTTCAGCTGCTCGATGTCGCTGGAGATCTCTGCCAGCAGCTTCTCCTTCTCCGCCTGCGGCATCCGCCCGAACCTGATGGCTGAGGGACACCACAACAGTTACCAGAACCCTCTGAAACGGCTGCTCTGCCGCCTTCCTGCACCTCCAAAAGCACCTTTGAACTTTCTGCCGCCTTTGGGGGAAGCCTGAGTTGAGCAGGGTTGGGCGAGTGAGGAAGGAGGGGTTTCTGCAGGCGTTTAGGCAGAACAGCTGAGGAGATTTAAAAATATAAACAAATCTCAAAGAGGAAATCATCTCTGTGCCCATTACAACACCTTAGAACTGCAAACCTGCTGTCAGCTGTTGTGAAACCCCCTGGTTCTGCCTCCAATCTACGTAAAATGCAAAGAATATTTAAGATATTAAAGTTCTGTCGGCTCAGGGTGGGAATCACCATCGAGCCTTGTTTCGTTTTGGGCAAATCACCACATGGATCTTCATTTGTTTAGAAACAAAACCCTCACTTGCCTTGCAGGAATGAATTCCTAACTAGTTCAGCAGAATTTAATGCAGCAACTGCTAGAAAATGTTAACACAAGAATTAAGGGATGGGGAAGAAGGTTTTATAGGGAATAAAAAGCTGGAAAATGCTGACTTTTCATGGTACCTCCATGTATGTGCAGTATTGAAAAACCAGGAAATGGTTCTGCCTCAGCAAATGAGCCCAAACTTCCTCAAATCTCCTCTGCACCTCCTACTTTTCCATCCATGAACTTTCTATCCAAGACTATTTATTCACATGGGGACTGACTGGAGAATGTTTCAAATGAGCCATCAAAATCAATTCTGATTTATCACATGATATTTCAGTAAACAGAATTTTTTTGTTCTGTGAAAACACAACAGAACAAAAGAGCATCCAAACAAAAAAACGGAAGGAAGAAATCAAGGTTTTTGCATTTTGGCCCTCGGGGGAAATAGAAATATTATGAATATTTTTTCAGTGATTAGTGTGTTCCTTGGATAAAGGAAAAGTGCTGCTAAGCTCATATAGAGATGATTTTACTGGGGATGTTTATTTTGGAAACAAGCAGCCACTTTTCCATGAGTTTACTCATTTTTTTCCAAGAATAAATAATCATGCCAGAACGCATCCCCCCCTCTCCATTTTTCCTATATTATATTTATTGATCAGTTGTCTTATTTCATGCTGTAGAAACAAAGTCGTTTATTTTTATGACTGAACTCCTCTTCCAGCAGCCTCAGCCTGGGACTGACACGTGCTGGATATTTTAGAATTACTTGGGTGTCCTTTATATTAAATTATACTGAACACCAGCAGGAAAGGATTCTGCTGTGAGCCTGTTCCTGAGAGCTGAGGTTTGCAAAAGCAGATCCATAATCTGGAATCCCACCAGTGCAAGACTCCATTTCACCAAAAGAAAAGGTGATCACGACTCAAATGTATATTAAATATAACATTTCATTATAATTTTTTTTTAAATATAACAATTCATTAAGAACCAAGAGAGCTGTGAATCAAGTATTCCTATCTTACAATTTCTTACACAGAGGGTTTATTTTTTTCATAGACGAAATTATTCCAAATATATTTAGAATATATTTTATTGGTGAGCTATCAGATGCAGCAGATTCTGCTTGATGTTTACTACCACTGCAGGCAAAATTTGGGGCAAAATCGATTTTGTGGGATGAGCCTAGCAGTTTCCTTTTGTAAAAAT
Source organism: Bombycilla garrulus (assembly GCA_013400315.1). NCBI lineage: Eukaryota > Metazoa > Chordata > Aves > Passeriformes > Bombycillidae > Bombycilla > Bombycilla garrulus. The sequence goes on along the minus strand of VXBU01017020.1, from coordinate 51,767 downwards.
CCTTGTCAGTGTCATTTTCAGGGGCAGCTCCTCCCTTTCCTTGCCTCGGCAGGATCCTCCAGATGGCAGGAACAGAAAACCAGGGGGAACACGGTCAGTGCCTGGTGCTGCATTCTGTCCTCTGGCTTTCTGGGCAAGAGCTACACCACACACCCTCAGCCCAGATGATAAATGTTGAAAAAAAAGATTGTTTATAGACTGTTCTTTAAGGCTCTTCTGGATTATTTCTGGGCACAAAGGAGATGTTTCATGGAAAAAAAAATATAATAAGTGAAGCTGATATGTAATTATTTAGTGCTGGGTGTATATGGGGATAATTTTTAAAATGTTTTATGTGGAGGGCCTGGGGGTTATGCCTTCTTTTTATCCTTGAATGTATTATATATGCATAGAACTTTATATATATTTCTTTTCTGACTCTGCTTTGCTTTGTATGGTAGCTAGTTTTATCACTTTTTTGGGCATATGTCATCTTTTTTTGGTCTCTTGGTAACTGTCTAGATCCTCAGCTTTCTTTAGTTTGGGAGACAGCACTTCTTTTTATTTCAGTGTTTTTGCACTTCTCTTATTTTGTGTGTTTAGATTATCTTCACTTTTTTATTACAAGAAATGCTAGGTGCTTGTATTATATAGCGAAGGCTATAGATATTGAATATGATTTTTATTAAGTTTGTTATATTTTAAGAGACAATATACTATAAAATTATAGAATTGGTTAACTATAAAATTGATTTAATGTTGAACCTTTTGTCTCAGAGACCCCAAAATATCCCATAAATACAGTTTGTTAGAGCAGAAAACACAAGGTAAGGCCAGGCTGGATACCTGTGTGATTTTAGTGGAGATGTGCCCAGATTGAGCAATCTCCTGCTCCTAGAAATGAAGATAAAGACATTGCCACACGTTCTTTTCTTCCAGCAGCTGGGTTAATACCAGCAGCGCTTTTAGCACAAGAGAAGAAAATAAATGACATTTTAAAACAAAAAGAACCAAACTCCTGCTCGGTGGCACTTCAGAGCACAATCTGCACATCTCAGGGTTAAGCCCAGAGCAGCACTGTGGCTAGAGAAGGAAAGGAAAACAATATTCCAAGCATGAGAACACCACTGTCTTTTTTAACCTTTAGCCAAGTGGTGTGGAGCATTTCTACGTGAAAAAATGTGGCTGTAGCTGCTGAGTGTCTCCTTGCAGTCCCCCTTTTGTCCTCATCATTTCTGCAATAATGCATCCACACGAGGACAGGCACAGACTGGGACCCTCAGGCACAAACAACCCCCGTGCTGCTTCAAAGCATTTCAAATTCAGATAATTTCCCCACTCGAGTGGCTGAAGTGTAATCTGGAGATGTGACATCAAAATGTGCCTCAGTGTCACTGGTGAAACTCCCTGGTTCCACCTCCAGTCTACATAAAACGCACAGAATATTTAAGATATTAAAGTTCTGTTGGCTTGGGGCTGGAACCTGGGTAGGAACACACCCAGCGTTGCATTTCTTTGTGCTTCTGGGTCCTCAGAGGTGAAATTCAGCTCTTTTTTATAAATTCCTTTATAAATGAAGAAGGAATGAGGGCGTTCTGTGCAAGGTAGTGAAACCAGGGTGGGCAAAATAAAAAAGGCAAGTGTAGAAGGCAGCGTTTGAATAGAAACACTGAGTCCTGGGTGGAAGAACTCCTGGGTGGAGCAAAGGAAAATGTTCCTTGGAGCCCTGGGGCAGATGGCTTTGCCTTTCCCGGCCTCCCCTGACTCCTAGAACCTTGCTGGGGAAAAAAACAGGTGAAATGTGAACTTTAAAGCTGTTCTAGGTGTTGTAAGCCAGAGAAATCCCTTCCTGATGGAACTGCCCATGGATCCCATGGACACAACTGGGAGCTGTGCTGCCAGGCCAGGGGAGAATTTGGCGTAGACCTTGAAAATAAGAATAAAAATCCCTCCTGAATTACTATAAAAATACCCACAGTAGCATTTCAAAATTAGATTTAAGTGTTATTGTTGCATCCCAGGAATTTGAAAACCGTATTTTCTATTAACAAAACATTTCCCAGACCAATTTACATTCAGTGCATGTATTAACTTTGCAAACCACAGTCCAGCTTTCCTCTTGGGGACAGCACACTCATTTTTTATATTGAAAATAATGAAAGTCCTAAGAAAACCACAGAGAAATTATTTTCCCAGTCATGTTTGCAATTCTTTACCCTTAGAATTACATAAGTCTCTATGTTATGACATTTAATTCCTGTTTTTACTCAGCTTTGCCAAAGCAAGGCAACAAAGAATCTCCATTATGTCCTTCTGCCCAAACATTCATAAGTATTTCCACATGAATTGCTCTGTTAATCTTAAAGTTCAGAGGGATTTTCTTCTAGAGCAGTATTGCGATTTCCTTGGTGCCATTACTTATGGTAAAGAGGACAACCACAGGTGTGGGTGTCCTAGAAAGGAGGAGGACAAGAACTTTTAAAACTGCACAATTCGTGAAAGTGGATATTTTAATTTCAAATATGTTGTGTTTCAGCATGAGAAGTTCTAACTCAGTGATGCCAACAGTGGTAAGTGACCTGTGCAGCAAATTCGAGTTGCTGTTATTCACAAAGCTTCAGATCCTCTAAACCCAGCTTTCATCATTAAGTTTTTGGCTTCCAGAAAGGCTCCAACAGGCAAAAAAGGTCTGGTCAGAAAATAACACAGTGAAATGAAAAATAGCAACTACACAAGGAACGTATTCTGGAAGAAATAGCAATTACACCAGGAATGTTTTCAGGAGGAGCTACCAATGAGCAGGAACGATGGGGAGTAAAACCAACTCATGTTACATTATGTATTAAAGCAAGAAAAGCAAATCTCCACCTCTCTGATTTTGATGTTAAAGCAATCTCAAATCATGGAGAGGCTCCTACAGGCAGGGCAATCTCTCTGGCATGTATTCCTAGGCTGAGGATGGACATTCCAGCAGCTGTGCTGACGTTCCATGTTAATTTTCAGGGGAATCTCCACGTGCACTCACCATTGTGTGACATCCCAACAGCCAGGCACTTCTGGAACCTGCAGTACTGACATTTATTCCTGCTCTTCTTATGGATCCTGCAGTTCAGATCACACCTGTCGTAAATCAGCTTTAGCCTGATTGTTCTTCGGAAAAAGCCCTGCAGGAAACAGGGAAAATATGGAAACGACTGCAGAAATCACAGAACACATGGAAAAGGCTGCAGGAAACACATCAGACTTCTCTGTGGTCACCTAAAGTATGCAAAATGGGTAAAGAAACTTTATTAATCAGCATACCAGGGCCTGAATTTGAACTGCTCAAAGTTTTGGAATTGGGCATGAGTTTGCTTTTGCTGCATCCTAAGAATTCAGATTTTCTGCACACGATGTCCAGGACAGCAGGAATGAAATGAAACAAAAGGAAAACGAAACGAAATGAAATGCTTGCAGGATTGAAACAAGGGGTAAAAATGCACCAAAAATTTGAACAGATCAAAACCATCAAGAAGAAAAAAAAGCAAGCTAGCTTTTGATAAACTCCTGCTCATTGAACCGCAAATCACACGCGGGAAAACTGACGTGAAGACCTAAAACATTTAAAAAACAACCGAAAAAAACCCCCACAGAAGCGTGATTTTCCCAAGTGATTATTTCGATGAAAATAGCACCAAATGCTGAGGAAAATGCATTTTGGCAGCTCACCTTGCAGCCCTCGCAGGCGTGCACGCCGTAGTGGAAGCCCGAGGCCTTGTCCCCGCACACGCGGCACTCGATGGCCATCAGCGAGCTGGCCGCCTCCTCGTGGGGCTTGTTGTACAGCTGCACTTTCTCTGAGAAGTACGGGGGGGAAGGGGGCTCCATCTTGATGGCACCTGTGCACACAGAAACGGTGAAGGGATCAACTTGTTGTGGTTTAGGTTGGGTGCCGGTGGGTTAGAGGCGGGAAATTCTGGTCGTCCGTTGGGTTTTTAGTTTGGAGTTGGTATGAGGTAGCTTTAAGAGAAAGAGTGGAATTATAATTTTGGGAACTTTTCTGGTTTAGTTAGTTGCAGTTAATGAAAAGGTAAAGGAGAGCTCTCTCTGGTTATTTATTGAAGACAATACAGTTCAGGAGAAGATGTGGGGAGTGAGAGCAGCTCCTGATAAAAAACTCCACACTTTGTCTCTCCTGCTTTGCTCTCAGAGCCGAAAGATGCTGACACCCAGCACAAACAGACAAACAGCCGGGGATATCAGCATCACAGAGCCACTCCAGGACAAAACTCCAGGGAAATTCCTGGGGGGAACAGTGAAGAACGAGCACAAGGCATCGCAGTGATGCTGGCACGAGGTTTTGCCAGGATGCTCCACGGCAAAGGCAGCAGCTGCCAAAGGCTGCACAAGGAGCTGGAGCTGCATTTCTGTGCCTGGAGAAGCTGGGAGGGGCAGATTCTGGTGGAGAAGGTGTGTTACAGATCCAGCTTTCAGCTCTGTAGTGTGGAATGGTTTAAAGATGGGTCTTAAAAATTAATGTATGGAGAACTCAGGCTCTACTCAGTCTCTGCCTGGTTTATTATTTTAAGGTGTTGAAAACTCCTGCAGGGAGATGAGCTGGAGTGTCTAATCTATTTTAAAAAGCATTCAAGTGTCTATTTGAACAATATAATATTTAATAATATATATATGATAAAAATCTATCAGATATTATAAATTTTTTTTCTCTCTCCTGGGGAAAACTGTTGAACTTTGGGTGCAGTTTAGAGATAAATTTTCTCTTCTGAAAGTTTCTAATTAAGAGAGTGATTTCTAATATTGAATGATTTCAAACAAGTAAATATGATGTCTTTAAATCTATCATCACTGGCCATAAAAGAGAGCTGTGACATTTGAAACAGAGTATGAAAGATGGTAAACATTTTTATTCTTCCAGATTGACTATACTGTACAAACTAGAAAGATTTATTCCTATATAAACTGGGAAGAAATTACCTAAGTAAAGACGAGGAGGATTTTTGTCATCTAAACCCTGCTGCACTCTTTAAAACTCCTTGGCATTAAAGCGTTATGAATATTTCTATTTAAACAAAAGAAAAATAAATGACTAGCTGGAAAAATATCCATTCATTTGTTATCGTAGTAGTGCAGAAATACACACACCTGCCTCACTGTACCACCAAAATTAATACCACAATTTCCCCAGCAAGAATTCCCTCAAAGAGCACCTGTACAAATGACTACAAATAAAAGTGAGGTCAGATCTAAGCAGAAGTGGATCCTCAAAGGAGTTCCGGGCACAACAACCTCAAATTCCTACTCTGAGCAGGATTGCAGTAACAATTTATTTAGGAACAGGTCACTTCCTTTCTTAAAAGGAGGATTTGGTGTAATTTTGTCAGTGTGAATTGTGAAAGAGCAGCGTGTTTGGTAGCAGGTAAATAATCCAGGAGCTGTGATAGAGCTGTAACTCTTCCCATCCCTTTCTGAGGCTGCACATAATTAAAAGCTGCACATATTAATTAACGATTCAGATGCTCTATCTGCTGGGCATTCTTCAGCCCTCATCGAGTTTATTCTGCATTGTGCACACTGAGCTGCGAAGGAAAAGCTGCACACAAGGTACAGGAACAGGAGACAATGGAGGGGTCCCTGTGTCTAATAAAATGTAATTTTGGCTGCTTTGCGATGCCTTTCCTAAACTCCAGCTGCTGCTCTGGCAGGGTGCAGGTCTGCTGTGAGGATTTTCCCTTTTCTATCCGCCCTGCAAGAACATCTCTGCTGACACAGGAGATCTGAATTCCAAATCCATTTGCTGCTAGCACACGTTCCAGGGAAGGAAAGAAGCACGGGCATGAGGGAACCACTTCAAAAAAGGCAGAGCTTACTTTGGCACTCCTGCAGCTTGATATCATATTTATAATCCAGGCCTGACTGGTCAGCTCTGGCAAGGGGCAGATCCTCATAGTGTGGGGAGGAAATGCTCGAGAAGTCAACGGTGGTGAAGGGCTTGATGTCAAAGGAATGTGTGTGATCATCCATGGCTGACAGATCCACGGGGCTGATTCCAAAATTCAGGGGCCAAAACGGCATTTCTGTGTCAACCATTGTAATCCCTGCAAAAGCCAAGGAGAAAAAGACATTTTAAAAGGAGTTGTTGATCTCCAATACGTTCAGCTGAGGTCCAAGTGTCCCAGAGGGTTGACATGAGAACCTTAACTCCATCTCTCCATAGCATGCATATCAATAAAATTAGAAGTCTTCCACAAATAATTCTCATTTTTGCAAATTCTAACCCCCATTCTTCCCAAGTGCCTGAAAAATCTCAAGGATTTTTATATTAAGAAAAAACCCCGAAGTGGCTGGTATCAAATAGTGGTGGTTTTCCTCCAAATTACCAGAAATATTTGAAAACTGTGCTCATTTGAGCTTGCCAAAAGTTTAATCCCAGTCTTGAACCCAAGGATCAAGATGTAAGTTATGACTTTTCAAATTCCATATACATTTATGCAAACCTTGGAAGCAGTACACAAATAAGAAACATCTATCTGCAAAAATCTTCTGCAAATCGAGTGAATTTGGATTGAGATATGAAATGTTTTTCCAAGTCCTCTTCTGAAAAATAGCTGAACCAAAATCCTTCATTTAGACACATTTCAACTATGAAGAAGGTTGTAAGTTACAGCAAGTGAACCAAAATCCTTGATTTAGACAGATTTCAACTACGAAAAAGACTGTAAGTTACAGCAAGTGCAAAGGCTATTTTATAACCAGTGTCTGTGTTTAATTTTCCACAATTTATAAAAAGAACATTCTGCCCTAAAAATAGAAGAGATGATTCAGAGCTAAAATAGCTTGGTCACTTTGGCTGTTTAATTTGGACTTTAGACCCAATCAAGTGAGTGGCCTTTAACCTCTAGATAACAGAAACTTTGATTTGATCTGCTCTGAATTAAAACTGCTCTGTCACACAGCCAAAAGTGCCGTTGCAAAATGAAGTTATTGCAACAGAGGTGCTGCAGAATTTGGAACTCTCCCTGTTTTTGACAGGTGAGTGAAGCTGGGACTGCCCTCCCCAGCAGCTCAGCTGAAACGCCAGGGCCTAGAAATGGCTGCACTTCTCTTTGCCCTCCCTCAGGAATGTCACCAGCATTCTTCCCGTTTTTAGGACTCCCAGCAAAACCCTTCAGCTCTTCCGCCTCGGTGCTGGCAACGAAGGATGTGAGGGATCTTTTTAATTCTTAAATTTGAGAGGAGAGATTCTCACTGCAGCAGGAACAAAGAGGTGCTGCTGCACCCCAGCCACCCCCTGGAGGGGATATTTAGGATGTTATCCCTCATGAAAGTAAGGAAACAACAGGATTTCCAATTGCCACAAGTGGCAAATCCCTGGGGAAGCTACAGGACAGCTTTCGGAGTACCTCGGTGTTGTGTGTTATCTCCCAAACGGTCGAGTTTCACATGCAGGGCTCAAACCATGAGCTCTGCCCAGGCTCCCAGGGAATGGTGACATTCCCGAGGCTGCCAGGGCTCCAGGAATGTTTGGACACTGCTCCAGGTGGGATTGTTGGGGTGGCTGTGCGGGGACAGGAGCTGCACCAGATGATCCTTGGGGATCTCCTCCAACTCGTGAGATTCCCTGATTCTGTGACATTTTCTGTGAGCAAAAAGTGCAAATCCCCGGCCATCAACACCGGGAAATGCCTTCCCAAAACAGATTTCCCAACAAAACAATGATCCAGAACAGACTTCTTCTTAAGAGCCCATTTCTTGCCGTGAGCAGACACATCTTTAAAAAAACACACAAAAATCAAGGGACATTTCAAATTGGTTTGTATTCCTTTAAGCAGGTGACATCAAGGGTTATTACTTTCTGTTGGAGTTGTGCCTCAGGGGTGAAGGACAGCTCCAGGCACACTCCCAGGCACAGCCCAGGGTCATCCCAGGCATTCCCAGCTTGCTGGGTGGACAAGGAACCAAAGCCTCCAAAGGCAGGAGGAGTCCCAGGCACAGCTGCCCTTGCACAGACTCCTCCCCGCTCTGGAGAACGCCTGGAGAGCTTCAGCACCTGCTTGAAGGCAAGGACAGGGTGGGACCACTCACTGAGGAGAGATGAGCTCCACCACCTGCCTCTGATCCCACTGGAAAATCAACAGATTTCCTGCACTCTCCATCAGACCTCTGAAAAACACTCTCACAATCTCACAAACCTCATCGCTTTGTCTTTTCCAGTTCAAAGGCTCCAGTTTGCAAACCCCCGTGGGCTGAGCAGCGCCCTGGAGCCGAGCTTGGTTTCCCAGCCCGTGCTGGGATGTTCTGGAGAGCTCGATGATGTACTACAGGAGTAATTCTGTGGAACTCCTGCATCATTCCAGCCCACAGTGCACATGACCTTCCCCGTGCACAGATATCTCACAGCTTAGAAAAACTCAGATAAGCAGGTGAGTCCAGAGGTCTGGCTTGGCAAGCACAAGCTCCAAAATCTAAGAGCTTGGAGTAATTCCTTATCGGAAATCTCAATTCCCAGTCGGCATGGCCAAATAATTTTAGCAAAATCTCCCCAAAAAAGGCCAGAGTGGTTTTGTGGTGGAAGCATTTCTAGCCTAGAATTGGGGCGGTTTGGATTTTTATTGCATTTTAGAAGAAACAAAATTAAAATAAATAATTAATGAGTGACCTGTTGTTTGAAGCATCACTGAATAGAAGGGATTTGGTTCCATGCATGCTCTTTTTTCCCCACTAATTGTTTTTTTTTTTTCTCTATGTCAGTCCCATTCACACACATGCTCCATATGCTGAGAACAGAGGAAATCCAAATGCCAAGATTACACTGAAGAGAAAATCAGGGAATTGTGGCTGCGCCCATCAGCTACTGCAGCTCACAGAGTCATTCTGCTTTTTCCTGCTCCTCTTTCTGCTGCAAGGTAATAAAATCTGGAGCCAGCAGCCATTTACAAATCTTTAGTCAAAAGCCCGTAAACTCCAGCCCTTCCAGAGGTTAACATCCCATGACTCTGAAGATTCCAGAGTAATATTATTTACAAGCATTTCTGAATGATGAGAATTTCCAGGTTTGCTCAGGTTTTGGGTATAAAACACAAAGCATCTTGTTACAGTTTTATAGTGCCAATCTTCATATATGATTTAAGCAAATTATAGGTGACTTGTTCAATTAAAATTTTTTTTCTATGACAATATAAACAATTAATTTCAATTTTCAGATGAATTTATATTTGAGATACTAAAATGAAGGCAACTTTTTCCATGCTAGTTCTACTCTTGCACTGCTGAAAAACAAAATGTGAAGATTGTTCCTCTGTTTAATAGTTGTTTTACAAATACTTCTATTTTGCATCTAGCTTTACTTGATTTTTGCTGTGTGCTTTGTCTTTTTTCCTCCCCAGGAAGGAGGAATGACAACAATCTTTCTGGGGAAAAAAAAAATAAAAATCAATAGATTGTAGTCTTCTCATGGCTTTAAAAGAACCAAAAAACAACAAGCAAGATTAAAAGGATCCAATGGACAAGTCCAATATCAGACTAGAAAATGCTTTTATAACTCCCAGCTGGTTGTGTGACATCCAGGTAATAGATCTGGAAGTATTTATCTGATTTAGAAGATTTTCATGTGCAAAAATCCTCTTCAGCCAACAAGAGGCTGGGCAGAACAGCAGCAGAGATGTTACTCAGGAAGTCAGATGGAGGAGCTTGGACATTTAATCCTCCAAAAGAGCAGGAGTGAAAGAGAAAATGCTGCTGAGATAACATTTAATTCTGAGGTACGGGGCTTTCTGAGTGCCTTCACTCTGATTAATCCCCCGTGGAGCTGCTCAGGGTGACGTGCAAGGAACCAAAGGCGCTGAATTCACCCGGCACAGCCAGCCTTGGTTATTCTGCTGCTGACAGGCAGCAATCTCCTCTCCCCAGTCACCTCATCCCCTAACTGATCTGCTCTCCAGCTCCTCAGACAGTTATTCCCTGCGCTGCTCCCACCAGGAAAACATCAAATCGAGCAGAGGAGATTGCCATGGTATGAAAAACATCCTGGATCACGAGCTGCTCTTTACCATAAACACTACCTGTGCTCAGGTAACCTGAAGGGCCTGTTATGCTGCATTCTGGACACGCTCTTTCCAGACAAAACTACCAAAATATGACCCTACAGGTATTTAATGAAGCAACCAGAACATCCCAACTGACAGGAGTTACAGAAAATAAGAAGACAAAAAGAAATAGGCAAAGCCTCCCGGCTTTGAAACATTATTGAAATCAAGGAAGATTGATATAATCACATGACACGGGCAGGCATAAATATGGACAAACTGATACGTGAACTGAATAATGCTGTGGGTTTTTCCTAATGAGAACAAATTTCAGGGAAGGGATTGGATTTCCTCTCATGTATCAATGCGTCAGAGTTTGTCAAGTAAACTCATATGCGAGTCCTGCAGAACTTAATGAGATTTAATTTAATTAAGGCAGCTCAGACCCTCTGTGAAATAATGTCCTACATCAGTTGGTTAGAGCCACACAATCATTCTCAGTTTTTAGGAGAAATTTAGAGATGGTGAAGGGGCAGCTTGATACCCCATAGATTCAATTTATCGATCTGTTTGGAAAAATAATAACATATTCCATGTGTGCCTTGCAAAAACACGCGTCCCCTAAACGGCAGCACCACGGGCATTGAGTTAGAGACTTGTGCTGATCTTTTAGGGGAGAAGGGCTCTGAAAAGGGAGCAGACACCTCGTGAGAACCCAGCTGCATTCCCCTCCAACAGCTCAGCTCTCTCCTTGCCTCTGACACAGAAATTCTGTGTGCCATTGGCCGAGCAGCTCAAGGCAGCGTTTTATCAACGCTGCTCTCAGCTCCCAGATGTGAGGGATTATTGAACTTCAGGTTACTGAGAGAAAATCACTTCTTACTGCATTTGCTGGGTCCTGGCAAAAAAAAAAAAAACAACCCAAAAAGCAAAAAAACCCTCAGATTTTTGTCTCAGCTCTCTATTTGTCCAGTGAAAGAACATTACCTTCCCTCCCTCCCCTCCATTCTCTGTGCTATCCATAAACATCACTGCTCTTCAGCAGGTGTGGGATTACTCCACAGATTTTTCAAATTCCTGGTTATGCCAGAGTACAGTGGAGATCAAAGCTTTAAATCTTTAGGAGATAAACCTTCCTCAATAATGAAAATTATATATTTTTCACTAATAGCAACTGTCACTATAATGGACTTTATCTAATGGATAACGTTTGTATAAAACAGAGATAATTTTGTTTTGGACTAACCAAACCCTGTGAATTTTTTTGTATCTCGAACAATGACTCAAAGCTATTGCCCATTGTTGTTTCACACATTCCTGGCCTCCAGTTTCCCGATTTTCCCCCATTTCCCGGCACAGGACCCGAACCTCGCTGTGTCCTGTTGCTGCAGAGTCAGCAGAGGGAGCACAACGTAACTAAAAAAAAACCTCTTTCCAAGAACTCTGCTGGCACAGCCAGTGATGCTCCTAAACAAACAAACAAGCAAAAAANAAAAAAAAAAAAAAAAAAAAGACGGAAAAAGAGCCTCGGTGGCCGATGCCCCCAATTCTGTGTTTGACAAAATCAGTACTCTGCCAACTGCAGCAGGAAAAGCAAAGTAACAAACAAAAAGCCCTATAAAGCCCTGTTTTAAAAACTCCATTACAGTATTTTTATTGCTTAAAAGGCGAGATGTAAAGGTTTGGTGTTTTTTTTCATTTTATCCATGTACATACCCAGAACATTGTTAGAGTTCAGGGCAGAAAATGTCAATGATGTGATGATGAACAGACACACTGAGCAGAAATATTGGTAGGATTAAAATAGTTATTCAAAGCAGTCATTTCCCAAACAAATTACACATTAGAAACCACTATGGATATAGGAAAAGGCTCCAGGCTACTGAGAGAATAAGTACTGTTAAATTTTTGATTGCAAACTCAAAGTATTGTTAAATTTTCGATTGTAAATTCAAAGTATTGTTCAATTTTCGATTGAAATTTCAAAGTATTGTTCAATTTTTGATTGTAAATTCAAAGGGTTCTGCCTCCCAGCACCCAGCCTGGAGCCAGGCACACTCCTGGGGCCACCACTGCCTCACCACACTTGGGAATTTCCTTTTCAAGCATGAATTTATAAAAAACCACTTACAGGAATGAAAACTGACCTCACTACAGGAAAGAAGAAGCAAATTTTAATGGGTTTGTTTCACTTAAAGAACTGTCAGCTAAAGCTCCCGCCACCTTAATTTAGCTGTGAAACCAGAGAAAATAATCAGTGTCTCCAAATGTTGAGTGTCAAAACAGCTCCATAATAAAAAGCAACTTGGTGAAAAAAATGAGTTCACAAATGACTGATAATGGCATTTTAAAACATGACTTTAAAAGTGCTGCTGACTCTGAGCACATCCAGACAAGAGATGACATTTTCTTCTCGTTCCTCAGGTCCAGCTCTGAAACCATCGAAAAATGTCCCCCCAGAAATTAACATGTCCACCTGAAAATGCCCAAAAATGCCACACAGAGAACAGACTTTGGAAAAAAATGGAATAAACTCTGTATTTATAATAAATGAGACAAGTGGAGGCTCTGGATTGAAAGGTTTGTCAGGCCAGGGCACTGCTCAGGGGTTCATCTCTGAGCAGGAGGGGCAGGGCTGAGGGAAAGGCTCCGCTCCCAACCTGCAGAACCAGCACAGGGCCCAAATTCTGAGGGTAAAAGGAAAAGCAGCGAGCTGGGGCTGAGTGAACGTTCAAGGTGAGCCAGCAAACCCTTCCAGCACTGCTGGGGATGCTCATTTCTGCGCCACGTCCCGATCTGCCCAGCGCTGCAGGCTCAGAAATCCCCGTGGAGCAAGGCCTGCAGAACCCAGCCACTGGCACATCCCTCAAAAAGCCAAATCAAAGGTACAGGGGGAGGAAACCCATTCATCCTCCCAGCAAGGCTGCCCAGTAAAACACCAGGAGAAACTGTCTGAATCCAAACACTTGGAAAGGCCGAAAAAAAGCAACTCGTAAATCAGTAGGAAATGTATTTTATTCCTATAGCTGAATTATAACTACAAGCTGTGCTCGCTAAAAGCGCAGTCCATAAAATTTACCACAATGTTTAAGAGGCAGTTGTTAATAGAAACAAGGAAGAAAAGCCCATTCAGGGAATAATAGAGCTGTTTAGTGTTAAATATATTTTCTATTCTGTGGAATTCACACAAAATGTCTGGGTTACTTGGAATAGCAGCGTTTTATACCCTTGCAGCAACACAAACCCTTGTAAATATAATTGCAAATGAGAAACAAGTTCAGAAATGCCACAGGCTACTCAGATATGCTACAAATTCCCCCATCCTATTTTAATTTGTTAATGTAGGGTTTGTTACGTTCTGATACTGGATGGAGATCCCTGAAACTTCAGGTTATTCCAGGGTGTGAAAAAAGCTGATTGCAAGGCTGCGCTCAGGCAGCTTAAATAGAAACTGAGAATGCTGGACAACGGGAAATTTCTGTGTAAGAAATACTGCTTTATGGATCTGAAAAACTCATGGGCAGGTAGGTCAGATTTAAAAGGAAAAGCACTTCAAATTCAGGGAGAGCTTAACTGAATTTCTGGAAGTGAAACACTTGGGTGGTAAAATCTGACTACAAGAGAAATAAAAGTGTTCTACTGCAGTCACAGCACTGGCAGAGCAGTGAGATGAGGAGATAATTTCTGTTAAATCAGATTCAAAGTTTGTGGGAAAGGATCCTCAAACAGTTCTTAGAAACCCTGAGCAGAGAAACTGCACTTTCCTAGTTCCAGTCATGCTTTGTGAGGCTGAAACTAAAAGTAATTCTAATGAAAGGCTTCTCTTCCAATGCCTTTTGTTCAAAAATGATTTAAAATTCTCTCTCACTCTTCAAAATAGAAATGTTTGTTATTTTGTTTCTTTGAACAAAAAAAACCATTAGAAAATAATAATAATATTAAAAAAACTACCTCCAGAAGCATCTGACAAATAAAGATCATCTGGTTGGTGATATAAAATAGGAATAAACCTCTGTAGGATTCTGAAGGGCCAAGACCATAAATTGGCATTTACGGTGTGCCTTAGAACTGAAATGTGGCTCCTGTTGGTTTTGGGGGATTAGAGGAAAGCAGAAACAAACAGCACGTCCCTGACTTGTGCTGGCAGTATTGTAAAACTAGCTCATTATATAAAATGTAGGCGTTGCTCTCGATGAATCATTGTGATTTAAAATAGGATCCTGATAGACAGGCAATGAATCACTTTGGATTTTGTAATCAGCAAGGGCTGACTTCTTGGGAGAGCCCTTTGCCCCCTTTGGCAAGCAGCTGGGGGAAGGTCTGCTCCAGCCTTGGAGGTGCCTCCCGAGGCTGAAGGAAGTCATTGATTCTAAAATATCCCCAAAAACGCCGTGTGGGACACAAGATAGCAGAGCTTTGTCAGCTGGAACAGCACCACACCATTCAATTGATAAGAGTGTTAACATTCTCAGGCCTGTGCTTGGCTCCAAGGCTCAACCCACTTTAAGAATTGGCATTTATTTCTACTGGGCAGGCTTTGTGTTGCTGCGTCTAGCAAAAGTTTTACCGACTACGAGAAATTAATATAGTTCCAAAATACTGTATTTGCCATTAAAAGTGTTTTAAGAGCCAATGACCCATTCAGAAGTTTCACCTGCACGACTCGTGATTGTGCTTTCAGGTGTCCAGCTTGCTTTGAAGGAAATAGAAAGTTTTCCATCTCCGACAGGAATTGGTTTGGTTCAAAATGAAGCAAAACACTCATTTTGAATATTGCGTTGGTGCATCGAAGCACCTGCCTGAAGTTAAGCACTTTTAAAAACTCAGTTTTTGGCTAAGAAAGGACTTCTTTAGCTAAGATATATTATTAAATTACATCTCATACACACAGATAAATCAATGTGGGTCGTAACACACATCCATAAGAAATCAGGGTCTCATAAAACGCCCTATTTCCCGTGTAAAACAGCTGCCTCAGTGGCAAAGCTGTGCCCAGAGTTAATAAAATACACTCCCAGCACCACGAGGTCCCAGTGGCACTGTCAGCTAGGAGCCTGCTGATGTTTCAATAAGGAACAGCTCTGTCTGAAGCCTTCAAGTACAGCACAGAAACATTTCTTTAATTTATCCTTAACAAAAACCTTTATTGAGTTTATCCCGTGCTCACACGTGGTGTGTTACATGAAAATTTGCCAGCTCCTCTGTGGCTCCCGGAGGCAGTGTGAGATTTTGCAGGATTTCAGGGAGTGTGGCAGAGCACAGGGCTGTGTGAGCACCACAGTTATTTACAGGACCATCTCCTGCTGCACTGCTTATCTGGTTTCATTAGGTCATTATCAGCGTGTCTCTTAACGAACTCTAATATATTAATAATAGACTCCATTCCCTGGAAATGGTGCTTAGCCAATAATTAACAGCTGAGGTACCCAATCAGTACACAGCTTGAAATAGTTGTACTACTGCAATATGGAATTCAGAACACAATGTTTGTATCTGTTTCTGAAATGTGAATAACTTTAATAGCAAACGTTACGTTACATGTGCCATATCCAGTTAATCTCGTAAAACATCCTAAATCCAATAAATTTTCTATTAGTCCTGAATGATTTTTGTAATTTTAATACTGAAATAACCACATCAAGTTTTCTCAATCCACGCTGTAGTAGTAGGGAATTTAGGGATGCAGAATACTGCTGGTAAGAAGCCTGGGATATTTTTCTCTCCTCAGACTCTGTCCTGTCAGTGCTTTTTAATGTTCACAAGACAGTAAACTTCAGTATTGTTTCCAAGAGATGAGCTAATAAGGCACACAACTGGACTGGGGTGAAATACACTCATTAATATCCTAAATGCAGTTCCCTGCCATGGCAGAATACTCAATACTCCCACAGGAAGAGGAGGAGGAGGAGGAAAAAAATGCCATATGAATTTAAGTTCACTCCTTGAATTAAATCCCACTTTTAAAGCTTTTCCTGGCAGTCAAACACGCTGCAAATAATCCATAAAAACGCTTCTCTCCTATCGGGATGAGTTGTTTCCATCACATTCTCATCTTCCCAACACTAAAAATGCAAAATGTACTTGAATACAGCGAGACTGGATGGAGGGCCCACATGATTTGACTGAGTGCTGGGTTTTGGCAAAATATTTGAATCTGCTGGACAATGACCAAGTTGTAAAAGTGAAAAAGCACCATGTTGCAAAACTCATTCATGAACGTAAACATGCTGAGTACTATTTCTGCATTAAACACAGAGAGCTCAGTGAAACAGCAAATGCACTTTGCCATACAGAATCAGACAGAATTTCTGGTGTCTGCCAGTGTAAAATAATGCTCTCTGTGCCTCTTCAGCCACTGCGATGTCAAGTGATAATTCAACCACACCAAATCCTGAGAAAGGAGATAAAGAGCACCAAAGAGGGCTGAATGTTCACCACTCTCCTCTTTTAGCTGCCCCCCAAATTCATCACCTCACACACAAACTGCAAATCACAGACTGCAGCTTTGCCCGTAGACTCTGGGATGTTTGATAACTGGATTGGTTTATTTTTAATTTACTGGGCACCATCGGGTTTTGTGGGGAATGCAGTTATTTACACACAGTTATTGAAGGGTATTTTCATTGGGGGCTGAAATTCTTCTAGCATAACTTCCAAAGCTTGGAGGGGAACCCGAGGCGGCATCACAACATTATTCTGGCAAGAAAAACACCAGGAGAGTGAAAGGGACCCCCAGAATTGACAATATCCAGCAGCAATTGACAATATCCAGCAGCAATTGACAATATCCAGCAGCAATTGACAATACCCTACCCTGAGTACCCGACCAAATAATATAACAATAAAGACACATGAACTTTGGTACACGTATCACCTGTTGCACAAATGCATCTCTTTCGTCTTTTAAATTAGCAAAAGAAAAAAAAAATAAAATTAACCTCCTTAACTGTACGAACTGCAAAGCATCCAACCTGCTCAGCCACTTTTCAGCACCGGGGCAATCCCTTGTCACCTGACTCCTGTACTTTTGACCCTCCAAAAAATTCCCAGCTGAAATGTGTTGACATGTTTTCACATGTGATCCAATAATGATTGCTCTCAATAGTGCTGGATGCTTATCACAGGTTTTGATCGATGTTTCTTTGCCTCTCGTGTGCTCCATCATTTCAAACATGAATTTTTTCCAGGGAGCTTTCAGACTATCCTGGAGTCAAGGTGACTTCAGGCTGGGAGCGTGGGCTCAGGGCACAGGGAGGGTGAGCTGCTGTAACTGCAATTGCAACACTCTGAGGAGAATTTCATGAACACCAGGAAATTCATGCGGAGCTCTGCTCTAAATTTAAGTTACCTTCAACAGTTTCACTTTTGAGTCTTCTGGACTGCAAACTTCAAAAGAATCTCCCCCGTTCTTCCTTTTTTGGGGGTCAGTGTAAAATACAGCATTAAGAAACATTGTGCCCAGTGTTTTATTCCAGAAGAAAAATAGGTGGGAAATTTCTGAAGGAAATTAAGCATCGGGAATTGTTATTAGAAATATTAATTTAAAAGCCTGTGTTTGACTAAATAATAGCAAACTGGGAGAAAGCATGTTAAAGCATCCCCTATAAAAATGGGGAATTAAGTCAGCACCAACATATCTCCTTTTGTATTTCTAACTTTCAGCAAAAAATATAGGAATTTCATTTGGATTTTTCTGTTTGGCATACTTCAGAAAAGCTTTGTGCAAACTGGTACTTAAAATTATAGTAACTACTGAGAAGAAGAAAAAAAAAAAAACTAAACCCAAACAGCCTCACATCCAGCACCAGGATCTGAGTTACAGTGAAATAATGATACCAGAAAGAACAGAACTGCTTTATCTTGAGCTCTAAACGAAATAAAATGGGTTAATACTATAAGTTTATGGGCCAACAGCTTCCCTAACAAACTCCTGGATGCAGTCCTGGATGTCACTTTATACGTTGGGCAAATCAAATCATTTTCAGTGATGTCATTTTCCTTCCTGCCATCTGAAAGTGATAAACTCAACTCCCTCTCACCACTCGAAAAAAAAATACCACAATCTGTGATTCAGATAGGGGATTATCAGCTCATCTTCGGGTGATAATTAAAGAAGGGGACTTGAATCCTCCTACCACCCACCCCTCACAGTTCTCTGAGAAAAATCCCCCTCAAAACAGCACAGAATTGATGGAAATATTGAACTCTTTTCCAAATGTACTTTCCAAGGGGGAAAAACCCCAAGAGACCATTCTCTTCAGAACACAGAAGTAAATCACTGAAAACACAATGAGTGCTGTCTGAACCTGAGCTAAAAGACGAATATTCCCCCTGCAGCCCTTTGATAACAATAAAAAAGACAAAATATTTGTGGGGAAAGAAAACGATTTCATCTTTTATTTAATTTCAAAATCATTAATGCACTTCAAAAAGAACTTAAATATAACCTGCATAATGATACATTAATGGGAAATTCTGCAAAGCCCTGACTTTGTTACAGTTTCAGAAACCTATTTTCTAATAAGGTATCTGGCATGGTTTGGATTTTATAATGTGTTTGAAAACTAAAAGGAAGAAATTTCTTTGATCTTGTTTTCAGTTGGGTTATTCTTTCTCTGTGTTATTAATATCCTAAGAAAATGCCTGATACGATTTGTTCCTACTTTTGTCAACCTGTCAATTTTGAAGTAAAATTTTTCCAATACCCCCATGGAAATTGCCTTGCTTTGCCCACAAAGGAACAAACATTTTCACCTGCCGAGGTGTGGAAAACGATTCCACACTTGTGAGCTGCCTGTCCCTCCTGCAAGTGTCCCCCATCCCCAAAGCAGGGGCTCTTTGTGTTGGTATTTGTTTAAATATGTGCTTAAATACGTGTTTAAATATCTGTGTCTGACAATAAACAGAATTCCATGGGTTTTGCTGCTGCTCCTTGCTGCAAAAAAAACCTAAACATTTAAAAAACTGCGTGTGATGTTATTCTTCTTAATATTGGTGATCTTCAACCCACAGTGGCAGCACGTGGCAAGTGACACTCGCAGGGCCACTGCCACTGTCCCAGTCCCTCTGTTCAGGACAGATGGAAACTGGCCCTGCTATTTTTGACAAGAAATGTTCAAGAGTTAAAGTGACATCATTTGAGGACACAAACGGAAAGCGGAGGATCCGCAGCTAAGAACAGTTCAGGAGAAAGCTATTTATGTCTAATTTCACAATTCTGCTATTTTTAACAGCTGATCCTAACTAGTCATTTCTGGAGGTTTGTTTGCAGCTGGAAAGAATCTACCAATGCTTGACAGAATCCCTAAAGCCCCTGCACTTTTTAGTTTGCACAGAAGTGCTGTGGAGAGAGTGGAGTGCAGAAAATCTCAGTGAGCCCCAGCCCGTGGATCTGGAATCCTCTGAAACTCTGAATGTGAGATGACAACTGTCCACAGAGATCCCAGCTCATGGAAACTCACCCGCTTTCATTAAAACTCTGATCTGCCCTGCTGTCTTTGACAGCATTTGCTGCTTTCACTCGAGGAGAAAAGTGTATAATCAAGTTCTATCAGTGTTTCAAAAAGATTAATAATTATAGGGTTATGCAACATTAACAATAGTGGTACCAGCAAAACAGCTGCGTTAAATTTTAACAGCATTAGAAAGAGGGGAAGAAAGAGGTTGAGACAATTTCAGTTCCCTTCTCTGTCATGTGTTCTTGTCATCGTCTTGGGTTTTGCTATATTTAAATTGCTGTAGGAATGTCTTCTGCAAAGGATCTAAGAGGGCAGCTAACAGCAAATCCTTCAGTTTTGTGTTGTGATAAATATAAGGATACACCACAATTCAAGCAAAAAATGTAGAGTTAAAAACTATGATTGATACCATCGATAACTAATTCTTGCCTTTTTTTTTCTACTGAAAAAAAATATTAACTTCCTGATAAGTGCTGTTTTGAATAATTTACATGTAACAATATTTCTTTAATCTAAATACATGTGCCATTCTCACACACAAACAATTTTGCCCATAGACTCTGGGATATTTGATAACTGGATTGGTTTATCCTGAAATCATCAATTTATCTTCAATTGGGCCAGAATACCAACAATTTACTTTGCAATACGTGATTTCTGTCATACCCCCATTTTTCTTTTAAGCAGACTCCTTTTCTAGGCGAGCAAGTTTGGTGTGAGGAACTAAAAGTCATTGCTGTGGCTTTTTGTAACCCCTCAAGCAGGCGTGTGAACAGCTAAACGTGGTGTAGACTGAGGGTGAGCTCCTGGCACTTTTTATTGTCCTCAGTTTTCGTTACCTTCCAAACAAACTTCAATAATTACAAATTCCTGTGTGCTGATGGTCGATCTCTTTAAGGATACGGTTGTATTTAAAAAGAAATGTGTTAAAATACTATTGAGAATATCAGCAAAAGGCAAATTGTGAAGGGACATCAGGATTCCAAGCAGCGAGGCGGAGGGAAACAGAGCACTGAACCTCTGTAGCCCGGGGTGCACAACTAACACAACCAGAAATTGGTCTAATTCTGATTTCTGCATGCTTTCTGCTCTAATCTGGTACTGGACTTGGTTCATTTCAGAACTATGGATTATTTTTTACAGCTTTCTTTAGATATGGCCACTGAGTCAGACAAGATAATTTGGAGACAAATACTGGCTCATTTGAACCTGGCAGTAAAACTTCCACCAGTTCACTCCGTTTACCTTTTGCGGGCCAGCAATGGCAGCATCTGCTCTGAACAGGAGTGCTGGTTAATATCTGACCACAGCGATCCAAAATCTCCACCAGCACAGACATTCAGACCATCAGGTACCACCCAGAACCTCCTCCTTCCTCAGAAAACCTGAGGGAATCGCTGCTCCCTAATCTGAGAATGGGGAAAAAGTGCAAACTATTGATCCTGACATTGAGTGAGCAATAAAAAGCCTCCTCCCGAGATTTCCATCTCAATGAGAGCAGAGAAAGCTGCCAATTCCAGTCTGTTTGTCAGCTCCCCTGGATTATCAATGGGCCACGTGCTGTGAATCACAGCGCTCAGCCGGATCTCGCATCTTGCCAGTTGTATCTTGCTTTTACTATTTGTTCTGGGATGTTAAAACCACTATTGTAAGCAGTTCAAAAATACACGCTGGAAAATTGTTAATGTCCTAGTCATACAATGTCATTTTGAAGCTCCCTGGGAATTTAGATTTGCACGGCTTATTAGGATATGACCTTTCCCTTGATTTTTTTATTTTAAGAGCGAGTTAAGATGAAATTTCCCCAGTGGGAGTTGCTGTGTTTCCTTCACAGATAAGGAAAAGAGCAATGGCAGCTCTGTATAGAGACAAATTCAGACATTTCTGCAGCAAGGACAACCCCGTAGGCCTGACAGACATGCAGTGAATTCCTAGAGGCTGAGAGGGAATTAACCAAAAAACCCCCAGAATTTTAACAAAGGTATTTCCCTGAATTTTTCACCTTTTTTTTTCTTTTTTTTTTCTTCAATGGCATCTGAGAATAAATTGTGAGGAATTCTGAGGCCTGTAGACTTGTATTCAGATCACTAGGGGAGCACTGGCTTTCTGGAACATCCCTATTCCTGTGTGGAATATCTACCTTTACAGTACTGTTTTTTCTTCTTCACAACATAGATTCTGTCTCAGAAATTCACACACTTCCCTGGGATTTCATGAATCTGATCTGAAAGCAGGAGGTTGTAAAATTAATTCTCAAAATTAGTGCTATGGGCTGATTACTAGCTACCAACCACAGTGTTAAATACTTATATATTCTGTTAATAAATATTTTTAATAGTATAAGACAGGAGTACTCCAACACTTCTTAGTCTTTTTGCCTCTATGTTAATGAAACCAACTAAGAGAATTACTTAAATAACTAGAAGTTGAATGATGTTGCTTATATTTTCAAATTTTCAAATGCTCAAGATGGTAAAACCCAAGAACTGTCAATAAGTTCTTATTAAGGAGGGAATAATTTCCTCATTAAAAGTAAAACCCATTGGTCAATAAAGAGACGACCAAAAAGAATCGCATATTTTGCTTTTTGGATATTCAGGGGGAAAGTTTTCTCATTGAACCTTTTCTAGGCAAACAACGTTTTTGTCAGCTATACAGGTGCCAAAAGAAGAATAGGATGCGATGGTGAAATAAAGTGAATTGCTTTTTGGACAACTGGCTGGCTTAAGAGTTTGGGGTGGGCACTGCGCACGAAACATTCCCACAGCGATGCCCCAGTAAAAAGGGAGGGTTTGGAGGTCACGGCAATGACAAAACCAACAAAACCCTGTGGAGATTCAAAGGAACCTGAACTCGCCGCATTTATGAGTTTCCGTGTCTGCAGTGTCCCGCAGCGATGCCCGGCCCTGCGGACTCAGAACGAGTCCCCTGCATTTCCTCGGCCCAGCTGGGGGATCTCCCCACCAGGGAAATTTGCATTTCCAGCAGCAGTCCTTCCTCCTCGCGCGGCTGACCGGAGACACGGGTTCTCTGCTCCCACAGCCCGGCCTTGCCGTGGTGTCAGGCTCTAGGCGGGACTTAATCTGCAATTGATCCCGGCCTAATCTGTCTCTCCGGGACAAGTCCAAAGTCATTATCTGCATCACCAGCCCCAGACCTCTCTGACACTTGTGTGTCCAACAAGAGAGCAAACAAATCCTTGCCGATAGCATTCGCGGCCTATCGCTGGGAGCCCTCGGTGTCACCTGGGCCGAGCTCTCCCTCAGCAAACCCAGCACGGCTCAGAAAAATCACAGTACAGCAGGACAAAATATCCCATGCCCACAGGAGGGAACCTAATGGATAACATCATTGCTAATCCAGCACAGCTCAGAAAAATCACAGTACAGCGGGAAAAAAGGGTCCATGCCCACAGGAGAGAACCTAATGGATAACATCATTGCTAATCCAGCACTGCTCAGAAAAATCACAGTACAGCGGGAAAAAACGCCCCATGCCCACAGGAGGGAACCTAATGGATAACATCATTGCTAATCCAGCACTGCTCAGAAAAATCACAGTACAGCAGGACAAAATACCTCATGCCCACAGGAGGGATCCTAATGGATAACATCATTGCTAATCCAGCACTGTTTGAGGAGTGATTCAACAGACATTGAGTATCTTTTTTACTGTGGTGACACAGCGCCGGTGCAGATGCATAATGTAAGCACTAAAAGTTTATTTGCAGAGGGCAGGACTGAACATTTCATGCGAACACATTCAGGCCATGATAAAGAGCTTTGTCTCCCATTAGTAATTTAAAGGATTGTGATTTGCTACTCCCAACACACCTATAATTGAATTCCCCAGTCATAAAATCACTGGTGCCAAACAAGCCCTGATATCTTTTATCAAGCCTCTTTTTTCTTGTCATTTGTTAACATATTTCTTATGGAGCTTTTCTTCTTTTTATAGATACATTTGCTTTAGTTATAAATTAACCCTGGAATTTACTCTCCCAGAGGCCACAAACTGCTTTTTTATTCTCTTGGAAAAGTTTCAGGCTCTATGAATTGATGATCTGAAACAATTTTCGAGTAACAGCTCGTGGTTCCGATACACAGCAAGGAAATCCAGAAGACTGACAAAGCAGTTGAGACTGAAGTGGAAATGTTTAGATGCCTTTCTGGGCCTTCTGCTCTGGAAGCCCTGATTGATTTACCAAAAGGGAAATGTTTCCCTCTGGGATTTCTGGTGCTTCCAGTTCCTTGTAGTAAAATACTCAGATCCAGCCTCATTCTGAAATGAGGAACTTCTAAGAAGTCCCATATTTCCGTGGATCCAGCACATCCCAAAGGTGTGCAGAATACTTCACATTTTGGAACACAAAACACCAATATTTCTTTACCAGATTGATTCATATAATGTCCATTAAAATTAATTTTTCAGCTGACAATGTCATTGTAAATGAAAAAAGCTTATATTATTCACTCTTTCCTATTGTGTCTTCGTGCCAAGGGCTTTGGAAACTCTTGGCTTTTTTCAGCCAGAACTGACTAAAAATGTAGAGGAGTTTGAACAAAAAGGGCTGAAATCGTTGTTGGTATCACCACTGAAAGAGCCCAACAATTTGAGCTCAGGGTTTTGAAAGAAATACAGAATAAGCCACAAGATTTTTCAAAAGAATGAGACATTGACTTCATAAGAAAAATTGGGCAATTCAGAGGCGCAAAGCACAATTTCAGAGGAAAAATTTAATATTTTAACTTCAAATAGGTTTTCCTCAAATCCACTCAGTCATTTAATTGTGAACCAGTGTTTCTTCCTACCTGTGGTCCCACTTTCTGCTGGGAATAGCTGCAGAGGGTTCTCACAGCTCTGGAGGGGTTCAGCACCAGTGTCAACTCTCCTAAAGCTCATCAAAGATGCTTTTCTCTTGTACACCCTTTTACTGAGCACTAATAAACACACTGACCTATTTTTCCCAAATTTGAAGTTCATTTCAGTGAAATCTCTGTGCGGAAAACTCTAAAATACAATTTCTGTTCTTGATAATGATCAAATTCCTGTAGTGGCCATCCTGCAGAGGCATTTACCCAATCCATCTTCGTGTCTCATAAAAACACAGGAAATATTTTGCTGCTTTAAGACTCCACAATATAAGAATGGCAATACTGGAAAGCAGTTATAAGTATTCATATTTCTAATTATTCGTATTTGTAATTATTGATATTAATCTTGTCTCCTACTCTGAGAATAGTGAACAATATACTCGCACCTCAAAACCACCCCCAGCTTTTAGGATAAGCCACATTCTCCATGGATATAGAGGAAAACTCCCTTTTCCTCAGATTTGCTGCTCAGCACCAAAGGAAATAAGGAAACTTATTCTGAAGAATGGCTTTTAGAAGATGCGGGAAGGAAAATCCTATGGGCTCTCTCAGTAACTCTTCCCACTGCTACACTCCTCTCTGCAGCATATTTCCCAATTCTTTTTTCTGGTTTAATTTCAGGCATTCTTACTCAGAAGATGGTTTCTTCCAGGAGCTGTACAACACTTTAAATGCCACCCTGGAAGCAGACAACAGTGCTATTTATTATTTAGCCTACATTGTCTTTATTTCATTTCCATATTCATAGCTAAATGAGTGCTCTATCACTCCGGCTGTTTTGAACTCCAGAGAATTCCTTTCTTCCACAGAGTAACTGCCAGGTGTAATTACTACATTCATTAGCCTTTCCTGGAGTAATTGTCAGGAAAGTGGCAACCATGCCTGCATCAATTTCTTCTTCCTCCTTGCTTTTTCCTGCTTTCCTTCCAGCACAATTAAAGGCTCTCTCTACTTTCTCTTCCTTAATTCTCCCCAACCCTTCTCCTCCCTTTATTCCTCCCTTCAAACTTTTGGGGGGGAAAGGGAGAGATGGTCCCTCTGTTCTCACATCTAGCAATTTGTTTTGGTTTTGTTTTTTTTTTTTAAATTCAAATCCTCTCCCTCTGCCATTCTGCACAGATCCCCGGCCCAGCTCTTCCACCAGCGCCGACAAAAGAGCCGCCCTCGTATCTGGGGGTCACGCCGGAGCAGAAACTCAAACTTGCCACACGCTTTGTGACATTGTGCTGTGCCTTCCTGTTCTTGGAGAGGGGAGGAGACAGGAATCTGCTGCCCAGCCTGTGTCTCAGGACGTAGGCACGCTCCAGGACAGCGAATTCGGAGAGTGGAGGAGTTCTTGTTGCGCACTTCCCTCGGGCCGCAGCTCTGCTCTGCTGTCCCCAGTGACAGGAAAGCTGTCACTTGTTGTTAGCACATCAGACAGCTCCTGCTCTCTGAGGAGTCGTAAGCAAGGCCAGATTTGAAAACCAGAGCGAGCTTGGGCAGAGGAAGAACAATGAGCAGGGACGCCAAAAGGCAGTGAAAGACCACGTTATGGCATTGTCAGCATATCTTTAACCAAGAAAAGCTGGAAATCTCGTAAGAGACCAGAGAAAAGAATTCAAAATCGAGAAGGTTCCAGCAATAAACTTGAAGCTTTGAGAAAGAAATTCAAACATCTGTGTTTTTTTAAAGAATCCTCCCGTTTTTTTGATACTTTCATTGGCAAAAAAAATAAAAAGGGCTAAATAAATAAAGAAACCCAGCAGGCATAGCTAATCTGCCCACTGCCTTCCTTTGAAATTTCCTTTAATTAATTAATTAATTTCCTTTCCTGATATTCACTGTGGACGGCTTCTTCCCATTTTTCCAACTCCCTGCTCTGCTGGGGCTCCAAGGTCCCACACTGGCCTTAGATCCCTGCCCTAATCCACCACTGCAATTAATCTAATCACACTGCACACCAGTAGCCTCTATTAAGATTAAAGATAATCCTGCTATTTCACAAGATTAAAAAAGCCAGAGCCAATCTTAACATTGCACATTACTCCACCTATTCTGCATAAATTCTGTTTCATGAATATTAGAAAAGAGGAGGGCACGGGTAATATTGTTATTTCTTAAAAGCAGAATTCGGAAAGTACACAGCAGTTTTCTGAGTTTTTGTCTGATCTCTTACCTACTCGAAATTGGCACCAAAAACAGAATGGGAAGAAGTTCACATGACTTCCACATCCTCAGTGTTACATCATGAAGGATGAAACAGCAGATTATGTACAGCTCACAGTGCTGCTGTGCTGTGTGCAACTCTTTCCTTGCATAAAAAAAATGCCCTTCTCAACAAAGCTGTGACTCATGAAAAAATGGACAGATACGAATGAAAACAGTGAAAGACTTATTTCATAATGGGACCTGGTACTGTGGACTCTGACATTCGCCTTCTAAATGGGTTTTTTTAACATAAATTAAGCATGGAGATCTTTGATATTCCATTTTTGGATTACGATTTTCATTGCCAACATTTTTCCCAAGAAGATGTCGACAAGAAAATATCTTCGCTGTAGGAAAAGTGGGCTCCTGATGCTGAAGGGTTTCCCAGTACTTCAAGCGCTGTCAAGAATTCCTGCCCACGCCAGCTGTGCTGTAATCACTATTTCTTAATAAATCAGTAATCCTGATCTAGGAAAATAATTCCTCAAATGTCATTACCTGTGTCAGAGCGCAGCTTGCATAACCTGGTGTGTTACCCTGTCTAAAATCCTGAAGCAGTGCAAGGATTTGGAGTGTGGGTTTTATCCAGGGGGTTGGATTCCTGCAGAAAGCCTGACACCAAAGCAGGTTTTGGGAACACCATAAATATCCTGGTAGAGCTGGCCACACGAGGAGCAGGCAGCAGAATTTGGGCAGAGCCCGAAGGAAGCCATGCAAGGAACCCTCCTGAGTTTCCTGTTCATCATGGCCTAATGTTCCTCCCCGTGTCACAAAAACAAGTCACCAGCCTGAGACAGACAATAATGCTCCAAATAATGCTCCAAAAGCTGGCAAAGCACGGCTGCAATTTGCCTCCAGCGGCGTTTATTAAATATAATAATAACATCAACAATAATAATAACCCAAAGAAGCAAGGTAGGAACTACTAATTAAGCTTCCATCAGATTTTTAAAAATTGTTTTGCATTGCTTTACTAATAAAAAATGCATAGAAAGCATTGGTAAAAAACCTGAGCCTTTCAATGGAATTCTTGAATATTTGATTTTTTTTCCTATTTTAAATTTGAGACCTGAAACTTTTGTAGTACCAATTTGGAAACTTGTTCTGCAGTCAAATGAACAAATCTTATTTAGATGAGATCTTTAGTAAAGAATCCACTCCAGGCCAATTCAGCAGCTCAGGCAATAGCTGTAATGTAAATGTAAAAACACCCAAACCAAGTGCAGGAAAATAAACCTTTTAAATGGTGCTTACTTCATTCAGAGAACTGATTGAATGTGAAACCTTTTTGTTTTAAACAGGGCTTAAAGTTTCATCTTGTTTATAATCTCAAACCATCTTCAGCAACAGCTGGAAATTCTGAAAGTGAAAGCACATTTGCAGAACTTTTGTTTCCACATTCTCTAATCCTGTTCTAGGCAAAACTCAGGAAGTCTGTACCTCTATATGAGTACCCTCAAATATGCACCCATTTGTAAAATTCAACTTACACTGCCAATACTATGGGATATTTAAAAGAAATAAAACACTTGCCTGATTTTCTTAATATTTCTCATCATTTCAAACCTCAAATTCATTATCATGCCCTGATGTACAAACAAGGCTTCTCAGAAATGCTGTTTAAGTGCAAATGTTGGCACCTGGGAGTTACAAAAGGGAAGAAAAACAGTGAAACCCTCACAGAACTTTAGTGGCTCCATGAAATAAAACCATCCCCTATCACTGGTTAACTTTAGGGGGATTGGAGCATTGCATCATTAAGTCAGAGCAAGAACTTTATTTTAGACATAATACCCACTAGAAAGCAAATAAATATTATGTTTTTTCCTCATCCTGAAGGGAATGAGACCCTCTGCTGCAGCCTCTTCAAAATTTCTCCCTGAATACAGTCCTGAATAAGTTTAGAGAATACAGATAAACTCTGAGTAAATAAAGCAACCTTTTGCCCTCATGTACTTCTGTACTTGCTTATCTGTAGATTTCTCTGGGTGTAACCGAAAATAAAATTTGGGTTTCTTGTTTTTTGACATTCATAGGTAGGATTAAAAATCAATTTAGCGATGTACCACATAATAACACGCTGCCACAAAGCTTAAAAACTGAGATTCAGCATAAAACACTGTAGCTGAAATACCACTGTAGGGAACAGCAACTCCAAGGAAAACACATTCGAGATGAAAGGATAAACTCTCAGTTTTATTTACTGTAGACATAAAAAGTCAGGACCTAAACCTATCATGAGGAAATATGTACATTATGAAAGGCAGTAAATAGAAGTGGCTGCATTTTTCCACAAGCCCCCACATTAGATAGCACCACAAAGCACCAGGTCCAGGTAGTAAAACCTGTTTTTCTGACCACCCCTACTAGAAGATCTTGGTGTGAGTGTTAAAGCCTGTAATTAACATTTTTCTTTCCATAGTTCCTTTTTTTGGTGGAACAATCTGAGCCTTTTGGTAGCCTGACATCTCTCTCGCAGCAGCATGGCTGAGCCCTCAGTTCACAGCAATATTCAGATATTCCCCCAGCACAGGGAGTGAAAATGTTCATCATTCTGTTTGTACACAGATGGCAACGTGAGTTCAAAGCCTCTCGGACTTCAAAATTGCTGCTACCCAGCCACAAATACTGACAGCAGTTACACAACCTCTCTGTTCAATAAATCTAAACAAACACACAAGTACTATGGACTTCTCATGCAATATTATAACATAAAAATCCCATTTTATGCAATGCGGTGTAATCGTGCGTTGTGTAAAAAGTTTAAGACGAGATCATAATTCTGGGCAGGACTGCTTTGTGCAAATATGAAATTCTCTGCAAAGTAAATGCTGAAACTCGGTGGAAAAGCACAAGATGAAATAAGAAAACTTCCACTGCTCTGCCTTATCCTATAAATATTCCATACAGCTCAAGGTGTTTGGATGCAAATCCCATATTTAGAATTTTACACACACAGGTGAGTTAGAGGAATTGGAGCTGGAGGTCTATAAGAAATTATAGGATTCTGGCAAAAGGGAATCTAAAATATGTCACAATCCGATCTGTGCTTTATCAAGCACAGAAAAGACATCAGGAAAGACATAATCCCCATGGAGCTCGTGAAATTCCAACTGCCCGTAAAGCAGCATGAAGCAGACTATTTTATAATGGCATAATGATAGCTGTTAGAGGACCAAAAGTAGAATTCATGCCCAATTTGAAGCCTAGAATAAACTAATACCAACTGCAGCATCTGCACCAAAATGTTGGCGTAGCATTTGGCGTTGAAATATGTTAAGAAATTGATCACATAAAAGGCAGATAAATATACTCCTCCTGTTACACTGGTATTTCTTGCTAATTTTCAAGAAAAATACGTAGGAGTTTAGCTATAATACATACCCATGGTTATTTAACTTCAGGCATTCAGTCTCACAGAGCAAGCAGCAATTCCTTTAGAGCCGGACCCTCAATTTTGAGCATGCTAAACCCACAGCCACGCAGGAATTCAGCAGTAATTGCATGGAAGCAAACTGTGCAGAGGGCTAAACTTTTATCACTGCAAACCTGATCCTACTGAAACAGCACATCCACCGCTGACCTCAGACAAGCTGGGATTTTTTATTTTTGTTTCAGGTTCTATGCATCTTCCACTAAGCCAAGAAGCTTCCTCGCTAGCGTGGAGCGTTCTTTGTGTTTTCTGTTGGGATATTACCTAGCATTTATTATCCAGTGCTGTCAGAAAGTACACAGAGCTTTCAGCACTGCTGAGATCAGTAGGAAACCATTCCTAACACAGGGTTAATCCCTTCACACACACACACACATCCCCTACGAGCGTGTCCAGAGCCACACGCGAATGTTCACCCCAGCAGGGCTGGACATCCATCCCCAGCAGCTTTGTGTTTTGTAAATTGCTAATTATCAACCAGCACAGTAGACTTTGGGATTCGGAGACTTGGATTCATAGACTTTGTCCTGAATGTGCAGGCTGCATGGCATGGAGGAGATCTGCTTAGTCATGAGGAAAGGGGGTGGCTTGTGCAAGTCCACAGAGCATCTCCTGCTAGTCCGTTCCAGAAATTCACAGCCCGCCTTTGGAGGTGCTTCCTTGTCTTCCCCTGTCTGAGGGGGACAGCTTTCCAATTTCCAGGGAAAGCTTGAGAAACTGCCAGGTAAAGAGAAGAGGATACTGCTTAGGAGTTGAGGTGGGTTTTTTTTTTTTTTTTTTTTTCTGCAAATTTGGGGATTTATCGCACAAATCCCTGACTTTTTCGGTCATGATGCTGACTGGAAGCTATTACCATTGTCAGCATCATTTACTCTTGTAAGCACAAATGGACGCATTGAAATTTCAAATTTCTTTTTTTTTTTGCCTCAATCTCCCTCCTACATTGTTTCTCCATTGCAAATGGGGAGCTCTTTGCATTCTCATGTCCTAGATCACACACTATTGAGGACAGGGGCAATTATTTCATTTGAGTAAGAAGATGGCCCCAATCTTGACTAGGCTGCTCGGTACTACTGCAACACAGGTAATTAAAAATATCTATATAGTTCATGTATCATGAATTTTAATTGGAGAATGATGTCATTGTTTAGTTCAGTTCTATAGAGTGGTTTATGAGAGGGCAAACAGGCCAAATAATATAATGGAAGGTGTGGGTGGAGTGGGAGAAAAATGTGAACATCATCAAACTGACTTCAGTTCTGTGAAAGTTTCCAGATAGGAAGACTGCAGAATAGGCCTTGCTTTATTATTTTTTCCCCTCTAATTTAAAGAGCAAAACTCCATGACAGATTTATTATAATTTGCCCTGCAGTGTGAGAGGAGCTGACAACTTTGTAGCGGGAGGAAGAGGAAAGTCCAGGTTGCAGCAGAAGAGCTGATGCTGAAGTAGAAACTGAACGTTTCCCATTGCCACATTGATTTTCTCCTTCCTATTTCCTTATACCTGCAAGACCTGGGAGTATCCCAAGCCCACTCACCGCAGGGCTGGATACCAGGGTGATAATTTGCTTAGCACCAGCATTTTCTACATTGTCCCTGGAATCCGAAAGCAGCACCACTGGAAAAAGGGGGACCACCCTACATTTGAAACAAAGCACAACTGAAAAAAACTCCCTGGGCTCTCCCCTTTGTGGAAAATAAAAAAGTGGAGGGGAAAAGAGACAAAAGAAATAGCGAAGGTTTATCATTTAACGTAGGAATCAATTTACGTTTCATATTTCTGAGCATTCAAAGACAAATCTTAGGGTTCTTTCATTTTCCATTCTGCCTTGGAAAAGCCTCCACAGGGAAAAAGAGGGGGCAAGGAGGAGATTTTTTTTTTTGTCCCAAGTACTCTGTAAACGAAGAGCTTAAAATTGAGCTGTTAATGGGAACCCCCAAGTTCTGTCAGTGACACGAGGAGCTGGACTTGAGTACAATAATTTTTCTTGCTTTGGATTATTCCTAATTCTTTCTCTTGTTAGTTCACAAAAAGTGAACCGACAGACAAAGCACTTTTGGCATGCAGTACCTGAGAAGCAGATCCTGCCGTGAAAAAGCTACACACCATTACGGAAATACAGAGTGAACTTATCATTTTGTAATTAGCACTTATCAGCTAGTATCATGCTGGATTTCATAAAGCTATTAGTGATTAAAAAATAAAACTAGTAGCAATAACTAAGGGAAAGTATTGTATCCATGACTTCAGAAGAAGCCAGCATGGAGAATTTGTAACTGTAGGATGATTCCTCTTGAGTAACTGCACAGGAAACCTTTACTGCCCTGACAGAGAAGGACATGGGAATAATCCTCGGGAAAAAGCTTCTGGAAGAAACCCAGATTCTGAGTATCAAACATGCACAATTATTGATTCACAACTGGGCTGCTAAAAAGGGCAAGGAATCACATTTAGCTCCATTCTGAGTGGATTACACTTAAAAAAAAAGCTGAAGAGGGCCACACCAATCAGGGTGAAAAGAAGCACAAAGTTTACTTTTCATTATTTAGTTCAGCTTCGACTGAGTTTTCATTCTGCTTTTAAATTTTTCTTGTTTTTACAATAAAATTGTTTTCAAAATGCCTTTTATTAGCCATTACTATAAGCAGGAAATTACACTAAAAGTAATTGAAACAGTGCCTAAATTTATTTTCTTGACTTAGAAATGGACTTATGGTTATTTTAAAAAGTCCACAAACGGGTCAGATTCAGAAGCATTGTTGATAAGGGTGCCTTTATCAGTGCCATAAGGAAGGTTAAAAGGTACAGCTTCAATATCTAATTAAATTATAATCTTTCACTGCCTTAATTTCAGAATTTATTATAGGAAATGCAATTTTATATCAGGAAAAAATATTACTCGTATACTCCGCACGATAATGGAATTTTCACTGAATGCTGATGTTAAATATATTGTATTATCTAGGAATTTGGCATTTCTAAGAAACACAGAACATCTTAAGGCTGTTTAGAAGTACAGAACCTCTGAACCCATTTTACAGAACTGATGCCTTAGAACATTCCAATTCAAAAGCTGTCTGTGTAAAAATACTTCTATATTATATTTCTGATTGGTTATCATTCAAAGTCAGTGCCAACTATTTTTTTTCAACTCTCTCCCCTTGACAAGTCCATGCTTATATTGTGCCACATGCCTTAACACACTGCTAGGAGTGATTTCTTGTAATCTCATAATTAAATCTCTGAGCAATTTTTGCAGCATTTTTTTTTTTTTTTGTGACAGCCAAAGTGAATAATGATGTCAAACACATCACTTGATGCAGCGAATTCTGATATTAACAAGAGCACACCGTATGAAACTTGTTTCCAAAGGAGAGCACTCAGTATCATATGTCACAGGCGCCTGGTGTGTACTGGGAATTTTTTAGTTAACTAGTAACAAATCATAGTAACCTTTTAAAAGGTAAATTACTGATTAAATGATGGACTAATTGCTACCAGAAAATAGATATTTTAAAATGGAACATTATAATCGTGTCCTACAGCAAAAGCCTGCTCAAAGATAGGGCAGCAAGTCACAAATCCAAATCCCACCCAAACCCCTTGTTATTTCAAGGAGAATTATACCTGATCCATCTGATTTAAAGGACCCTAAACTCCACAGGACACCCAGAAATTGATAATTCCCTGAGCTTTTAATCGCAACAAATGCCAGCCTTACATCACTGATATTAATGAACGCATCCCTGTTAAGTCAGCATAGTGTTGTCGTGTGTACACAGGGCCACAAAGTTACAACACCACAGGAACTTGCACTCTCTAGCTGCAGAATCCCCTGGGGAGAAATGACACCAGGAAGATTACAAAACTCTCCTGCGAACCTGAGGCATGCCATCAAGACACAATATATTTCAACATAGCATCTCAGTTGTTGCAGGCTGTGAGAGGCTCCCCGACTTTCTGCGATTGGGAAATTGAAAAAGAAGAAGAAAAAAAAACCCCAAAAACACACACACGCAAAAAAACCCCCGCTGTTCATTCATTCCGAGAGCAGCCAGGTAAGCCCAGCGCCGCTTTCGCCAGGGGCGGCAGGGACGGACGGCGCGCAGCGGATCCATCCATCCATCCCTCCGCGGTGCCCATCGCCTCCACCTCCGCAGGGCGGGACATCGCCTCTCCAGCCCCGAGCATCCTCCGCCGCCCGCCCGCTGCCGGGCCCGGTGCAGCACCATGGACACAGCGCCCGGGCCGCCCCGGCGGGAGCGCCGGCACCGCACCTGGAGCGCGGCC
>VXBU01017020.1:0-16935 GCA_013400315.1 Bombycilla garrulus | reverse complement strand
GATGGGGACCGGGACAGCCAGGGAACCGGGATGGGGACCGGGACAGCCAGGGAACCGGGATTGGGAACGGGACAGCCGGGAAACCGGGCTGGACACCGGGATAGCCGGGAAACCGGGATGGGGACCGGGATAGCCAGGGAACCGAGATGGGGACCGGGACAGCCAGGGAACCGGGCTGGACACCGGGATAGCCGCGGGAACCCGGCTGGAGACGGGCACGGGGACCGGGATGGGGACGGGAAAGCGACCGGGAGCGTCCTCAGGGACGGCGAAGAAGAGCGGGACGGGAGAAGCAGCGGGGAGGGAGGAGGACGAGGATGAGGAGGAGGGGGAGGAGGAGGAGGAGGAGGAGGATGAGGAGGAGGAGCCGCGGCTCCTTCCTCGCCGTCCCCTCGGGCCGTCCCTGCGGGATCAGCCGCGAGTACCTGAGGGCAGAGCGCGGGCCCCGCCGCGCAGCTGGAGTTTGATCTCTGCTCCCTGTAATCTCCCGTAACTGAAAATTCACTTTTTCCGCCTGCCGGCTTTCTCTTTTGCCTTCCCATTCTCCAGCCAGCTCCGCTCTGCGCTGGGTGGCTTGGCTGGGTCACCTCACGTCAGGCTGTGTCCTGCTGTGACAAGGGTAAAGGCTTTTCTGAAAAGGTTCTTAGCTGTAACAGAGGTAAAGCAAATTCTTTTTCACTTTTTTTTTTTTTTTTTTTTTTTTTTTTTTTTTTTTTTTCCGCTTGAGATGATCTCTGGGCGCTCTTCCCCCCCTGCCAGGAATGCAGAGCCGAGCGGTATAGGCTGTGCTCGGTACCTCTCCAGAGGCAGCAAGCCCCAACAAGCCTGTCACCTCCTCTATCTCAGCCTCTGAGGCTTTGAAAAAGAAGTTAGATGTGGAAAAAAAGGCATAAGATCAACAGGCTTTAGAGAGTCATCCTGGAACTCGAGGTGCCCCGGGATACAACAGTTTATCTTGAAAAACTCCTGATCCCTTGGACATCACTGGAAGGCTGAGAGGATCCCAAATTTGCCTCATTATGGTTCTTAGTCATCAAGCATTTTGAAAGAGAGCCCACATTCGCTTTATTATTTGTATACTGAGAGCAATTTATAGATTAGGGCTGAACACGTCAAAATACCTGGACTACCTACAGATACCAACTTTGCCTCCAGCCTTTTGTTTATGAGAACAATCTCTCTGTCTGCAGAGGCTTGAAGCCTTGTGTTAATTTTTATGAGAATTATCTGTCTATTTGTATAGGCTTGAGGTGTTACCTCTGCCTTGACAGATCAAGGAATTTTCTTTTCAATTCCTGCTTTTTCCCTTTCATCTGAATTTTTTTAGCCTTGGAAATGTGGAGATATTTTTTTTAAGTGGTTATTTTTTATTGCTTGGGTTGGGTATTTTAAAAATTATTTTAACATACTGCAGTAATAACCTATTCCAGTAATACCCTGGCTCAGAATTAGAAGCCAGGTCCTGAAAACAAGTAAAACAAACCCTCAGAATTACCATGGATGAACAAAGAGGCAAATGTGGGTAAAACAATCTTAACAATAAGAGGTTTTAAATGCCTCGGTTATTAATATTTCTACCACTTTACAGCAACAGCTGAGGTGGAGTTTCAATGGAAAGTAAAAAGGAGAAGGATCTGGGCTGGACACTCACAGAGTTCTGATGTAGCCTTGGTGAGAACAGAGCTGCTGCTCTCTGGGTGAGCTGCTGGAGTATTTCCCATTTAGTTTAAGTATCTGAAAATAGAGGATCCCTCCCCAAAATCAAACTTTTAACGTGCAAACTTTTAACGTGCAAACTTTTTCAAACTCCTCGCAACTGGAGCATTCCAGAAATTGGCAGGTACTGATAACATCCAGTTGTGACTGTGCAGTGCTGCTCTGAGCCCAGACTTTCCACAAAGGCAGAAATACAGAGCACAGTTTGGATTTTAATTAAATTGCATGGCTGAGAACAGATCTATCTAAGTCAGCCCAGAGAAATCGGCCAAACCCAGCTTTCACAGAAATATTACAAAATACAGTATCAGTCTGTTTCTGTTCTAAGCATTATTTTCTTCAGCAAATTCACCTTTTGAACAGAACTCATAAAATACAAAGCAAAACCAGAATGATAACCCATGTAAAAATTGCTTAGATTTTGTAAACACGCATTTTAGCAGATTGAGACAGGAAAGGAAAAGATTGCATAGTCTTATTTCCTGCTTGACACAGATTTTTAGGTAGGATTTGATATCTCATTAAATGTTTCTTTTAGACAGCTAATCTTATTTTGAAGAATCAAGAGATGATGAACCCATACTTTTTCTCTGGTAATTAAAAGTATGCCTTATTTATAAATTGAATTAATCTGTAGTTTTTTTTCTTAACAAAGAGCTGTTTGCTTTTTTTTTTCAGAGAAAGCAAATAATTTCTGTACTGGCAAAGAAATAAAACAGGCTACGAATCTATTATCTATTCTATAATCAAGTTGCTTCATACAGTAATGAAATGGTCATAATAAAGACATTTATCAGTTTCTCCTAAGTTTTTGTTTGCATTGTTTGACTGTGCAGTTTTTGATGATCCAGACTTTCTCCCCTGCTTATCTGAGAGAATTCCTAAGTTTGGCTGGGACCTCCAAGAGTTATTGCACAAGAATGAAATGTCAGGCTCAGGCCTTCCTGAGCCATGGGCAGCTCTTCCCTAAGTTCAAAGAGAAGCAGAAAAGGCTCTTCTCAGCATCAATTCTGGTTTTAAAATTAGAAGATAATTTGCTTTCACACAAGATCAATTATACTCCGTTTTTCTTATTGGGTATAAAAGGCATTAGTGAATTCTTTTTCATGTGAAAGAATTGCATTTTATATTAACTTTAATCAGCCCATTTTTCATAGGGAGTCTTTTTGAAGCATTTATTGCATCTAAAAAAGTATTGTTTTTGCTTGCAGTTATTACTGACTGCTTGTACCTTATGAGTTTCAATTATTCAGAAAATTTGAAGTAGATTAAATTGAATCATATGGCAAAAATGGTTCTCACTGGGATGAGAAACTGAAATGAGTACTTTGTGGAATCTCCAGATGGATAAGGCTGTTAGCAATGACAAAATAACCTCTCTCGAGCAGTTTCATTTCTCTTTTCCATCTTAATGGAGGGATTTCTGTGCAACAATTCCTAGGGAATTCCAGGTGGGCGTAGGTTAGAAAAACAAATTTATTGAAGGTGATGCTGTTATTTTTGCAATTGCCTTGAAAAGACTGGCAACCTTGCAAGGATTTCTACCCCTTCCCATCTCTGCAAAAACACAAATTCCATCTTTTACTGATTTTTTTTTTGCTTCCACTGAGTTTGTGCTCAGTCTCTGGGTGCATTGCTCCAGTTTAAAATCACCGCTTGCACAGGGTGGCCCATCCTGGTGTTGCGGGATGGAACGGGGAAGTAGCCAAACTTTCAACATCTAGAGGGCAATCTCCTCCTCTGAGAGTGCAGCCAGAAATCTGACAGCCTGAGCAGCAAGTTCTGATTGTGCAAATTGCATTGCTTTAAGGGAATGGAGTTTCAATCAGTTAAAAATGTCCTGCATTGCTGCATTTTTTTAAAAGTTACCCCGTGTTCTTTCTCCTGGGTAACGTAATATTTTAGTTCGTGTATCTGGTGTCCTTTTATTGATAAAAAGCATATCTTATTTGCCTCAGCATATCTCATTCTGTCTTTATTGGCAGTTTTTGGTCAGGGAAGGCATGTTTTTAAAAAGTAAGTCATAATATCATACCACACTCCTATCTGCAGCTTGCACGCTCTTTACTTGCAGGGAATTCAAAGTTTCAGCTGCTATCAGTAGCATTTTACACAGATATATGGCAAAACTGAAATATCAACCAGTAACACAAACTGCATTCCTTTCAGGGCTGGTAGAGCACTGGGCCTGGGTGAATTTCTCCTCAGATCCAGTAGGAGGGATAGAACCAGGCACAGTGCAGATTTTTCAGATAACTGCAGAGCGGGTCAAAACAAGAACCCCTTCAAAATGAGCTTCCTTTGCCTCAACTTCGAGGCTTGGATAAAAAAGAGAACAAAATCCCAACCATGCCTGCTTTAAATTCACTAAAGCCAAGATCACACCAGCCTGCCTAGCTCTAATTGTAATGGGTTTTTTTCCTGGCCTTTAGTCTCCCTCCAGTCTTAACTTCTCTGATTTCATCTTGAAGGGAATAACTTCCTCTCTAGGACTGTCTGGGTCTTCTCTTGTTGGAGATGATATTCCAGTTCCAGTCCCATTCT
Organism: Bombycilla garrulus; assembly: GCA_013400315.1. Lineage (NCBI taxonomy): Eukaryota > Metazoa > Chordata > Aves > Passeriformes > Bombycillidae > Bombycilla > Bombycilla garrulus. The sequence continues at coordinate 12,675 of VXBU01017020.1, read as the reverse complement.
GATTAAATGGGCCCAAATTGCACATCACAGACCGGTAGCAGGCAAGAGAAAATACAGCGATAAGGAGCTCAGGCACATACTGAAATCTGTCAGGTATGTTAATCCATCTGAAATTTATTCCTGAAGGAATTCTTTCAAAGCAACCAAAAGGTCGTTTTGAGCCTCATTTAAAACCAGTTTATCAGAATTTGAGCTAAGACAGATTTATGAAGGTAACTTAACTTCAGAAATCCAGATTTCTACAATTACACATGCTTCGACATCCGAGATGAGGAGCTGATGCAACCAGGGCTCAGGGTTGTGCTAATCTGAGATGGGAAGGAGGTGGCTGGGCTGTGGTTAAAGCATGGGACTGAGCTGCTGAGAGGTCTCACTTCTATTCCTGGTTGTGTCACTGACTTCCTGTGGGGCACTGAAGTCACCGAGCTCTCTCTCATTCTACTCACACATAAAATAGAAATAATGTTGCATTGCTAAAGCACTGCCAGACAAGTCATTGCTGTCTATATCGCTGTTTTATGCTCATAAAAGAAATTTGTGTCAGCAGATCACCAGCATATTCCTAAAGCAACTCCTTTGGGATAATTTGCTGTCCTACACAGCAAGTCAATGATCCCACTAAAGACTAAAACCTCAAAAGTACAAATTTTAACTTAAAATGTCACGAGAACTTTGCCTCCAGATTCCAATGAAACATCTGTTCAGTAAAAGAATTGTGTTTTCCTTAAAAGAGTATGAGAAAGGCACTTGCTCATAACTGTGAAAAAATAATTGATCTCCCTCATCCCATTGTTTCTTTTGGAGGACTGCTCATTTTACTCATATATAATATAGAAATAATATTACATTGCTAAGGCATTGTGAGACATAGCTGTCTGTACAATTGTTTTATGCTCATAATTTGTGAAGAATTGTATAGAAGACTACAACTACATTCCTAAAGTTATAGGAACACAGACAGTTATAAAGCTATATTCCTAAAGCAACTCCTTCAGGATAATTTTCTGTTTTACACAGCAAGGCAATGATTCTAGTAAAGATTAAAGACTCAAAAGTGCAAACTTTAGCTCAGAATGTCTAGAGAACTTTGCCTCCAGATTCCAACGAAACATTTGTTCATGAGGAGGATTGTGTTTTCCTCGTAAGAGTATGAGAAAGGTACTCACTCCCTCATAATTGTGAAAAAATAATTAACCCCCCCTCCCATTGTTTCTTTTGGAGGGCTGCTTGAAGATCTCTTGGTACTTCCATTTCCTATAACCTTTGTCCCGCTTTATAGTTTTTATACATTGTTGTGATGGAGTTAATTTGAAGCACTATTTTTAAAACCCCTGCTTTTTACATATTTTCCCCAAATCTCCAGGGTGCTCGGATGGACGTAGGAAGCGCTGCCGGTCCATTAAAGGCTGATGATGCTGCAGAGAGCAGCTCACTCTGCAGCTCCTCAGTCCCAGGGAAATCACGGAATGGGGAGAACCTCCTTGTCCTGAGAAAACTGAAAAATCAGTTCTCAGCATTCCTATCATGGATCTCACATCCCCACCACCACAGTTTTTATTTCTACTGCAAAAGAGGTTTCGAAGCAAGGAAATCAGGGTCTCTTTCAAGTGTCAGGTTTATTTACTTAAATTCTTAAACATATTTTAAACATTTTGGAATTATTTAAGGTGGATATAGGTAATAAAGACTGAAAGGATATTAGATGACGTTCAGATTATCCTATAGATTAAATTATGTTTGCTGAAATGCCTCTGTTAGTCTTTACAGAGAATGGGTTGCACGGCTTTTGAGAAAAGACCTAAGATTGCATAAAGCAGTTTCTTGATTGTCTTGGTAATTAATATACATTATCACAACACAAAATGTCCTAAAACTGTGTTGTTTTAGTCCTGTTAGTTCTGGAAAAATCACCGGGAGTGGCACAACAATAAAATGGGAGCATCCTTTTCTTACACCTCCCAAACTGGGCTGCAGAGGCTTCTTTACCCACAGATGTTGTGACCTAACAAAACACGCACCAAACTCTGCCTTCTGACTTTTACCCAGGCAGGACTGTGAGATCCAGACAGAACTCAATGAAAAATTACTCCAATATTTGTCCTGTTAGGGCATCCTATTTCCCAGGGCTGTTTTGGGTAAATGCACCCAGATGCTGAACCCAAAAGCCTCAGATGAGATTTTTTTAAGTGCAATAAATGTCTCCTTACTCAGTGATTAAACCTTCAGCATAAAAATGTGCAGGGAATTCTGCTGGGCAGAGAAACAATAACTTTAATCCTTTCTTGAATTACGTTTTGCAGAAGTACAAGAAAACAAACTACGGCCGGGCAGAGCAGCTTGAAAGAGGTGTTACATTAAAGGCATCCCGTTCCAGCCATGCAAATTGTTCTCTTGGTTTGTCTGCTCCCCTCCTGAGCTGACTCTTGCTAGTCTTTCAAATAAGTCATTATTTTCATTTAAGATCTGAAGACTCCTAAAAAATAAAGTTAATAACTGGTTGTTAGTCTGTGCTGAGCATTAGAGGATGCCAGGTAACTTGAGCAGTGAATCAGGGGCTATTTTAGGAGAAAAATATTACAATAATTTTCAGGAAATAACCTTTTTGTTCCAAAACAGCTGTCATTGAACACTATTATATCTACAACAATTAAAATTATCTTTGGTAGCTTTTAGTATCTGGCACTGCTCCATTATTGTTCAGTTAAACATTTTTCAAGTGTTTTAGGACTTCTGCCCACTGTGTGCCTGAAACCCTTCATCATCACTGGAGAAGCTCCTGGGTTTGTCATGTTGTGCTCTCTCAGGATATCTGACAATTTCTCTTCAGCTTTTTTGCCATTCTATAGCAACTGCCCTTCTGCTGACTCAACCTGAGCTCTATAGAATTTGCCTTTTCATGTCAAGGGTTGAATGCCAAAAAAAAAAAAAAAGTTTAAAAAAAGTGTTAGCTAATATATAAAGTGAATTAGGAAGCATGTGCAAACATCCTGGTGAATTTAAATAGCTGGTTGGATCAGAAATGGAGGAAAAATAACAGCAGGTCAGGAACAGCACACAAAGCAGCCAGAAACCTGGCATTTCTAATTTAGGATATAAATACTCCCTGCTGAAAATTTCTTTGTTACAAGATGCAATTGATTAAATAAAGGCAGGTTTGGAGTAGGGGGTAGTGTTGGTTGATGGCTTTATGTTTCAAACCTCAATTAAATATATTTCACATTGCTGGGATATTTAATTCCCTCAGATTGTAACTAGCTGATAATGCAAATAACATTTTTTTATGTTTTTCAGAAGGAAATCTGAGTTATTTTTGTTGTAATAGCACTTGTGATTGCTCTCTGTGGCACTGAGTCCTCAGTATTGGCAGAGGAGAGCAGAAAAATCTGTTCAAAAAGTCTTTTATACACATGTAAGCTATGGTAATTTTTTATTAATAGCTCATTTGCATACCATGGAATATTTACATTTAATTTGCATAAGTTAATATAGAAGCATCCCTTCAATGGGATGTGGAGCAGATGTCATCAAACTCCTTTTTTCCTTTTTTCACAGTAGATTTTCCTCTGTGAACTCCATTAACAGTATTTTCATACCCTGTTGTTGTGCGAGCAGAACAATGCAATTCTGGGAATTATGGAGGACATGGTGCTGATTTCTGATGTTTGAGTTTTATATAAAGCAATAAATCATAAAATGTGGCAGCTCAGGACACCGTGGAGTAGAAACCCTGTACTCGCTGTTGTTTCAATGAACTACAGTAAATTTAATATAAACTCTCCAACTTTTATTTGAAAGTTTTGGGGGATTTGGGCCTGGCCATGGTTCTGTGCACAGCTCTTTGCTCCAGCAGCTGAACCCAAAACCAAACCCGTGGAAGCAAAGTGCAAAAATAGGGGCAGAATGGTGGGGCAGAAAATCAGATTCGGTCGGAAAATTCTCAGGGTATATTATAATTTATTTTCCATTTGATTTATTCTTGCTCAAATAAGCTTTGCAACAAACTATCCCCTTACAAAAACCCTTTTGTATTGTGTGGAGTTAGGCCCTTTGCTGAATTTTTTTCTCTAAATAGACTTAACAGGTAATTCAACTTTCATCCTAAACCACTGAAAAGCAAAGTTTCTTTAAGGATAAATAGCAATAATCAAGTGTCTCAGAAATCAATATTGTGTCATCATAACCCCTCTCCTCACAGCATGACAGCTCAAATTTGGTTACAATTGAAGTTATTTTTTTGGTAACAGCTGGTTTTTCATCATTTTTGGTTGGTTTTTTTTTCAAGAATAATTGACACCTGCTTCCAGTGAACACAGAGCGAGCAAAACATCTCTTCAAATAGGAGTGGAATAAAATGTGCAGCTTTTTCTTCCAGCCAGAGCACCGGAGTTTCAGCTCACTGGGGGACAGTTCTTACTTTCACTCCTAGAAATAGTTGAGAGGAGAGGGAAGTTGCCACAGGAAAGATTTTTTTGGGGGGGAAAATGGCTTTTTACAGACTGAGATTTGGGCAGCTTTGCTCTTCAAGGACATTTTTCAGGCAGGATAAAACAACAAGAATTGGCAGTGGTTTCTCATGGAATAGAAAAAGCGTAACAATAAATGCCCAAGGAGTGGAAAGCAGAATTTCAGATTTAATATTCCATACACTGATGCAGAGCAGGAGTACCACAGGATTTTAACTTTCATTAAGATTAGCAGAACAAAAAAAATAATAAAACTGCTTTTGTCTGTAGATATCAGTTCAGAAAATTGCTAGAAATTGGGAAAAAAGTTGTTGGTTTTAAGAATTCAGCCCCTTCCTTGGAACAGAGCTATTAAACCTGCTGATCTGAGCTGAGAAGAAACAAAAATTTGAAGTAACTGCTCTCACCTGTGGCAGCAGGCTCCTTCCATTCTGTATTTTCTGGTTCCAGTTTCCTGTTTACTCATCACACAGCTTCGTGCTGGTTTGGTCTGGAGTTTTATTCATAAATGTACTTTTTTTTTTTTTAAATTTAATTGATTTTTTAAAATTTTGAAATCTCAGCTTCATTGATATTTTACCTCAGCTTTTTTAATTTTATAATATTCCTATTTTTTAACTTGTGTGATGTGATCTCTTATGGGCTGATCCATTTATGAGCTCAGGTTTTTAAATGGTCTCAAACTTTACTTTAAATTAATGTTTATATTTTTGAAAAACAGTTCTTTTAAAAACATCTGGGTTTTTTGGGGTTTTTTTTTTATTTTTTTGGGGGTTATTTTGTTTATTTTTTTTCAAACAGACAACAGTAAAACTTACTTCCCAGAGACATTTATTTGGTTCTCTAATACTTTGACACCACTCAAATTGAGAAAATAAATAATTATTTCTATTAGCAGGTGAGAGGAGGAATGTGGACAAGCAGCTCTGTGGGCATGGCAGCAAATCCATTTGTTAAATTCACCTCTTTCTGTCTGTACTATCTTTCCATCTTTTAAAAATTACTATCTCAGTATTTTATAGTTGTGCTTCTCCAATATCTGGTCAGGTTATTTGTAAGGCTGTGTTTGATAATTCCCTCACACGTCTAAACCCTGTTTTACAGAGATTTCCTCTCGAGTGTTGTTGGCTTCCAGCTACGCTTTTCCTTCCCGCTTTCCCACTGCTCTGCTTTTCCAGCAAAGAAAATTACCAGTTCCTCTTAACTAATAACTGCTGAGCTGGTGCTGAAGCTCTTCTGAATGGCCATTTAAATAAATTATAAAATTTCCCCAGCACTCATTTCAAATTCAAATATGGGACTCAAAGGTAGAGAGTTGCCCTGGACCTAAGCCAGTCTTAATATCCCTTTTAAGTGAGTGAGACTGGACTACAAAATTGTTTTAGGATCTTTGATTTGTTTAACCTTGTACTTGTTGGGTTTCAGCTGCAGGAACATCAGCAGCGCCCCAGATTTTAAAAAAATCCTCTTTTTATTCTTTGTTTCTCTCAGAAAGGGAGTGGAGGATTACAGACTGGCACAAAGCAGGTAGAAGAAATGTTTCCTTAATCTAGAAATTTATGCTTATTATGTAGAGCACAACAATAGCACCAAAAATCCCAAACACCCAACCAAAACTAAAGTAGCAGCCAGAATAATGATCAAAAAGTCGTTCCAAAGTCTTTAGATTGATTTGCATAATAAGAACCTTATGAAAAGCCAAAATTAATTGAAGAAAGGTTGACTTCAGATCTCTGAAATTTGAAATCACCCTTAATAAAACCCAGACTCTCTGAGCCCTAGAGGCACCCACGGAGTTTGCCTGAGCTGAGAGAAATTAACCTTAAATTCTGGAATTTATTCCCTGCCTGAACGGTGCATCCTGTGACATGTGCCCCAAAATCCCATTTCTCCTCCTGGCCAATCTAACAGTGGGAAATGAAATTCTACTTTTAGAGAAACAATTCCTCTAAAAAATGAGGGCAGAAGAAGATTTGGACATCACCTCCTGGCCAGCCACGTCACAGAAAAGCCAAGCTGCAGGTGGGGAAAGCTGTATTTTGGAGAGGGCCTTTCCAAAATTTCCAGATTTCCATCCTAACGAACCTCCTGCATCTGAGACCATTCACATCAGGCCTTTTGCAGAAGAGTTTCCTCTGTTATTGAATATCCAGTTTGGTTTATATTTTTTTCTTTTTAACTTCTTGTTGTTGATCTCCTAGGGTTAAAATTTCTCAGTCTTCTTCGAACTTTCTTAAAAAAGAACTGCACTTCTGCCATGGGTGATGTTGCCTCTCCTGTGATTAGAAAAGCTGGAATTAGTGGGAAATGTTGAAGAGAAACAGCCTTGAATCAGCCATTGCATGGTCCCTTCGGTGAATGGCTCTCACTGGTGCTTTATGGGCAGAAATGTTAAACATTAAAAATCTGCTCAATTGTGTACAAGATCCTTGGAGCAGATAAATGATCCTGTAATAACTTCAACTCCTAAAGCAGATGCTAATTAGGCTGGGGGGAATTTTTAAAGCATTGCCACAGCGAAAGTTTCCAGAACGTTCCCTGCTCAAAGCAGAATTTGGGAAATTCCTTTTGCCAAGTGGCTTTAGTTATTCCTGCAATATAAGTGAATAAAGACTAAATATTTCCATAAATTATTGGGTTTTATTGTGTTTTTAGCTCCTTAAACCAGTGAGGTGATTTGACCTCTTTTAGGGATTTCCTTAAAGGACGGAGCTGAAAGATAAAGCTGGAGTTTGAAAGCTACAAAAGTTTTCTGTCCACAAAGTTCTTCTCTATTTTCTGTCAATCTTTAAAATATCTTTGCATTATCATTGTCCCACGATGACACATGTCTGCTGTCACTGCCATGGAACAATTTATATTTGTGTGGTGATTTGTGTGTCGAGGACCGCAGCAATCAAGGCTTGCACTCATGTCTGCCAGAAAGATGAGCAGAATTTGGGCTCTTGCTCCTTTTCTCAGGAGCGTGGGCAGGCTGTGAGGGGGTTCCTTGCCCCAGCTCTCTGTTTTGGTGAGTGATCTGTGGCCCAGCATGGAAAACAGCCATTCCTGAACTGAAAATAACAAATGGAAACGTTGTTTTCTGCAGCTTCGGTTTCCCACATCTGAAAAGCCATTTCAGTCTCTAATGCAGCTAAAATTCTTGGACAAAATCTGGTGTGCGGACAGAAATATTCATTCCTGCTAAAACCCAAACCACCTCTTTTGTACAGAAAAAAAATACCTTCAAGAATGGGTGCTGTGAAACAGCTTTTTCTTAGATTCCAAACGCATGATCCCTTCCTGAGGGTGAGGAAGGTGCTGGAAAGTGACAAAGTGAGGTGAGGTGAGAGAGCAGCTCCCATAAGGGTGTGACGTTTTAAAAGATGCTCTGTGCACTCTCGTTACTCAAGGGTAAATTTGTGTCTGAAAATGACCCTTAACTTGTCCTCCTTATGGGCATCTCCTCCCTGACTTTTTTTTAATCTGTTCTCCCTGATAACTGTGCCAAATATTTCTGCTTGGCTCCTTTGCTGGTGGCTCCTGATGAAGCGTTAAAGGCCTGAGAAAAGGCCCTGGCATCTTTCTTACACGATCAGAAAGATTTTGATTGATGCAGGGCTCTGTTTTGTGCCTTACAGACATGGCAAGCAGCTTCCTTAGGTTTGGTTTCAACACCACCAAAGAATCCAATTAACAGTGATAGGAGAAGCGATGAAATGTTAGCAGAAACAGGTGATGTTTTCTGAATTAATGAGCAATTTCAACGGGCTTCTACATCGCAAAGGCCGCTGGAAGAAAGCAAAAGCAATTTACAACTGTGTGAGGACCTGTGGACACCGGGGGCTTGGAGCGACCCCGAGGAGGTAAAGGTCAATTGATTGGGGTCAAATCAGACCAAACCTTTTCTGTCTTTAACACCTCCAAAATCTTCCTTTACGTGCCTGAATGTGGAAGATTGGTAGTACCAGCAATTATTTGCCTTCCTCTGGAGCTGCTTTCATCCATTCTTTCCTCTGTGCTAAGTTCATGACTAGTAAAATCCATGCAATCTTCTCCTAAACATCAAATTGATCATCACATTTTCTTCATTCTTTCCTGAATCTACAGAATATCACTGTCTCCATAGTAAACTTAACACAGAACACTTCACTCCATATGACTTCACAGTATTTTATTTATGTTATTTGTTTTATAATATTTATTATTTTTAATTTATTTATCATGAAATATTTCATTCAGCGTGCAATACAACTTCTGCATTATGGCTTAATTCCGTGAAACTCTGTATTTAATCTCAGCCTCCCAAACATTGAGATCCACCACTTTCTTATCTGGATTTCTATAAATGTGAACCATTTGGCCTGTCTGACATCACACCCTCTGCCAAACAGCAGAGAAACTAATTGGAATTCTCTGAGCATTTCAGCTTCAATCCCTGTGCCAAATTCTCAGTTGTCATCAGCTCCGTTGTCGTAATCTTGGGGCTCCACAACAGTTCATGGAAATCTGCTGACACAAACGGAGCCTGCAGCCCCTGTCTGGAATTGAGATCCATTCTTCCCTTGCCTGATGGGAAGGAAATTTTTTGTACATCCTGGGGCTGTTTTGTGCAGCCTGGCTGGTCGGTAATTGCCACCTTTGTCCCCCTGGTTACGGAATGTGCTAAATGCAGCAGCTGGGGTGAACTGTTGTACCATCCCCGCAGAATGGGGCAGCGGTCACATCCACTCTTGGCTTCCAGCCTTGGATCCCGTTGCTCGCATCCTGATGCTGAAAGTTCTGTTTACTACAGTTTTCACAATAGCCTTTGAGAACGAGGACTCCCAGAACACAATAGTGAACCTCCCCAGGAGTTGCCAAGAGGGGAAAAAAATCCATTTCCTCCTCTGGCAGTGCTGGGATGTAGGTAAGGCCGCGCAGCAGCCCTGGCCAGAGAGAGGGGCAGAACAACACTTCTGGCTGCCACGAAGTTTTGTTTGAGAAAACATCACTTCTTTCTTGGACAATGGGAATCCAGAATTACTTTTCTTGTTCAAGGAGATTACATAAAGAGAAGAAAGAAGGATGGAATGCAAACATTTAAGGAGAAGGGAAACTGTGGACATCTCAATTCTCAACGTGCCCTGCAGGTAGCAAGAAATGCCATTTAAAACAGAAGGTGCCCTGAGTGCCTATGGAAAACATGAGGACATCTTGCTTCTAGGCAGAGTATGGCTGGAAAACACACATTCCTGAACTGATAATAACAAATAAAAATGTTATTTTCTGCAACTTTGCTTCCTGGGTTATAATACTGCTTATTAAATATCAGTAACAGAAATTCTAACATGAGCAATAGACTGGGAATACCCATGAGAAATTTCTGGAAGCGTGAAACAGTCAAGAGAATTAACCAGAATATACAGGACTGCTACTCCAGGGTTCTGCTGGTTCTTCTGCTTCCCAAAAATCCTTTTCTTGCACGGGAGAGGGACGCAGGGCTTGAGGTGAGAAGCCAGGGTGATATCCAGGGTGTTTTCCCCTCCTTTTCCCTGGAGAGTGGGGACAGAATGGCACAGCTGCCACTGAGGCTGGGCCCGGAGAGCAACAGCTCCTTTGAGAAGCAACACAACAGAGATCAAAGTGCTAAAGGACTCGGTTTGTACTGCAAGGGAGAGCGAACCAGGAAAGGGCTGGAAGGATAAAATCAGAACAAGGATACTTCACAGAGAAAGAGAAACAGAGGAGCCAAGTACACGAGAAAGAAGCAGAGAGAGAAAACAGATGAATAGAGGAAGTCCATCCTCTGGAGTCTGTCACTGGGGTTTCCCTGTGTGTGGGACACATTTTAACAGGATGGGTGTTGATTTCCAGTCAGTTGACAAAACAAGAGCTGTGCTCCTACAGCCCGGGCAGCAGCCTGAGTGTGGCTGTTCTGCAGGCATGAGGCCTTTTCTGGGTCTTTTTTTTTCAATTATTGTGTTGGTTTTGTTCATCTTCAGCAGCATTTACAACAGAATTAGTCAGACTTGCACTCAGCTCAAAAGACATGTTTTTTGAATTAAGCTTCAGTCGAAGAACAAATGGATTTAAACAACAGGAAAACGTGTTCCATGAAACTTTGAGAAGTTCAGTAAAGCCCCAAACTCAGAAATTCTAGAGGCCCAGTGACACCCCCTGTACAACCTCCTTTTTTTTTCCTCAGCTCAGTGACCCTGTGCAGGACTGCTTGAAATTCCCTCTGCCTTTGGAACGGGAGAGGGTTTGTGCCTTCCACACCTCGGAATCCTCGCACAGCTTCACCTTGTGGACCCAGAGCTGCCGATCCCGGCCACCACGGCGCCAGCTGGGCACGGCGGCAGCGGAGCAGGGCTCAGGTGAGGGGCACAGGGGGCAGGTGTGCCCTGCTGGGGCTCGGGGCGCTTCTCCAGGCTGGAGTGGCCAGATGCAGATTGCTCTGGGGAAGGGGAGGGTGAGAGAACGAGCGTGGGCGGAACACGGCAACTCTCTCTGGTTGGCTGGGGCCGCGCTCCGAGTGGAAATATGCTGACTTTTGTATGTATGTGATAAATGTGTTTTAAGAATAGCAGTGATTTCTTAATCCAGTTTTGCAAGTACAAACAATTACCGTGCCTTGTAAAAGGGTTGCTTGGATTCCCCAGTCCCAATGTAACAAAGATCAAACTGCCTCGCAGCTCCTGCTGGGCGCTTTAACTCCTGTCGGAGGGAGGAGGGCGAGGAATGCCAGGGCCCAAAATCAAATATTTGTATCCTAATTTTTAATGTGAACTTCTGGGGGAAAAATACTTGACATGGATGCTACTTTTTTATTATTTTAAGCGCTGGTGGCTTCACACACGATCGCTGGTTAGTGCTGCAAGTCCCGTGGGAGTTTTCTGACACCCCAATGGGTATTGAAGTAGAGAAGACAGGCAGTTGAGCTCCTCAGGACAGAGCAAACCAATTTTCCCTTAGCACTTCCTACATTAGTGATGGCACTGGCTGGATTATGCTCTTTTTAAAACACATGGAAGACAAAAATATTTTATTGCGATATGTACACCACTTTTATAAAGGAAAGGAGAGCACGTGGTGAAGTTTAGGCTCCATACGCCCAAAAGAACCCAAATGTGGATCTTCAGCTGAAACACAAAATGTGCATTGCTGAGGTACTCGCAGTTTAAGCGCAGCCCCTGACGAGCAGTGGCGTTTGGAAACACACAGAGAATAAATCAGCTGTCAGTGTTGGCAGGAATGTTTCTGTGTGTACGGGATAATCCCGGGCCTGCCCTGCCACATCTGCTGCCTTGCTTCCCAAGGGTGAGTTATTCCCTTAACACAAGGCTCGGTGCTGAAGGTGTTTATCCTTTTAAAGCAGGGATTACAGAATCTATGGACAAAACTGCAGGGGAAGAAGTTATAAAAATGGGCTTTGTTTCTCTTAGCTGGGATGCTCCAGAGTTCTGAGTTTAACTGCAGCTGTAACTTTCCTATAGGCAGTGTGGCGAAGATCTGGTTCAGAGCCCACGGGTGGAAAAAACCCCAATCCCTGTTTCTCTTTTTCTGCTCCCTCCTTTCCCTTCCATCTCCCTGTTGTGAACAGGGGGAATTGGCACTGAGGTGCACTTGGGTCAGGGCCGGAGGAACGGCCCCAAAAATCTCCTTCCTGCAGCTGCAATAAAGAAAGTGAAATGTGGTGTGTGCCTGTACTCAGCCAAAGAACTGAATGTGGAATTTTTAATTGGATGATTGGATGGCTGTATTTTTATTTATTTATTTTTCAATTTAGTGTTCTACCTAAGGTTTTCCCTTTACAGCAGACTTCTAAAATAATGCAATCATTTTCAAAAGGAATTTGTTATCAAAGGTAAGACACGGTGCATGATTTGGCAATATTTTTGTAGGTCGTTCAGTTATTTGTAGCCTTCTCTCTCTCTGTTACTTATTACTACTTATTTCCTCTTTTTGCAAACCCTTTTTGTATGGTTTCTTACTGTGCGCACATGGAAGTTTCCAAGGTAAGGCTGCCCGATCCGAGCTGAACAAAAGCGGAAAAATGAGGAAACGATTAATTGTGTTTGAATTCGACAATTCTTTCAGTTTTAATAGCACTGGGACTCGGCATTCTGTGAGTTTGGAGCAAGCACTAACATGAGTTTGCTGCTGTGTGACGCTGGGATAACCTGAGCTGTCCCCGTGGCTCTGGGCACCGGGATTGGAGGGATGGGGGGGTGGGATGTGGGGCCGGAGG
>VXBU01017015.1:462603-503420 GCA_013400315.1 Bombycilla garrulus | reverse complement strand
TGGAATGGTTTGGGGTGATCAGTGCACAGGCAGATTCTGGAGACCCCAAAGGACGTGGCTCACCGGGCTGCAGAGGTTGTTGAAGTGTGTTTGTAGCCTCCAGCCTTTGTTCTGCTCAGAATTTCTGCTTGGGGCAGAGCAGTGTTCTTGTTCTCTAATGTTCAGGAAAGCTTTTCTCAAAAAAGCTGCTGTTTCTGGTGTTTCTTGTGGCATGCACAGCATGTTGGCTTGGAAAAAGGAATGGGTCCTTGCCCTGTATGGTGGCAAAAGCTGATTATCTTGTATGCTAAGGCAACCAATTTGTTTTATCCCCATTTGAAGTCACAGAAATAAAGTTCTGTGAAAGTGTCATTCTGGTAACTTTAGGAATCTTTCTTTTGTTTTTTTAAATAGGCACTTTTCCTGGGTTATTAGGTAGTGCTTGCAGAACTCTGGGGAAATCCAGCTTGTAAAACTGGGTGGGAACTAACTCGAGGATGCATTTCTATGTTGAAATGTACCATCAGGAACAGCTTCAAAGCATTTCAGATAAGGGAATTCAGCTGTGGTGCTCTGTTACATCGTGGTGTGAGAATGACACCTATCCAGGTGTCCTGCTATTATTCCCTTATCCTCTGAGGGGACACCTGCCTCCTCCTTGGTATCATTTCCTTTTTTAATTTTCTTCCAAAGAAAAGCANTCTGTTTTTTTGGTCTCTTTCTTTGCTAGTGTTCATTCAGCGTAGGGAGTGCTGTGATCAAAGAGTTGAGTATGACAGCAGCAGCAAAGTATGTTTTTTGAATTCTCACAGATTAAAGGCTGTGTTTTGTAGGTCAAATGCTTTCAGTAGTTGTGTTGTGGCATTGAAGAAATGGTTTAGTAATAAGCAACGTACACATTTTTCCTTCTGTACCTTGGTGTGAATTTGGGAACCAAAATATTTTCTGTAGCTGCTTCTGTATTTGTATGTTTCCATGTTCTTGTGTAGAATTAACATTTCTTCTCAAGCAGGAGGTTGAGTTTTTCTTGACATGAGAATTCTATGAACTGTTTGTGTATGTGCTAAGAGCAGAGTCTTGTATTTGCAGTCAAGTTGATATTTGGTTTCTCTTTCTCCCACTTCTGGCCTAGCTTGGGAAGGAGGGTGACAGGAAAGAGGTGGAGACCCCAAAGACTCTCCCGTGTGGTGGGCAGGAGTGACCAGATCAAGTTTAATAGATTAAAACACAGTTTTTTGACAGCTCATTTGCTTGAATCTTGAATGTTTTGAATGGGAACAGATCTAAATCCCATCTCAAAACATGCTGTGGACAGTGCTGACGTGCCCCTTCTCCATCTGGTGTACAAGGGAAGCTGCAAACAATGGCAACCACGCCTTTGTCCTCCTGCTTTCCCCTTCTTGGTCTGCATAACATGGAGATAAAGTAGCTGCCAGTTTTGGTTTTAGCTTTTCTTGTCAAAATTGTCCTCTTTTTGCCATCTGTTCCGCAGTCTTAGCACTGCCCTAAAGCTGCACTTCTTGATACCTGTGATCACTTGGAAAGTCATGAATGTATTGTAAAAAATCAGGTTTTTTTCGGTTTAGCTAAAAGTAAAAGAAATTGAGTCTTGGAAATTAAATCAGTGTTTTCATTTGTTGGAATAAAGATTTTTTTGTGTGTGTGGCTTCCTAAAGAAGGGAGGCTTATGGGATTGAGCCATTTGTTCATCAGCTTTTCAATTCATCCTTAATAACTTCTGAACAATTTCATCCAGATTCAATGAGGAATAAGAGTCTCAAAAGTGATTGGTTTCCTAGAAGAAAACTGGAGGCTGGGTGGAGGAGACAAAAATAGGTGTCCCCACTGTCTGTGGCATAAGCTTAACTATAATCTGTGCCTGGATTTTTGCTAGCCAAGTTGCAAGTGTGTCCTGGCTGCCTGGGGGCTGCAGTAATCTCCGTTTCCAGAGCGTGTTACTGAGTCTTGCTTAGGCACAAACTGCAGAAAGGGGCCGGGAAAGGGAGGCAAGGGCACAGGGAATGTTCTGGAGAGTGGTTTTATGGTCATGGACCAGTTTGCTCCCAAATTCCATGTGGTGTTATCTCCTCTTCTCGATGCCTGACTTCTCAGAATCTGTCAGGGATGCATCTGTGCTGTTTGCCGGGCTGTGAAGTAACTCAGATGTAAGAAAGCATTTACATCGTGCTCAGAGAAACTCAGCATTCTGAACTGCAGCTGGGCAGTTCCTTTGGCAAATGTTTTATTCACTCCTGGTTTAGGCTGGAGAGAACAAGTTGTGAATGTAGATGAACTAACTCGGAGTCTGATGGGGAAAAAAAAAAAGAGATGGCTGAAAAATACGTTCCTGTAGAATTTTATCTTTTTTCCCTGGGCTCAAGTTATTGCTTGAATGAACACTTAGAACAAAATGAGGATGGAAATGTAGGGGGGTGTGACTTGTGTAATGGGGTTTATTTGCCTGAAATATGTAAGCCCTGCATTTGCAACACTTGCTGCGGAACTTCAATTTGTACAACCAAGTTCATTCTGCGTAGAATTTGCAAAATCTCCTCTTATCTCTTGCCTCTGGCAGAAGTAGGGCACTGGGCTTTCTTTCTCGTGAAAAAAAAGAGTAAAATATTCATTAAAATATTCATATTCCTGCATCTGGGGTGACTGTGGGAAGGAACCACCACCTGGCATTATTCACTGCCCGCATCTCCGTGTTTTCCACCGGTTTCTTTTGTTCTGGGTGAGTACTGGAGATCCTGAGGGTACTTGGAGCCGTGAGTCAGTGACAACCTCCTGCTATTATTGTAAATAGCAACGTGAACACTGTTCTTGCATGCGTTTTTCCACGGGCTTTGTCTTTCCAAAGCCAAGGAATTCACAGAGCATCTGAGTCAGCAATCAGCTGCCTCGAGACAAAACATGCAGGATACTGCAGACTTGCAGAGCAGCCAGCGAGGCACACAAGTACCCTGGAAACCTGGCAAAGAAGTTCTTGCCTGCCCTTGCTTTCTTCCTGTAATTTCCATATTCTCTGACGTGTTGCTCCTGGGTTCCAAGGCTCGGGGTGTTTACATCAGGAATGCAGAGTTCTAGGGAGTGACCTGACGTGGTGACTGAGGGCTCGGTGTTTCACCCGTGGGCATAACTGATTTCCCAGGCTGTGTGGAACGGGATTTGGGCACAGCTGCCGTGCTGAGGTACCCCTGGAATGTGCTGGCTCGAATGACCTGCTTTCTGCAGGTTTGCCTGCTGGCTCAAACCTCACACACAGCAGCAAGTTCCTAGAGTGAAAGGAGGGTGGGTTTTAACTTTGGTGTCTTTGAGCAGAGCAAAACCGATGCTGCTTCACTTCCTTGTGGAAAACTGTGGGAGAAGCAAGAGTAAGAAATTATCCCTATGGTGTCCTTACATCTGGGTATATCAGGAGTGGAATGTGGACTAACAGATCTAATGGTGACTCCATTTAATTTAGGTCATGTAATTTCTTTTATTTTTCTGAAGAAGATTGAGGCATCCTATAGGGCAGGTTTAGACGGGGAAGAAGTTGTTTATTGTGAGTGTGCTGAGACACTGGCACAGGCTGCCCAGAGAAGCTGTGGCTGTCCCATCCCTGGAAGTGCTCAAGACCAAGTTGGATGGAGCTTTGAGCAGTCTGATCTAGTGGGAGGTGTCCCTGACCATGGCAGGGGGTTGGAACTCTGTGACCTTTAGGGTCCCTTCCAAAACAAACCATTTTAGGGTTCTGTGACTTAAGGCCTCTGCAGCAGTGCAGTGGTTTCCCTGAGGTGCAAGCCTGGAACTTGTTTGCAGCTTCACAGCTGTGAAGTCAGGATGGAAATTAAGGAAAGCAGTTCCAATTTGCTTAGTGAGCAGTAGTGATATGGACATGGGCATCACTATCCGCCACCTAGGAAAACAGCTTCATGGGTACTGAGTCCTCTAAAGTGCTTATCCTAATAAAGTTAGAATTGCATTCCGTGGGGATCTCCTCAGCCCCGGAGACCTCACAATGCACAGAACAGTCCAGGTTTGCAGCCCGTGCTGCTGGAGGAGTCTGCAGTGGTTTGTTGGTGTTCTCAAGGCAGTTTATTAATTCCTTATCAAAAGTAGATTTCTCTGCCCTGCCAGGGTTGGCACAGAATGCGTCCAGAGACACACTGTGCCCGCCCCGGGTCAGCTCTGATCTTTTATACTAATAACTACCTATTGAATGTTTATCATTAATTACCAACCCGTGCCCCTCACACCACACTGTCCAGATCTGTGTCGAACCAATCCAAAAGTGCCAGCAGCACCAAGAAGATGGAGGTTATGAAGAAGAACAAAAGATAACATGGCACGTGTAAAAATTCTCCATCTTGTGCCTCAGACCCCCCTGTACATACAGTCAAATTATTTTCTTTTTACTTATAACTACTATTTTTCTATCTAAGTTTTTGTGACTTGAAATTCTTCATACAAAGTTGCCAACCTGTTCCATGGATTAGAATCAGAGCCACAGGCATTTTCAGTATCATTCCAGGGTCCCTGACACCTCTGGCAAGGCTGAAAAGCCTCCTGAGCAGGTTTTGGGTCGGCCAAAGGCATCATAGGAACCCCCTGGGTTCCAACACATTCTGCACTATAACCCATTGTTGTACTTCGACTTCTGTAGGAACTCTTATTTTTACAAAACCACCACTTTGTGGCTGTGTGTAAAGGTTTCCACGTCTCCTTTGCTGTTTCTAAACATAAGCAATAAATACCATGTTGGGCTGAAAAGCAGGAGTGCCCAAATAAACTACTGGAGAGCTGTCATATTGGAGGGGAAGAGACATGAGCTGTAATGTTTGACTTGGCTTCCTGTCTGCTGGAAGCAGGAAAA
The DNA here is from genome assembly GCA_013400315.1 of Bombycilla garrulus. Lineage (NCBI taxonomy): Eukaryota > Metazoa > Chordata > Aves > Passeriformes > Bombycillidae > Bombycilla > Bombycilla garrulus. The sequence continues at coordinate 498,583 of VXBU01017015.1, read as the reverse complement.
GAGCTGGTGAGAATCTAAAAAGTTTTATCCAAATCCACATATTTTCCTTTTTACCTTAATACCCTTTGCAGAAAAACAAAGGGCAGAAAAGCACCTCAGAAGTGCTTTCACTTCCATAGTTGGTGCATATGTTCCCATGCTGCCTTTTTATCTGAAAGCAAACAGTACTATTGTTTCTCAGCAAGCAGGGTAATCTACTGTATGTACTTGGTATTATGTAGAAAAGAAAGAAAAGGCTTTTTTTGGTATAAAAGAGGGAGAAGAAGGGAAGATATCTGTTCTTTAAACAAAATCTCTAATTATGGTCCAAACAACAAATTCTGGAGGTCTCCAGCCTGCTTCTGAGGGATCCCAGAAATGAGCAGCAGAGCTCATGACAGATGTGCCCCAGCAGATTAAATCAGACCCCAGCTACCATCTAAAATTTTGTATGGACCTGCATATCAAAAGAATTTGAAAACCACAGAATAGAGGAATTAGTGTGGGAATCTTAACAGGGTCATGCACCAGCCACGTTTCAGTCTTATGCTGCCCATTTACTGACAGAAATATGTGTATCAGCTTTAAGTAAGGGAAATGTTTATACGGCTTGATGCAACACAGACAAGGCTTCCTTTTTTCAGCCTTGACATATTTTCCTAAGAAATTGATTGCTGTTAGTGGGTTTAACTTATTTTTAAAATCACAGTAGCCATCACTATGCAAAAAGCAGTTCTGGCAAGGACTTCATATCAGCTTGTGCTATGCCATCCTCTCACATCTTTATTCATCATGACCAAAGACACATGTCTTTTCAGAATGAAGGCACCAAAGCTTATTTTAGGGGTGGAGTACCAACTCTTGAAGTGCTTTGTGGCAGTGTTGTTATTAAGACCAGCCCATAACCATTGCTGTGTGTTACAGTAACAGCCACACTGGGTCTGCCTGATCTGTTTTACAATCTCTGCCCTCTGCCAGACACAGTGTAACATCTGCCTGTTTGCTTGTAACTTCTCTGCTCTGCATGCAGAATGAGTTTTGAGAAAACTTCCGAGGCGCTGGCTCAGGTTAAAGTATTTTGTGATCTAACAGAGACGGGAGATGGGCTGCAGTGAGGCTCAGTGAACTCTGGAAGCCTCTGCTTCAGTCAGCTTGGGTAGAAATCCTCGGGATATCAATCAGCTGAGCACTGACTGCGAATCTGGGCTTAGACAAAACTTTGCAACGAAAAAGAGAGCAAGTTCAGTTACACTTCCTTTTTCTTTTCTAGGTTAATAATGCTTGTAAGGCAGAGGTGAGAGCGGCTCAGCGGAACACCATCGGGAAATCTGGCAGACTGGAAGAGCTCAGCTGCCCCCCCGGGCAGCTGCCACGTGTGAAGCATGGAGGAAAGTAAAAACGAGAAGGTGAACCAGGCTCACGTTCTCTTCGACAGATTTGTCCAGGCTTCCACCTGCAAGGGGACTCTCAAGGCTTTCCAGGAGCTCTGTGATTACCTGGAACTCAAGCCCAAGGACTATCGTTCCTTCTATCACAAACTCAAGTCCAAGCTCAATTACTGGAAAGCCAAAGCCTTGTGGGCCAAATTGGATAAAAGAGGCAGCCATAAGGACTACAAGAAGGGGAAAGCATGCGCCAACACGAAGGTAAGAGGTTCAGCCCCGTGATCCAGGCAGCTCTTACCCAATCCCTCTGGAATACACAGGAAAAAAGTCTGGATGTGTGGTAGAAAGATGGTGCCTGGTGGCACTGTAAGCCCGGGGAATTTTCAGGAAAGTTCTCACAATTTCAGCATTTGATCAGCCATCAGAAATTCCTTTTGTCGCCAGCAGATGTGACTGCCCACCTGGATGTTTGTATTTGAAGCAGCCAGCAAGTTCTTACATTGTAAGTTTTTGTGGCATCAGTCCTAGAGATAGATGGCTTGGAAAATCCTAATTGGTAAACCTTTAATCTTGGTTGACTCCTTTTTGCATTTTGACACTAGCAGGAATGTGTGCTGCTGGAGTCTAACATACAAAATATGCATGTTTGGAAATTTCCAGTTTTAAGCTGAAAATTCTTCATGACTCTCTTAAGAAAACTGAACTTTTCTGCCAATTTGGCAAAACAGACTGTTTCCCATTATTTAGAAAGTGATCATTTATATTCTTGGTTCAAAGAAAAAATATGCTGTGGAAACTCATACCAATTCTTTTTAAAAGGTTGGTATGTGTGGTATTTACTGCAGGAATTCCGCTTTTACACACACACACACACAGAGCATTTTGCTTTTTTTTAACCTGAATTATTGTGAGCTTGCATTTATGTGCTGCACCCCTTGGACAGTGCAGTTTGGGAGCAGTTCTTTATATCCTTTATTGAAATATGAATATAACAACTTGGTTTTGTAAATAATCAAGCATTCTTCTTTTTTCAAAAAAGATAAATAGTGCAGAGTAGGTTAAAGTTAGGACAAGATTCTATCCTCCTTCATTAAGGACAATAGATGCTGCTCTTTAGTCACCCTTTGAGAGAAGGAAATGTTTTAATTGGATGAATTAATGACTAATTCCTCAATATAGAATTGAGAGAGAAATATATCTTGTTTAGAGAATGTTATTTCAGTTCTGTGATTTCTATTTTTCCCCAACTGGCTATTAGAAAGTTATGTTAGTTTCTTAATTGTTTATCTTGTTTCACTTTCCAGTGGCCATTTTAATATGGATGGAGGCATTTATAATGAATTACTGTAGTAACACTTGGTAAACTCATTTATTATAAACTCATTACTTTTAATGAATTACAGTAGTATTTATAATGAATTACAGTAGTAACACTCTGAAAATCAAACAATTGGGCACTGTTGGTAATCACAGTGGGCAGTAGCTTCAAAACCCCAAAAATCCGACCACTGTTGACTTTACATTTTCCAGGCAACATAAGAAAGGAAGAATTTACCAGAAGATAAATGGTAGTAGGTTTTGTGTGTGCTTAGGAGTAAACCTTCCAAGCACTATGAGCTATCATGGAGAAAAATTCTAAATTTTCTGCAAAATTGATTACCCTGTGCTTTCATCAGATTCAGGAATTGCTCTTACTTTAAATGAACATAATGAGTTGAACTGAACTAGGGTATTTAAGTCTGTGAAATGAAGATAGGTGGTTCATGTTTTGATGACAAAGAGATGGAGGGAACAAGATGTAGAGGTTTTTACTTTTTGGAGTAATAGACTGTTAGAGTGATTTTTGCATCTAGGCTCTGACTGGGTTTGTTAACACTGTGGAAAAAGTTGGTTCAGTAATCGAGGTGAAACATTAAGGAAGAGATTTAATGGGTGGATAAGTGGATAGTGCTTGTTGTGAGGGCAGATGTGAGGGGAGGGTGACATCCAGCTAGGAAAGGCATTCAGAAAATCCACGGTGACCTTTATGCTGATGGGAAGTGATGAGCTGAGTTTAGAAGGACCTTAGAGCTGTATTGGGATTCAATTAACAGCTAGGCAGCCACAAGGAAATGTCAGAAAGGTAGAGGTTTTAGCTTGGCCAAAAAGTAGCCAGCTTTTGAGTTGGAGAAGCTTTGTGAATTGACAGCTCTGAAAAAGCTGATTGAACCAGTGTCTATGAATGAGGTGATGCAGAAACAGTTTCTAGAGGAAGATCACACAAGATCATGGGTGAAACCGCCTGGGAAGTTGGCAGTGAGAGCAATGAGAGAAATGAGAATCCTTCAGATTCTATCCTTCAGTTATTTCTCTAAAAGAGTAACTGGAGACCCAAAGGAGTACTGAGGCTCAAAACTCATCAGAAAAGGGTGTGCTTTGAATAAATACATGTAACCAAGTGTCTTTAAAACATCTCTTCCAATACAGTTAAAGTGGATAAAAGGAGTAAAGCATCCTGGGAGTGATGTTTGGCTGAAGAGTTGCTGGGGATTTCGTGTCATCCAAAAGCTTAAGTTATTTCATGCACCAAAGCCAAGTTAGAGAGAGTGAGAATGGGATCAAGAGTGTGATTGATTGTAGAGATAGCATGTGGTGCTGAGATAAACAGAGAGGCTCAGGAGGGCCTGTCCCTCACTGAATGATGAGACAGAAACTCAGAACTTGCTGGTGTTGGTGTGAAGGACCATGGTGATGGGAGTGGGCAGTGACTGCAGTGGACATATTTTTAAAACTGAAAAAAACCCTATTTTTTCACTATGTATTCCTCTTACCTTTTCATATGTTTCTATTAATTTCTCATTTCCTATCCGAACAGTATCTGTCATTAAATGTTTAAATGTAGTTCCTAAGAGATAATCATAACTGTTCTAAGCAGAGGCCTTTTGAGAACTGAGTCATGTCTGATTTGATGTTTCCTAACTCACTTAGCTCTATATTCCTGATGTTTAATGTAATTTGCCAACTGCTGATTAAAAGGTACAGAAATTTAAGTGGGCATGTGGAGATGATAGAATTTAAAACAAAGATTAGGGTTTTATCCATGTCAGAACAGAAGTCAGTCATTTCTTTAGGAAGCCTGGCTTCTGTACACTTGAACATGAACCAGTTCTGAAGTTTTCATACTTCAGAATAGCTCTTAATTGCCCATTTAAAAATTGTTCAGCGATGAGGTGCTGTGCCTGGAGTTGGGCAGTTTGTGCACATGGCCAGCATCCAGGCTAGTGAGAATTCAGATAATCAGAGTGTCTTGGACGAGATGGCTTGTTCAAATGTAAATAGTTACAAATGGTGCTCACTCTTCATTGGATATGCAGAGAATACAGCATTTCAGTTTGCATTTGATGTTCCATCACCATGGCACTGTTACTGGAAACTTAATATAATCTGTCTGAAAGATCTTGAGCAAGAAGTGTTTTTGAGGGGTGAGACAGCTTCAGTGCAGGGAGTTGCAGCACTGAGTTGGAGTCACTGAGGGGAAAGGGAACAAGGAATAACAGTAGCTGCCTTTATTTGGCTGTACTTGGCGTGTCACGGAGTTAAAACTGACAGAGTATCACAAGGTGGGTTTTTATGAGACATCTGAAACTGGAAGAAGCATTAGAGGTGGAAAAGAATCTATTCTATTTTTAATTGTGCTTAGAATTTATTACAACATAATTTAACGTTTTTACAACAGTACTAAAAAAAAAGGCGACTTTGACCGTAAATTACTTGCCTGATTATTTGACATTCAGAACATGTAGAATCTTTAATGTAACCTAAATGCTTTTAACCACATCCTACCATGAGGACAGGGAGGAAGGATAGAGAGGAAAAAAAAACCTTTTTAAAAGTTCCTGTGACAAAATTGCTGGCAACTGGTCTATAATTTCATGAAACCTGAATTTGAATAGTCTGATTTTAGTACAATTCCTTTGCTGTTGTGTACTCCATCATGAATATTTTATATGTGGAAGTTTGTCAAAGAATGAAAGTCACCCAATTCAGTGTCTTCTTGTTGCTTATTGAAATCTAGGCTTTTTGAAGATTGTAGTTGTCAGCCGAGCAAAATTATTACCTGGATAATATGATATGCTGAGCTAATTTTCTGAAAAGTTTAAAAAAATACAAGGTGGTGTTTGGGAGTTACACTTACCTACAAAGAAAGCAGTATTAAATTGGAAGAATATAGTAGATCCTAACTGAGGATACCTTGTGTGAAATTACAAGATTATCTGTTCAATATACAATTTTATTTAGGTATTTATTAACTCAGAGGTTGGGTGTGCCTTTTGTCCCAAATGCTTTCAGGTTCCTGAAACCACTAAAGAAGCAGTGGTGTTATTATTCCCTTCCCGTTCCTCTAGACTTGGATCTCTGCCCTCAGATTTATGTGACTCCTTATCTTATTCAGTAGTCTTAGGTGGAATTTGCATGTCAATAGCTTTGTCATCGCTGCTGTAACTTGTGCTGATTTTGCATCATTCAGGCTTTACATTTGCAGGTTCATGGTGCTTGGAGAGTGAATAAGTGGTGAGAATGTGGCAGCCTGTAAAAATTATCAGATGGGGATGACCACTGAACACAAAGTTTTGCTTTTTTGGGGTTGGTTGTTTATCGGAACACTCAGGCTCATGGTTAAATTTTGGCATACTTTTGAATTTCTCAAAGAGCTTTCTTGTGCAGCCACAAGGATCTGGAGAAGAATCACATGGCAGCAGCAGCCACCTCTGTAACAAGGTGTTTATTCTGTGTCTCTGACTCGATAGCAATCAAGGTACAATAATGATGTAATGAAATGGACTGTGTACTGTGTTTATGTGACTGCACATACCAACACTTTCTCTGTGGACCTCAGTTTCTGGGGGTAAGAAGTGTCTCCTGACTATCTTGGCTTTTTAATCTGAAAGTATTTTGCTGCATCATTCTGTTCTCAGAAAGTAGTTCAACATTCTCAAGTTATTTATTAGCATCTGATGGTGTTTGTGAGTAGAGTGGAACAATACAAGAGAAGGTGAAAGACCTTCCATATGACAGAGGTTGGGTTGTAGAAAAGATTTGTCTGGTCACACCAAGTTTGTGTTTACATGCTGTTTACCTCCCTGAAGTCTCCTTTGCTGCAGTAGTAGAAGCATCAAAACACCAACAAAGGCATAAGTTAGAGTGCTCTGACTTGTCTAATCTGTTATTCTGTTATTCTGAATGATGGTGTTTATAAAAACATTAGTGTCTTGTGTTTATCTGCTGTAGCTGTTGCAATGCTACTCAAGATATTCTTAAAAAAGGCCAGCTCAGGGTTTGGAAGATGAGAGCTAAACTTGTCATTGTTTTTTTTTTTTGTTTTTGGGGAGGTTGTTTTGATTTGGCTTTTTTTGTTGTTGTTTGGTTTGTTTGTTTGTTTTAAGAAAAAAAAATGGAGTGTGGGAGAGAGAAGCCTTCAGAAATACTGCTGTTCTCCAGGTACTTATATAGCTTGGAGATTATGACTTGGCTGCTCTTCCCAGAGCAAGGGTTGCAAGCACACAGTTTTATTGGCCTGCTTCCTGAGTCTTTTCACTGCTCTGCAATATATTTCACTTTCAGGTCATGGTTACTGCTTTACTGTATCAATGGCAGAACTTGGCAGGTAGAAATAGCAAGACTGATCTGAAATTTCAGCTCACGTTTCAGGCAAAGAGCACTTATTCCAAAGAGGCGTGGGACGCTCTGGAGCTGCTGCAGAAATACGCGTTTCCTGCAAGGACTGTGCAGTCACTCTGTGCTGGTTGTTTTGCAGTGTCTGATCATTGGGGCTGGACCCTGTGGCCTTCGTACAGCCATCGACCTGTCATTCCTGGGAGCCAAGGTGGTGGTCATAGAGAAGAGGGATGCCTTTTCCCGCAATAACGTGCTGCATTTGTGGCCCTTCACCATCCACGACCTGAGGGGCCTCGGCGCCAAAAAGTTCTACGGCAAATTCTGTGCAGGATCCATAGACCATATCAGTAAGTACAGCCAGGGCTGGGCACAGCAGCAGTGCTTCTTCCTGGGGGAAAAGGTGAGGGTAGGGGTAATGGAAATTCAGCCTACACCCTGCTCTCTTGTTGTTATAGTGATGCCTTAAGTTTTAGTTTTCATATTTTTCAGATTCTGTGTTGGTTTTAGTGTGTAGTTCTGGGCTTCATATGAAGGGTCGGTGAGCTCTCCTCACACAGCAGGGAGACAAAACAATTCCTTTCCAGCTTGGGCTTAGGTTTAAGAGTGTAAACAACAGTGAGGAAAGAGAGAGAACAAGGAGGATGGAGCTTCATCACCTGAAGCTGGAATTGGACAATGAACTCCGATGTGCCGATGAACCAAACCCTATCAAAGCGTGAGCCCTCATGACCGGCGGCCATTTTGTGCCCATTTGTGGGTTTGACTTGGTTGTAGGCCCAAGGGGTTCCTGCACTGCCCAAGCTGGATCCTTTCAAGAAATCCCTTTTATTCTTTTATTCTACCCAGTCTCTGTTTCCAGGTCAGCTTACCCAGGTATCAGTATGTATCTCTGAACTTCATTCTAGAGTGTTAGAAAGTTCTCTTCACAGTTTAGTCAGCCAAAGCAATCCTTTTCCAGTCTGAGAACCATGGACACCATTGCAGCTTCAGGCCCAAAAAGTGCAAACAGCAGCGAACTGAGGGGAGCAATCTGGGAGAATGGGACTTCATTACTGAAGCTGGAATTAGACAATTAACCCCAATATGTAAATGGACCAAAACTTATGAAAGTGTGAAAATTCGTGACCCAGGGTCCATCTTGGGTGGAGCCCTTGCCAGGTTCCTGCACTGTCCAAGGTGTATCCTGTGAAGGCCTTTAAATAAATCCCTACTTTATTCTTTTAACTCTGTCCAGCCTCTGTTCCAGGGAGCCTCTTTAGGCATCAGTGGTAAAATTCAGCATTACCTTTGCATTGTGCATTCTGGGCTAGTCATGAGATTAAGACATGCAGTGTTTGTCTGTCATCTCTTAGACATTCCTAAGGCAGAGCTGCTTCCTACACTGGAAAGTACACTTAAAGCTTACACTTTGTTTTGTTTGGTTGGTTTGGTTTTGGTTTTTTTTTTATGGATCATTTTTCTTTTTTTTTTTTTTTTTTTTTTTTTTTTTTTTTTTTTTTTTTTTTTGCTGATGCATTCCTGCAGCTGCCACATTTTTCTGTTTCTCCTGAGTAACTTGTAAAGAAAAATTAATGCATGCTTTGGAACATTCTTGTGAATTTCAGTCTGGAGAAAGGAGGAAGGGTTGTGACTTTGTTATTTTTCAGAAGAATGATGAAGATACATTTTGATTAAATATGTGTTTGTGTGTTAAAATTGAGAATAATCTTGTTTTAATTCTGTCAAATCAGTCATCTTTGAAAGCTGAATGCTTCAGTGTAGCACGAGTTATTTTTTTCTTTTTCTTCCCCGGAATTGACTGTACATGGCACAGTGAGATATTGCCCACCAGTCTGTTCTTTTTTTTTTTCTTTGTTTAGTTTGGCAACAAATGGAAAAACTGGAAGATCTTCAGAACTTCAGTCTTGCAGATTACTTTTTCCTTCTAATTCTTTATGCATTTTGTCCTTTTTTTTGTGTGTAAAATTTAGTGTTTAGGTAAAGCATTTTTTCATTTCAGTGTCTCAAATATGACAGTAAGGTGTTTTCCTTCAAATTAATTGAGTTTGAACGTTAATATTCATTCTCACTGCTGAAGTTAGCTGAAGAGGAAGGAGGTGGTGAGAAGCTTCCTGTGCCCTCACTATCCCAGAGGTGCTGGGATGGAGGTGCAGGTGAGTATTACAGCCAGGCTGATCCAGTGGCTCTTTGCCATCTGTGGCAAGTGCAGTCCTGCCTGTGCTGCCTTCCCTCCCTCTCCTGCAGTTCATGTCCTGGTTGTTTCCCTTGTGCCTGATTAGGGGACTGAAACATGAAAAAAATTCTCTTTATTCTTAGAAAAGGGCTGGGTTTTTAGCTGTGTAGAATTTTCTTAGCATGCAGTGATATCACACACCAGTGGTGCCATGGAACGCCGTGAAGAGGAAGAAAATAACAGCTGGCCTTTAATAGTAATAAATATAAAATTATTTATTAACTATAAAGTGGTACATAAATAATAAGTAATGTCACACAGACACACATGGGCACTTGTGCTCTTTTCTCTTTCTATTTCTTTATCATCTGCCTTTCTTTGTCTTGCAGGTATCCGCCAGCTGCAGCTCATCCTTTTGAAGGTTGCCTTGATCTTGGGAATAGAGATCCATGTCAATGTGGAATTTCGGGGGCTCGTTTACCCTCCAGAGGACCAGGAGAATGAAAGCAAGTAGCACTGAAATGGGCACTGGAGAAGGGGGGAGTTGTGGCAGGATACACAGGCTCCTGCTCCTTAACTCTGCTTGTGATGTTAAGTCCTTTCCTCGTGCTCCATTAATAAGAACAGCTATTAATCCATTTTTGCTGGGATTTTTAGTAGGATTTGTTTTTTCTGGTGACAAATCCAAGTTAGTTACTGTATGAAACAACGTCACCAGAAGGGTTACACAGAAATACACCAAGACATGATAAATTGTAATTGCTTCTAAAATACTTGAGCCTATTCCATAACATTCTGATAACATTTTGAAACAACTCCTTTCTTTGCATTCGCTGAGCATATTTATACTGGTGAATGATCCTTGTTATGCTTTTAGTATCACTGTGAAACCCGTTCTCTGATCACAACAGGAGATGTAGCTTACTCGGTTTTTGGCCTTTTAGTAATTGTGTACTAATTGTATGTAATTTATTAATTGTATTAATTGTGGTAGAGAAGTTTACAGTGGCCCTTAAAGGAATTAGAAGAGTTTTAGCAGATCTGTGTCTGCTTCTGATTCACATGGAATGCTGCACAGTTCAGGAATAGCCCTGTCATCAATGCAGCTGTCCTGCAGGGTTTCTTGACTGAACATGTGTGAGGGATTTATTGATAGTAAGAACTGGTTTTATCTATTTTTTTCTATTATTGCCATTTATGTTGTCACTAACTTGGATTTTATCTACAGGAATAGGTTGGCGAGCACTGGTCCACCCCAAAACCCATCCAGTGTCTGAGTATGAGTTTGAAGTCATCATTGGAGGGGATGGCAGGAGAAACACCTTAGAAGGTAATGGTGTGTCCATAATTCACCTCCAGAGCTTATTCTTAATTCTTTTAGCCTTTAACATGCCAATCAGCATCTAGAAAGACACTTGATAAAGTGATAAGGAGATTAAAAATCCGTGTAAAAATCCATTTGTAGCAATGATGTGGGTGGTCTTTGTTTTCTTCCTGTAAATGAATAAAGACAAGGTGTTTTCATCTGGATTTTTCCTACATGTTTTCTTTAGTTGAGTGGTGTTGTCACTCCTACTTTTGGGTGCAGGAGCTGAGGTGTTGAATGTTATTCTATTAATATTTTTTATGGAAATTACAGGTTTGGGAACAGAGATGAGAGGGGGGCGGTGGGGAGCTTTTTCCCTAAACAACACTTATTTTCTGATAAGGCAATCATTCTTTCCTCTGTGGAGGAGTTTGTAGCTCATCAATTCCCTTCTCTTTACTTTGTGAGTGCACCTTCTCTGAAAGTGTCAGGTTTTCAGCACCTTTATCCTCCCTCAGGGTTTCGCCGGAAGGAATTCCGTGGTAAACTCGCCATTGCCATCACTGCAAACTTCATCAATCGCAACACCACAGCTGAAGCCAAAGTGGAAGAGATCAGTGGTGTGGCCTTCATCTTCAACCAGAAGTTCTTCCAGGATCTAAGAGATGCCACAGGTTTGCCAGCACTCAGCAGATTTCCAGTGAAAACTATATGTTATTACAACTTTGCAGCTCAGATTTGTGTGTTTAGTAAGAAACAAGCATCTTGTGCTAGGCAGTCATGGCTGTCTCTGAAATCTGACTGCCCTTTTTCTGCAGCTGTTCTGCTGTACAAAGCAGATGTGCGTTGTTTTGGTTCAGAAGTGGAGAGCTTAAGAGTTTTCAGGAAATCAGAGCCCTAAATGGGAAGAGGTCATGAATCCAGAGTTCTGCTTTTTGCACTCCACGTTTGAATGCAAACCTCAGAGTGGATTTTTTAAGAGGTAGCTTTATGTAGGTGAGATGTGCTGGTGACAACTCAGATTTTAGAGTCATTCAGAACATGGGAGAAAGTTGCTTGGCATTTTTTGACTTTTCCTAACCATGCAGTTTCAATTTGCCTCCTTCTGGTAGAACTTTTATTGCACATAACTCCTAACTTGTCCCTTCACTACCATGTCTTTTGTTCTGTCACAAGGCATTGACCTGGAGAACATTGTCTACTACAAAGATGACACACACTACTTTGTCATGACTGCCAAAAAGCAGAGCTTGCTGGATAAAGGAGTCATACGGCATGTGGGTATTAACTTCTCCTGTGTTCTCTCTAAGCTAAAATTGTGGTGACAATTTACTTTTGGTAAGGTGAAGGTAGGAAAATGTGCTTTTCCTCCATCACATAATGTTGTTATTTTAGAACACGAGTGTAATTGTGTTCTGAAAGGCAGTTAATGTCCTTCTGAAGTATTTTAAACCATCAGATGAGTGTTACAAAACCTGTCCTTTTAATATATAACCTCTGTAGATTTGGGAGTTTTGTTCATGCTAAGATAAAATATACTGAAAGAACTTTAGCTTAGTTGACCTTCCCTCATTTTATGGGAATGAAAAATGCTCAGAAGTTCCTTAGCTCTTTGAAGTCATAAATGCAAGCAGGACCGATTACTGTTTGCAATAAAACATTTATAGATTTTCTCCAAGCATTAACACAGATAGGAATGAAAGAAATTAGCAGGCAAATTTATACGAGTGGATTTGTGAGAATTTTAACGCCAATCTTAAAGCGCCGTGGTCAGACTCACAAGTTTATTTTTACTTTGCTGGTTTTGGCAGGACCACGCCGACACAGAGGTCCTGCTCTCCCGGGAGAACGTGGATCAGGAGGCTTTGCTGAACTACGCCAGGGAAGCAGCAGATTTCTCCACCAACCAGCAGCTGCCCTCTCTGGACTTTGCCATCAACCACTACGGGCAGCCCGACGTGGCCATGTTTGACTTCACGTGCATGTACGCGTCCGAGAACGCGGCGCTGGTGCGCGAGCAGAACGGCCACCAGCTCCTCGTGGCGCTGGTTGGGGACAGCCTGCTCGAGGTGGGTGCTCAGCTGCTGAAAGGGCACAAAGCTCTGCACCCCTCACCCCTCATATGTGCTGCCTGGCACTGCAAGGGAAGCTGCTGTTTAGTACAGAGCAGAGTAGGAGGTTTGGGGGGAGCGGTGGGAGTGTTGGGAAAACAGAACTTCTAGCACGGTAATGATCTCGCTTGAGAAAATGTGTGCAGAGCTTTTTCTCTCTGTTCCATCTGCTTCTTGTTGGACGAGTTGACTCTGCAGAACCTACTGTAGGCCTGCTAATAATTAGCATTTTGTAGTTGGTTGAAAAGTGCTGTCTTGAAGAGAAGCTGTTAAGGGACTCCAGGCTACGAGTTATTGTTGGAAATAGAGGGATGTTGGCTTTGGGAGAGCTCATGAGCTGTTCACCATACATCTGGTTTCCTCTAGCCCAGTGGGAGTGGAGCTTGAAGCTAATTACTGAGCTATAATTTCCCAGCAGATTACTGCCTGAATATGTACTTGATACTTGTTTAAAATTTTCCCTAAGTGATGCTTTTCCTTTCTCTGCCTTTTTTTTTTTTGTTTTTTTTTGTTTTTTTTTTTTTTGGTAACCTATCATATCAGCCATTTTGGCCAATGGGAACTGGAATAGCCAGGGGATTTTTGGCTGCCATGGACTCTGCTTGGATGGTACGAAGTTGGTCACTCGGAGCCAGTCCTTTGGAAGTTCTTGCAGAGAGGTAATGGAGAAAGTGAATCCACTTACAGTTCTAATCCAATCCTCCAACATCTCATCATTTGTTCCAGTTTCTTTTAGTCCAAATACATAGACAGAACGGGATATACAGACTCACTGTTTTTAGAGAATGCTTGAGGGTATAATTCTGTTGAAGAAAAAAATATTTCAGAGGAGTCAATAAACTGAAGTATATGGAGGAGTAACAAATGTTTCTATTCCTGGTCCTAGTTTTAAAAGATTAGGTGAGGAGCCTTTTTAGGTGCTTATTGGCATTGCATGGACAAAGTGACCTTGACTGGCTTTTACCAGCCCTTCAGTGGCAGACCAGATGAAGATGTGGGTGCCTTTAAAGTACCAGATACAAAAGCCTATTACTTTGTGAATACTTTTTTAAATTTCCTTTTAAAGAAGCTGTGACCTGCTTTTTTTCATGTTGTCCTTGGTCACTGTGTCATGTAAGCCAAACAGCATCTTGTCTCTATTGAGTTCTTGATGTTTCAGTCAGCTTTGCCTGAGTGGTGTTTTGGTGACTCCAGGTGCTCTCTTGGAGATCAGAACTCAAGTATTTAGAGGATGGAGTAAGTAAAAGCAACAGTTTGTAGGTCCTATTTTAAACTTCAGGAATTGCAGCTTCTGATCATCAAGAGCCATAGTGTAATTTCTAAAATTGCACAATGGCACAGATCATACTTAAAATTCTGTTTGTTTGAATTTAAAAGAGCAACGAGGAAAATAATGTGCTGTTGAAGCCATACTTCATCACCTTTCCATTAGCCACTTCAGACAGCAGTAAGATCTTCCCTGAGCTTTTTCTTCCACATACTGAACAAACTCAGTTCTCTTGGCCTCTCCTCACAGGGCAAATGCTCCAGTCCCCCGGGTGGCCCCTCTTCCTGAGCCCCTTTTGTGTCTTAATTGTACTGAACACTTCAGTTTTGCTTAGTGAATTGTTCTCTTCCCTCCTTTGGAATTCTGAAGTTGTATTAAAGTGCAGATTTTAATATGCTTATGCTGACTCTTAGCTATGCAGTGTCTGAAGTGGTTAGATTTCTGATTTGAATGTTTATCTCTCCAGAGTTTACTTAGCCGTAGTAGTAGTGATGCATCTCTTAAAAAATAAAAAACAAAACAGAACAAAAGCTCAAACCAACCAAAACAAACCAAAAACCCCAAACCACCACAAATTCTAAACAAAACAAATGAACCAAAACAAAACCCCAAACTTTGTTTTTTGTGTTATTTTCCCAAGGGAAAGCATTTACAGGCTGCTGCCTCAGACCACCCCAGAGAACGTGAGTAAGAACTTCAGCCATTACAGCATCGATCCTGCCACCAGATATCCCAATATCAACGTCAACTTCTTGAGGCCACAGCAGGTGAGCTGAGTGCTTGTAATCTGCAGTGCCTTTCCTCAGGTGAAGGAATGGCAGTGTTTTGGGATCAGAGAGTGCTGTGTGTATAACATGGAAGCAGTGAAAGCTGCAGCTGTCAAGAGCAGACTTTTGTACTTGAACAAATTCCTTTTTAGGAGTGCTTCTTTTTGATGTTTTTAACTGTGATATAACGATACAAGAAACCTATAAATTTGTGTTTTCTGTGTGTGCATGTGCATTTTCTTTGTAATAATCCAGTCTAGCAGCCTGTCATTGCAATTTGATATCCACTGAGCAGCAGCAGTCAGCTGGACTGTTCAGCATTGATGAGGTTCTTGGGGTGGGATTTTTGCTACCTACATGTGCTTATGTTTCTTTTTGTACCTTGGGATGTCTCCTTATTGTCTTCTGGTTATTTCTCTGTGGATCTGGGGTGGATGGCATGTAGCTTATCTTAAATGTTCTTGTGTGTCATTTTAGGTACGCCACTTGTATAACACAGGAGACTTGAAAGACATTCACCTGGAGATAGAGAACTTTGTGAACTCCAGGACACCAAAGCTGACTCGAAATGGTAGGCCTGGCTGCTGTCCCATTCCTTTGGTATTCTGGAGCTGGATCACTGCAGGATCTGGAGAGCAGCAGGGCTGGAGGGTGTTACTTAACCAGTCTCTGCATTTAGAAAATATATCCAGTAATTGTTTTGTCAACAGTCTGAGCTTACAATTTTTCAAGTTTCCATTAGCATGGGAATTTATTTTTGTTTGCCTAATTTCCCTTGCCTTATAATGCTGTTAATTCCCTAAGCATATTTGTTTGTATAGGCAGTTCTTTTCACCTCCTCCTTCTCTAACAATGTCCTTGCTCCAAGTGCAGAAGCCTGGACTGAGTTCACTCTGACAGCAGACTCAGAACTTAAAAATGTAGCAGAAAGTATTGCTTGTGCAGTCTTGCATGTCCCTGCTTTCCTTTTCTTCATCTCATCTCTCAGCTAAACGAAACCTCCCTTTGCTTGCATTATTCTGAGAGCTAGATGCCTTGTGATAAGAATTTCAGTATCTGTCTACTTGTCTCTGCCCTGAGGGGTTTGTCAGACTTTTCCTTTTGCATGCCTTGTCTTGGATGCCCTTGATGGTGTTCTGGGATTCCCAGAGTGCTAAGCCTCCCTTTCACTGCTCAATAGCTGTGTAGTCTCTGCTCTCTGCCCTGCAGCCACGTCCCTTTCGGCTGTAATCTCATCAGATCTTCTGGTAAAACAAGGTCAGAATGGGTCAGTGCTTTTAAAGGAAAGTTTTCAAGGGAGAAGAAGTTGTTACAGAAGTACATTAGCAGCTCTTCCTCTAGAAATTGTATATCTGGGCTTAGAGAGCATTGCTACTGTATGTCCTTTTTGATCGTATTTAACAAGCCTTTGCAACTGTTTTATATTTCCTGGGGCTCTTTTACAATGGTGAGGATGAAAAGTCTGGCAAGTTACAACTTAGATAATTACTTTTCAGCGTATTAAAAATGCTTTCTTGAATTTAAAATAGATATGATAGTGTTTTAAACGAAAATAAGAATCCTGTCCTGCTATACTCATTGTAGAAGGAGCTTGTTTCTTAGATTAAGATTTTCTTGTTGATTCATGGGGTTTGTGTTGTATTTATAAATTGAGCTGTTGTGCATTTCTGTTTTGAAATATGCTATTTTTTTTTACAGAGTCTGTAGCTCGCTCTAGTAAATTGCTCAGCTGGTGCCAGAGGCAGACTGATGGATATGCTGGTGTTAATGTGACAGATCTCACAATGTCATGGAAAAGTGGCTTAGCTTTGTGTGCCATTATCCACAGATACCGTCCAGACTTAATGTGAGTAACTGGCTGCTTCAAATTACTGGGAAGAGCAGGAAATACGTGGTATTTGGAACTAATAGTATGGAGTTGGAGACAGTGCAATTTGTGATTTATGAAGAAATGGATTGAAATGAATTCAATTAAACTTGATAGAAACCAACATCCGGTGATTCACTAGCAGAGTGGAAGGTCATGATAGCTTGATGAATTTGAAAATAAATGTGTTGTCATTTTCTCTTCTGGGTGATTTGGCAGAATTAAGCTTTAAATTGGTACTGACTGGAAAGCATTATTGACTGACAGATTTTATGTGTGAAGTGAGTAAGGAGCAGTTCATAGCTTCAGTTAAATCTCTTGAGAACAAGTCTCTGCACGATCCTTTATGAATTTCCTGTTTAACAAAGCAGCTCTTTCTGAGGCCTTTCGGGCTGCTCTTTCTAGAAGTAGTGACCCACAGCTACATGGAGAGGTTGTTATTTTGTGCACACTGATTTGTTGGTTGGGTGAAGGGCAGGGGTGTCCTCTTCAGTGATACCCTGGGTAAAACAGAGCCCAGATTCTAGAATGGGAAAACACTGGCTGCAAAAAGTCATGGTGGCAGAGACTCTGGTACTTTAATCTGAAGTGTTTCCAACTTCCCAAAGGGACATCAGAAAAAGTAAATTCTAGAGCTGTGCTTGAAGACATAATCCACTGTAAAACATATTGAAAATCTGTGGAGTTATTTCAATCCATATGCACTGAATTACTTCTGTATTGGTGTACTTGAGTTAAACTGAGCTACACTGTTCAGTAGCTTTATAGCTTGTGGAGAGTTCCAACAGCTTTTTAAATGCTTCATGTAACTCTCTACAAGCTATACATTTTTATATAGTTATACAAGTTTCGGGAAAAGCCAGCAGAACAAAAATATGGATCAATCAAGAAAAAAGAGGACAAAAAGTCAAGATTTAATTCCAAGCCCACAGAAGATTTCATGCAGGGGAAAATGTACAATCTTCCAGCAAAGGAGGAAGTGGAGATGTATTTCAGAGAATAATACTTTTTAAGAAGAAGAGTCTAGGTTTTTAGGAAGAGCAAACAAATTAAAAAATATATTGGAGCCAAAGTTCACTGTAATTAAGTAGCATCAACTTTACCATGTTGGTGGCAAATAAAATTAAGATTTCAAGAGGAAAGAAAAAAAATAAATGGATGTCTGAGTTCTTTCAGAAGACTGATTTCTACTTGATTCAGTGCAAGGCCTCTTTTTGCCCTCTGCAGAGATTTTGATTCCTTGGATGAGCACGATGTGGAGAAGAATAACCAGCTGGCCTTTGACATTGCTGAGAAAGAGTTTGGAATCTCTCCCATTATGACTGGAAAGGAAATGGCATCTGTTGGAGAGCCAGATAAGCTGTCCATGGTCATGTACCTCACACAGTTCTATGAGATGTTCAAAGACACCATCCCCTCTAGTGGTAAGCAGTTTGGGGCACTTCTGCTGGATTTAAGGAGTGCTCCAGGGTGAATGTGTGTGCTTCAGTTCCCTTCATGCTGCTTCTGCTTGAGCACAGAGTTGTCACTCACTGTAGCTTTACATTTCAAAGTGTTGCTGGTGCTGATAAAGACCTTGTCAGCAGGAGCAAAATAAGGAGTTAAGGTACAATAATGTCCTCAGAAGTTCTAAACTCACTTCAGCACTATTAGATAAGTTTTCTGCTTTCTTACTATTGTTTGTTTATCTTAGCTAATGTTGGATGCCTTGCTAGTTGCTGTTGAACAGGTAGTTTGAAAACATCAGCTGAGTTTTGTACATATTTATTATCTGTGGATGGTGAGACTAACTTCAGGCCAAAGAGAAGCAAAATATCTCTGATCAGAACTGAAAGATGTAATTACCTAACCCAAATCGATATGGCCAGCCTTTAAATATTGATAATGTTGTTACAGCTCTTTATTACTGATGATCTTAATTCATATGTATCTCTCTGGTGAGGAGGAAAAATTGTGTTTAATAGCCTTTAAAAATATAGTATGTATCATGTATTATTTCTAAAACTCTGGACTCTTTTTAAGAATACTGATGTTCATGTTCTTTAAATATAAAAGTAAATAGAGTAAACAGTATCTGTTAGGGTGGTTATAAACACTGGAATAACTGCTTTGGGCAAAATGAGAAAGCCGAATAGCTTGGAAAGGTATTAATTCTAGACATTAGTCATTTTGTACAGAGAATTTAAGAAAGATTGCTTTATTAAAAAGAACCAGCGAGTCTTTTAGTCATGTCTTTAATAAGAGCACCACAGAACAAAATCAAAAACCTGATGGCATTCCCTTGCTGTGCCTGTTTGCACTAACAGATAGCCTGGAGCTGAATGCAGAGGAGAAGGCTGCCCTGATTGCCAGCACCAAGTCTCCCATCTCCTTCCTCAGCAAGCTGGGCCAGAGCATCTCTCGGAAGCGCACTCCCAAGGTAGGCACAGCCCTGGCAGCCCGTGCCTCTGGCAGGCTGCTGGCCATGCAGTGCTGCTAAAAATGCAGCTGTTAGTGCTTTTAAATTGAGTTAATTTGCACCAGACCATGTGTTCACCAGCTCGTGGTATGGGGCAATACATGACGTTTATGATTGCAAACCTGCATCTCTAGTATGTACTCTCAGTGGTGTGTTTCAATGTTACAAGTTTAGCCTTGTGCTAGTATTTGGGCATAAATTTTCTCTTGGAACATAACCACTTTCTTAGTTTTTAATGATTTAAAAGTGTTGAAGAATTGTCCAATTGAAAGTAGCAATCCCCTAAGGAGGATCTAAGAAAAAAAACTCTTTCCTTAAACAAATGGAGAATGAGCACGGAGAATTAAAAAAGCTTTGCAACTAAACTGATTAAGTGCACTGATGATATTTATCTCAGCCCAGAAAGTATAAGACTCATTTTTGTTTCCTTTCCCCTACTTCTGTTTTCAGGACAAAAAAGAAAAAGAACTGGATGGTGCAGGAAAGAGGAGAAAAACCAGCCAATCTGAGGATGTAAGTATTACAGTGAAAGGTGTCAGGGAGCAAAATAAATGGTAGGTACCTTTTTCCCACTTCAGGTCTTTCATTTCTTTTATATCCAGGCAGGGTTTATGTAGGATTTTTTAGATAAAATTTAATTCTTCAGAGGTTACACTTCCATGGTATCTTCAGTGTAAATATTTTACTAATATTTATGAAAGAACACTACATAACAAATGACATGTTGCAGTTCCCTGATGTTCTGTTTTTATTGCAGATTACTATGGTTTGATGAGGACATCAACATTCACAATATTTTAGTAAAGTCAGGCAGTATTGTTGAAAGTTTAATGCAGATTTAAACTTTAACCTTGGTTTGTGTGAAGAACATAATTTCCAGTGTGCCCCATAAAGCAATCTTTCATATTCAGTGTTTGCAGCCAAATGGGTACAGGTGAATTAAAATTCAGTGCTTTGAGTTTGTGAAGATAGGCCTTTGGTTTATGTCAAGGGCTTCACAGGCTAAAAAGATCAGTAAAATTTAACAGAATATTTGATGACTTGCCAAAGGAAATTAAAATCTGAGCTTTCAAGTGAGGCTGAGAGATTTGTTATCTCTAGTGTAAGAGACTTTTCACAGCACAGGGGTGGAAAGGAAAAGGTGATCTGGCTGCATCTTGTTAAATTTTGATGTCACTGATTGTTAGGAGGACCTCCCACGGAGCTACAGAGAAGAGAGGCCCACACTGGTGAGTGCCCTGACAGAGAGGAGAATTGATGCTGCCATTGGGAATCAGAACAAAGTCAAGTCCATGGCAACCCAGCTGCTGGCCAAGTTTGAGGAGAACGCACCAGTGCCGTCCTCAAACCTTCGCAGACAGGTAGGAGATGGATACTGAACCCCTTGGTTTTGGAATTGGAGAGGAAAACTATGAATAGTAGCATGCATTCCTCAAGACTGGGTGCTAGTGTTGCTTTTCTACTTTGAAAGGCTCCTAGAGAGGAGTGAAGTTTCCCCGAAGCTTAAAATTTACAAGTGCAGGGTGGAGAAGAACTTCTTAAAAAAAAGTCTATTTCCTGTTATTGCCCTTATTATGTAATCTTTCACAACCACATTACCAGCAATTTAGTTTCTTTTATAACTACTGTTGCTCTTTAAAAGCTTTCCAGGAATGTTCTGCGCATACTGTTGAAGAACAACCATTTGATTTCTGATTTGAGCATTTTCCTATCAGGTTTCCATCTGTTTGTTCTCGTGAGCTGCCATTAAGCTTTGTACGTGTACGTATGTGCAGCAGATACATGCCTGGGAGTTCCTTGGCAGTCAGGATGTCTGTGCCATTCCAAGTGAGGCCTGTTTGTTATCCAGGATGCTATCTGAGCTGCTGCAGCTGCAGGGTGGTTGTCTTTGAAGTCAGATTGAGTCACTTGAAGCTGCTGCTGGCAGTGCAGTGTCAGCAGGATGAGGCTCAGTGTGGTTTAAGTGCCAGAGTCCTTGCTCTGCTGCCTGTGTCCCTGTGCCAAGCTCTGTGCTGCCATGGCCACATCGTGAGGGGACCTGAACTGGCTGCCTGGAAGCCACCTCAGGCTTCTCTGTGCCACACTGCACATCAGCACTGCTAGTGTAACACAGTCACAATGGTGATGTCCATCCACACAGTGAAATGTTTCTTCAGCTGCTACACCTTGGCTGGCATACTCAGCCAATGATTTGAAGAAACAATGAAATTAAAGGAAAGGTCCAAAAATATGTGAACTTTCCCATTTTTGGATGTGGTTTTTTTTCCTTTTTATATTTTACTTGCTAAATGAAATCTCCCCTACTTGATTTATTTTATTTTCTTAAATGTTTGTCTGTCTTATTCTGTATTCCATTCCTATGGCTTTCTTTGAGTTTCCTTCACTATTTTATCTTTCCTCCTTGGTCTCACCTTCCCTACAACCTGCATGCAGCAACCTGTCCTGCCTTACCAAGAACGTGTTCACAGCCAGGGATCCAGCAGACGAGAGCAGGGCCGGCTTGCTCCCATACCCCAGTGGAAACAGGTAAAGAAACTCCTTCTGACTACATTGCTGCACCCAGCACCAGCTAGCACTGTTGTGTTAAAAAAAAAAAGTTTAAAAAAAGCCAGTTCTTTTCCAGCACCTTGTCTGAGTCCGTTATTTTTAATAACTTTCAGTGAATAAAGTCAACGAAATAACTTTTAGTGAATAAAGTCAACGTCTCCCTTTGGTGATGATGCATGGTTTGATGTTTCAAAAAGATTTAATCAAGTTTTCCCTGCCCTCTTATGCTAGTTTCAACTTACCAAGGCTTTCGTGGATGTTGCAGCAGAAATTTTTGCTATAGAATTTCTAGATTCTTCTGTTGGAAATAAAGGAAACACGTAAGCCATTATGGGAGCTCATGAGGTAAAAGATGTTGTATCACCTGTGATATAAATAGTAAAATTGGTTATCAGTTTTGCTATTCCTGTGTGAAATCTTAGATGTTCTGTGGTTGCAGGAGACATTCCTGTGGTTTCCCTTTCTTTAATGCAGCTTTCCTTGCCAGCTTTTCACACTCGTTGCTTTGCAGACTCCACTGTTACTGTGAATTCAGTAAATTTTAGGTTTTCTTCCACAAAGGGGTTCAGAATAGGATCCAACAGCAGAAAACTCAGCAGGTATTGAATTTTATTTTCTCTCCAGTGTTTTGGGCCATTGTCATTGCTGCTGTTTTTCCTTCAGCCATGCACTTTCCAAAACTAAGGCTGTGCTGATAGGTGGTCTTTTCAGGCATTGAAGGATACTTATCTCACTGGCTTCATCTGCTTCCACTGTTTCCCTGTGCAAGTGGCCTCCTCATGTTTCTGAGAGTATTCAGAGGTATTTTGCTGACAGCCATAATTTGGACAAACATCTGCTTCTTTCTGGCTGTAGTTGAATCAGAGCATACTTGGGAGTCAAGAAGAAGAAGATGGCAGTGCTTTGGAAATTCACTGTTCTTGATGAATATGGATTCAGGGTGATCTTTGTGTCTGAGGCATTCAGCACAATTAATGCTGCATGTCATGACTGGTGCCATGATCTAGAAGATCTCTCTTCAAGGAAGAAGATCTGAGCCCAGGGGAGTTATTGTCAGTAGGACTGTCAGGATGCTTTGGTTTCCTGACTCACTGTTTGTTCTTCTACTTTTTGTCTCATCAAAATCTTCTTTACAGGCTAATGAGCACTTTGAGATGGATTCACATCGTTCATGATTAAGGCAAATTTTGTTTCTCAAGAATACTTAGCAAATGGAAAAAAACAATCTGATGCAAAAAAGCTGTTCAATATTAAGTGAGCTGATGAGCAGTGCTTTTATTGCCTCATAGAAAAAGGAAAACTGGATTGCACTGGCTGTTTCTCTGTTTTAGCACTTGGAAAACACCACATTCTTGCACCCTTGAGATTTCTGTTTGAACCTGTTACTGAAAGTTTGTGAAGGCTTTATAATTAAAAGGCATTACAGTGAAACACAGAAGTTCTTATTGTCATCCTTTTGTCGTTGATAGGAAAAAAAGGACAGAGTTTTATTTCCTGTTTTTATTGAGAATTTTTCTCACCACAGAGCTGTTTTTTGGTTTTGGTTGTTCTTTTTTATACCTGCACTGCTCAACTCAAAAGAAATTTTAAAAAAAGAAGAAAAAAAATCCTTCTCTTCTCCCTTGACATCAACGGCATCTCTGTATAGGAGGCAGTGTAGGGCATATCTTTGAAAAATCTTTCTGCAGCAGTTTTACTTTAAATTACTTTTTTTCAACACTGGCAGTGATTGCCTTGTGTGGATGATTTCCCTCTCACTATTACACATGGAGATGATCTTTCCTTGATTGGTTTTACTGCCTCAACAGAAGATGATTGATTCCTGAGTCCAGATTTCTTGCAGGATTTGCGGCGCTTATGTAATGAAGAAGTCTAAAACTGGGTCTCAAGGATGCAAAATCTGCAGGATACAGAAGGATCAAAACCCCTGCTCCAAAGGTCCCTGTTCCAAAGTGTGCCTGGGGAAGGGAATAACATGGATTGCCTTCATTCAAGAGCCATGGATGTGCACAGAGCCATTTATTCTTGACTGAACAGAGATCAGCTGAGACCCCTGAGCCAAGCAGCCAGCTTTGCCAAGCCTGGACAGAAACCCCTCCTGCAGGAAGTTGTTGCTGGAGCAGTTCCTCAGCTGGCTGCTGGGATTCCTGGTTCTGGTTGCTTAGGCAGGCAGAAGCTGGTAGCTGTGAGGCTGCACCTTTTGATGGTGCTGGACTGGCCTGCTGTGGTGACAGTGGCCACTCTGGCTGTATAGCTCATCCCTGGGTGACAGCAGAGAAGTGCTGCTGAGTACCAGGAGCTGTCACTCAATCACCAGCTTGAAAGAGGCTTTTAAGATCTTCTAGCCCAACCCGTGCCCTAACAGCAAAAAGGGACAAAAGGGTGAATGTGTTACTGAGAGAAACCACAAGTTGCCTGATGTTCTTCCTAGCTGGCAAACTGAAGTTGAGATCCTCTCTTGGGAGAAGGGCAGCTATGTCATTGACAGGTTTGGTTCTTCCTGTCTTTTGGAAACTGCATGGAAGAGGAAAGTATA
This sequence comes from Bombycilla garrulus, assembly GCA_013400315.1. NCBI lineage: Eukaryota > Metazoa > Chordata > Aves > Passeriformes > Bombycillidae > Bombycilla > Bombycilla garrulus. The sequence goes on along the minus strand of VXBU01017015.1, from coordinate 474,532 downwards.
TTGCAAAAGCATAAGAGTGGTTGGAATGAAGAGAGTTGCAAAGGAAATGGTTTGCTAAGAGCTCATTCCTATAAAGAGAGAAATCCTGAAATCCTGGTGGATCTGTTCTGAAGCAGTTTTTACTTTCATCACTAGACCTTTAATGCTGTCTCTCTTTCCAGAGAGTAAAGGGGTTTAAAACTTCACCAATCTGCTCCTCACAGCATTCTGTGTGGCCTGCATCCCTTGTGAATTGGATTATAAAGCTGGATTTATTGAGGTACACTTGTTTTTTGAAGATAAGCCATGACTGAGATGCAGGAGCCGAGCAGGAGCCAAGACCTCAACAGGAGAGAGCTGAAAACACCAGTGACTTCTGCAAATACTGCTTTTTTTACCTAGAATTTTTTATTTAAATCTTGATTATTTTCTTCTTTCCTATAGACATCCTTTTCCTGCTCAGAGTTACATTCTACTGGAGGAGTGACTGAGCTCCTACTTCATGCATTCATCCAATATTATATTCTGAGATTTGCCTTGGAAAAATAAGCAAGTTTGTGAAAAGTTTGACATTTGAAATGCAAACTTGGCCATGGACAGATGAAAATCCATGAGCAGCTCTGCAGTTGAGAATGCTGCCATGCTTTCAGTTAGAAATTAGGGACTTCATAGAGAATCCTTTTGAAACCACATATAAATAAATGTTCCTTGTCCACTGCAGTGCAAAGTCATATGCTTGAGTTTAAGCTGCTTGTAGCATCTGTTTGAGATAGAGGAGTGTATTATTATTTATTTAACTGTTTTGTTGAAAAGGAAGAGCACCTAAACGGATGTTAGTGCCAGCTCATCTGCAGTGGCAGTAATAAACATCTGTAATATCTCTATACCACATGCAGTTTTTTTTGAGACTTATCTAACAGTGGCTTTGTGTACATAGCATTTTGTTTTTTTCCCAGGGCAACCATTTCCAGGTATGCTCTGGTGAGAACTCAAAAGGAAAGGAAAAATCAGGCAGAAAGTACATTAATAAGCAAGAAATGGTGGAGAAAAGACTGTACATAACAAGAGTACAGCATTAGAAGGGCATGTTTTTTGGTGTATTAAATTGAGGACATGTATGTGCATTGTGTAATATGCAGGCTATTAGATAAAGCTCCATTTTGAATATAAACCAGCTGGATTTCTAATAGAATGAATTTTAGCTTGCCTGAGATGGTGTAATGACTTCAAGTTAGAGAGGAAGGATCTGAAGCTGGAAACAGAACACTGAGAATTGTATTAGTAATGAGCTGCAAGCAAGAGTAATTAGGTCAACAGGATGGATATTTTTAAACATTTTAAGGCACAGCAATAAGTAATTTTTCATGAAGCAAAGAGAGCAGTCCAGTTGTGCTGCAGAGAATTCCAAGTTTTGCCTTTAACTGATTGTAGAACCATGACTCAAAAGCTGCTGATTGATATAAATCTGTGTTCGCTGACTGTCAGATGTGATGGTGTGGCTCTGGGTAAAAACTTGGGTCTCTCAGCTTCAGATGCACTGTGGCTTTAGCTCATTTGAGAGAGTGAGAGCTCAGGATCATGGTCTCAGCTGATGCATTCTGCCCTGTCTCACCAAACCAAACTGGTCATGTTACCTCTTTTCTACCATTATTATGATTTTTTTTTTCTTTTTCTGTTTTAACAAAAGATGAGGCATAAGGAACGTTCTCGGACCTGCCCCAAAAAAGTGATCATGCTCTCTCCTTCCACTCCATCTTCCTCTCCACCGTATCCCAGGCAGCAGGTGATTCCCTCTGCATGCTCTGTCCCTTCCTCCTCATTGCTGCTTCTACAAGTGACTAGCTCACTTACCAAACAGCTTTTTTACAAATACACTCCCAATTTTCTTTCTTTCAGGTGCTGATAGGGGTTTCTCAACCTCTTAGGTTAGGAAAATAGGGCAGCATTAACTCACTGGAAGCATGGAGAGTCTCCACTGGAGACTCTGAGACTTTGCTGTAGGCAAATTTTTTATTACAGTCACCTTTCTCAGTTCTGAGATGCAGCAAAGTAGAAATTAAATGTTTGGAGTAATGCAGGGAAAGAAAATTAAACTTAGTTCCATCTCCACTCTCCATTTAAGTAGGTGTGGCTGAAAATTTGCCCTTGTATCCATGTAACTTTTTTAGGATTGCTTATCTGAAGTGGTTTTGGAGTGTTGTAGTGGCCTCCACATGTCCACTGTGGTCCTTCTGCTTCTCCCACACCAGGCTCTGGTCTCAGCCTGACTGTGAACCTGGAGCAGTGAGAACTGTTCTGAGCACAGTGTATAAATGTGCATCCATATGTTTGTGCACATGCATTTGTTGTCCCAGTTAAATATTACCTGAAATCCTTCTAATAGTTCTGTCTTCTTGTATATTGTCATTGTGCTTCTTTGAGTTGTATCCTTTTAAATTATTTGTATTGTTTTCCTGCTTTCAAATCCTCTTCTTGAGCAGTCCTGAGCTGGAGGTCCTGAAAAGGCAGCTGCAGTTCCATAGAGCTGTCCTGACATCACATAAGGATTGTACAAATGAATTTCCCAGCAGTGGAGAATGTTTCTTTGCTGAGCTCTTGTATATAAGAGTTTATAAACTGTAAAGGATCATTACCTTTCAGCAGAGTAGACAGGTTTTATTCTTTGGCAGAAAGTTTGACTTACCTTATTGCTGTGATTTCTCAGATTTTAATTACATGTTGCAGTTTATCTGGTCTAATTATTGTCAGCCTCCAGGACACACATTCCTTGCTGCCTCTGTGGTGTCTGTATCTGCAGGATAGATCAGCTCTGCCTACTGATCCCACTGAAACTACCCTAGCAAAAACAGGGTTGATTTTCTGCCACTTTTCAAGAAGGACACGAGAGGACAGCTAGGTAGAATGGGTGAGAAAAGCCATTTTCATTAGCAAAACCTGCATTTAAACTGCAGTGTAATGTTAGCAGATGTGATTAGCAAGCTGCCTTCCTCGTGTCAAAATCCTTTGAAAATTTTGTTGGGTACATTTTATGAAAGAAGAAAGGTTTTTCCCCAACCTTACAGATAGAGAGACTAAGGCAGTTAAATGCTGAGTTTTACTTTCTAATCTGTAGTGTGGGATTCATTTTCCATGTAGAGAAATTTGTTTTCACTCAATAAGGATCTGATAGCTCTATATTTTCCTTCTGTCACCACTCCAAGTGTTTGTTTGTCCTGTGCCTTTTTGGTTGCCTAGTTCAGTCATGAAAGCCAGCTACTGCCAAGAGTGTTTTGGCCATTTTCTATGTCATGTCCTGTAGGAGTCTTCCTTCTTTTAACTCACGAATTTTTACCCTCTGTGCTGCAGAACTGATGTTAGACTCAGTTGGGTAATCTGCTTTCGGAGGCATTCTTTTTCCTTAGGAATGATTTTTTTTTTAACCCCTAATATTGTCTTGGCCCAGGCCTCATAGCAAGTCAGATGGTTCTGATGTCTTTGAAAATCTTTAACTCTACTCTTCTGCATTTATTCTGCCACTTCTTTTAAACTTTCCATCTCCTTCCTCTGAACTAACATCACAATATGAGTTATACTGAGTGTCTTACCATCTTTATTGCACTAATTTGATTATTGTGGTACTGCGTTGTTGTTTATTGACCTAATATGAATATATACTTCTTTTAAAAATTCCCTGCAGGAGCCAACTTGTTACTGCCAGGATTAGAATACTCTTAATAAAATTCTGCTCTTGTTATGGCTTCTTTTCTTCCTGCATCATAAGAAAAAATCAGATGAAGTGTGTTCTGATGAGGAAGTTGGTCTGTGACTGTTTTTAAGCTCACCATTTGTTGCCTGCAGAGATTCAGGGAGCCTGGTGGCGGCTATCCCGGGGAGCAGAGTGCCAGACAGGAAAGGGTAAAGAGCATGAACAAATGGCATGGGTGCTGATGACACAAAGCTGTGGTGGATGTGTGCAATACAGAGGTCAAATCCAGGGGGTGGTGAAGCACACTTCTCCTAACGCTGCTGTTAACACGCTGAGAGTCAGCCAGGAGCGATCCATCCTGTGATACCCACAGAAACGAATAACAAACCTTCAGCAGCAGTTTGCTACATGCTTTTATTTCGCCCTAGGTCGAGCACTTGAGCTCTTCTTCTTTTTCTCTTACACCTCTTTAGTGAAGAATGCTGTGGCTGTAGCAGAACAAGAAGAGTTGTGTTGTGCTAATTCATGCGAACGTGGTTGCATTGTGTTCACCGCTTGCTTTCTGGATGGTTAAACAACTGGCATTCCATCTTGCCTCCTACAGGCCGAAGTAAAAGGAAAAATGATGAGACATTTATTTATTACAGAGACTTTGAAGCCTTCTTAACAGTGAAATATTCAACAGTCTGTCTGAATGGCTCAGTATTATACAGAAGCATGGGAAAAGAAAAGATAGGCACTCAAAAGGACCGGTTGATTTGAATTCATATTGACAAATTAATTGACATTCCAGTACGGGCTTTGAATGAATTAAGTCATAAATGGGAGCCAGCAATAAAACTGTTGCAACTTCCAGAATGTGTTCTAACAAAAGCCTCTTGTGGGCTGAATGTTTTCTGAGAGGCAGTAGAAAATGAATACACGTGTCTGCAATGACACAGGAGCCCACAGCTTTATAATAGGCCCCAGTTTTAGTGAAAATGATCTGGTAGGAAGGAGTAGGTGGAACAGAAAGCAGCTTGAAAGTAGAGAGTATTATTAATGCATCTGAATGGGAAAAGTGTTTCTTGTAAACTGGGTGTGAACCCAATTTTCTGTTTTGCACTGGAGGACAATTGGTAATACAGAGCAACACCCTGGCATTCTTGACAGATCAAGCCTCAGATTTCTTGATGCACATGTTTGTAGTTCCTGGTCCATTTACTTTTGTATTCCACAAACAAATTGGCTGAAGGCTGTGTGATACTGCAGTGAAAGTCCTGCCTTGTACAGCAGGCCACCTGCCAGATCTTTTTTTTATGTCACCAAGTGCACCACACAACAGTTTAGGAACACTGATATGGAAGACCAGAATAGCAGAGGTGTCAGATACTGTGCCTGGGGTGTATTGACATGGTAGTGCAATAAGAGCAAGTAGGACAGTGAAGTTGCATAAGTGAAACTGGCAGCTTCTGGGAGAGTTTGATTTTTGCTGTTCTTTGCTTTTTTTAGACAGGCTCATCAAATATGCTGTCTTTGGCAGGAGGAGTATTTATTTTGTATCTATCACCATCTTTAAGAAATGAATTAATTCTTTATGAGAACTGAAGTACATTATCCTAAAATGTTTCTGTACACAAAATCTAAGAAGCAAATAAGCACAGGTTGAGATATTTAAAGGAAATCCTTGAGAATGGAGAACTGTGGGGAAATAAACTGACAAATAAGGCTCTTTGTGCATTAAAAGCCACATTTTAAAATTATTTTTTGATGGTAATGCCAGAGAGAGGCTATGTGCTTGTTTGATTTTTGGCTGCAGCAATCCTAGGAAGAGTTGTGAATAACAAGTAATTCAACCATTTTTTCTTGCCCCTGAGGGTCACAATTCAGCACTTCACTGGAAAAATAGATATTGGGGGGGGAAAAAAAAATCCCAGTTTTCACACGAGAGCTTTTGTTACTGTTGTGCATGTGAGTGTCATACCTTTTGGCTAGCGTTTTGGTGTCTGTTCTTTTTTTGTGCTGGTTTGTTTATCCCTGCCTCCTTCCTCGTCTCGCAGAGATCTCCTCGTTTGTTTTCTCATGACCAAGTGCCCGTGAGTGTTGAGCAGAGGGCATGTCAGCTGGCTGCCCTGCTGGAGACCAGGCGTGCCCTGAGGCATCAGGTGACTACAGCCCTGCCTAGCTGCTGTCCTGGAGCACTGGGGGATTCTGGGTACAGGTGAAATCTTGGGGCACAGAGAGCAAAAAAAAAATCACCAAAATGTGGTGACCTCTTCTCTAGAGCCACGTGGTTAAAACAACTGTCAAGAGTGTTGAGTGTCTTTGTTAGACTTGCCATTTCTTAGCTGTCTCCTCGCTTGGTGAGTGACCCTTGCTGTTCCTCAACATAAAATATAAATAATGAAGTAAAAAGAAGCCTCTAAACTTCAGAGGAGATGCTGAAAAGCAGCTGGGCTCCGGATCAAGTCATCTCCCAGCGGTCATTTAGCAGTCACAAACTTTACTTGCTTCTGGAGCGAGAATATTCACATTTTCCAAGCTTAACTCCTGGCTCTGTAGTAGTGCTCTTGTGTCCATCCTTCCTGTGCAGTTGTTTCCAATGGTAGAGCTGGCAGTTTGTGCTCATGGTCTTTGATTCCAGTGTACACTTTTGTTTTGGTTTTGTGCTTAATTTTCTCTCCAGTCTGTTGTCTTTGGGCTGTGGGAGCATGCCAGTTTGAACTGTGGTTTCTTTGGTTGCTCTCTGTTTTCAGTTATCTTCAGCAGTGCTTGGCAAACTGCAGAATGCTTTTTTGGAAAGACAGAAGTAATTTTTTTAGAACTTACTGTTTTGAGTTAACCATCCCAAATCAAGCTGTCTTCTTGAGCTGGAGCATAAACAATCCCAGAACTTTTGCTGGTGGGCACAGCTTTTGCAAGCCCTACTAAAAAGAATTTTGTGACATCTACATCACTTCTCATTGCTGGGGTTTTTGGGATGCCATCTTTTTCTGGTGGTTAAAATCACAGACGCTGTTCTCCAAGAAGGAACAGCAAACCTTTGGCTAGATTTGAAATTTTGGGGAAATTTTAATCATCCATATGAGGGCCTGAATAAAAAGACTGCTTTAAACATAGTGGCACCTTTTTGTTAATGGGTGCCATGGCTTAATACCTCAGTCAAGGTCCACAATTCCCTTGTGCATTTCCTTACTCAGTTAAAATGTTGATACAAAAATTAAGGTCTAGACCAAAATACTTTGCTCCTGCCTTTTGTAGTGCTCTCTGGCAATTTTTAATCTGCTTCTGTGGGTGTAAAGGATTACAGCATTGCAATGCAAAGATAGAATTTTTTTTAATTGTCTAATTTCTGTATTGTGCAGAATTGAGAAGGAGGAGAGACTGAGAACACAAAGTAGAGGAGAGCACAAAGTGGGTAGGGCAGAGAGGAAAAAGGAAACAGATGTTAGAACACTGCAAGCAATGATGGATTATTATGTGGGATTTAAGGGAAGAAAACAAGAAAAATACAAAAAGAGAGAAGGCTTAGCAAAGTAAGACATTTTCAGAGAAGAAACTTAATGGAATGTTCATGTGCAGAAAATTTTTGTATGAACAATTATATTTCCATAAACTGGGGAAATTGTGAAAACCAAGCTCTTTTGCATTTTGGTCAGTAAATTAAATTTTGAGGTTAGCCTATTCCAGGTGGCTAGAAGTAGCTATTTTCATGGGTCATGCAGTTACATGACATTCAGTTTTTATAACTAAAGCCATAATTTATTTTTCAAAGAAAGCCAGTTATTTGTAATGTGCATATTTTTTCTTTCCAGACTATAATTTTGAGGAATGCACAGTTTCTTCCAGTGCTGTTTGTCTGATACGTCCAACTTTCAATTTTTTCCTATTTATATGAAGCATTCTTGGGAGATGGGCATAATCATCCATAGAGATAATGGCAAGGGTAAATTAGAAGACCAAATTTTGGGTTCTCCTGTGAGGAACAAGATTCAGAAGGATGCAGGTTCTCAGTCTGGGATTTATTCTTTGCCATTTGATAATCAAGATCAGCAGATTATTTTATGGATTCATTTTTTTTTGGTTTAGTGTCTCTCATCTGCTCACAGTGAATTTTAGGTTGGAAATTTGCTGTTAATTACTGGAAATAGATACAAGCTAACTTCTTTCTCTTCTGCCCCCCCAGGAGAGCAGACTTTTGGTTTATATAGTTAAAATGTAGAAGAGTTCTCACATGGTTTGAAAGACGATCTTAGTGCCTTGGGCCAGTAACAGAGAACAATGGGAGATACAGAAGGAGCAGAGGAAATTGATTTGGGGTCTTTGCCAGTGGCTTGCTTGGTTGGGTTACAGGAGGTTGGACATCTGTGGAGTAGGTAACCGCTTCCAAATGCTTCTAAATAATGTAAAACCTAATAAAGAGCAAATTTAGAATAGCTACTCTGCCTCGCTAGGGAGAACGTCACAATACACTGGGTGTTTTTCTCTAAGAGTCTTAAAAAAATTGTTCTTGATGATGGCCAGAAAGGCCTGGGTTGGGTGGTTGTTTCTTTATTTCAATTTTCTCTTCCCTTTTAGAAGAGAACACGTATGATTGTGCTGCTGTTTATTTATTTTATGTTCTAGCCTGAGAGCGAGCCGTCTCGCCGATTCTTTGTTGACCAGTGGGAGCTCTCCCTTAGCCTCCGCTCTTCCAACCGCCCTTCCTCACCCTCCTCCGACTCCCTGCGCCAGGTACCCCTGCCCTGAGCACTCCAGGTGCACCCAGCTGCCTCTGCTTGCCAAGGCCACCCCGGGGGCACGGGGCACGGCCAGCCTGGCACTGCTTCACCTGCAGAGCCACGGTGCTTTTCCTGCCCCACCGGGAGCGCCCGGCGCGGCTCGGCTGTGGCCGGCCACGGAGCAGTTTGGAACTGAGCTGCTTTAACATCCCTGAGAAGTTTGTGGTGCATCTCACACTCAACCCGGGGGTTCTGAGCACTCACAGCCCTCCTTCTGGCTTTGCAGTGAAGCTTTGTGGTTTTGCTTGCTGCTTTTGTTGGATCTGCGGGCTAAACGACAGAATGTGTTTGTGCGTTTGTGGGTAATGGGCAGCGTGAAATAAGCGCTTTGGCTTTTTGGAAAATCACTGAGAATTTGTGCTAGTTACAGTTGTCCTATATAAACAGCAGGAATTTAATTTGACCTAAGCTGGAGCAGGTTCTTCGCCTCCTTTTGGAAATGTTGCAGAACATTGTATGTCTTGAAGACCATGGGAAGAAAGATAAAATGCTTCAATTAATACCCATAATTAGGCCAGATGTGTTATGTAGGCAAAACCCAAAACAAATCAGCAACACACAACCCCAAATTAAAAATTCAGCAAGTATATTTCTCACACCAAGTAGTCCAAGGTACTGTGAGTTAATATTAACATATTCAATTTTTGAACACTTCTTACACGCTGGTAGAAATTTAAAGATACTGAAGGATCTGCAGTGGAAATTAAGATCCTGAAGGATCTGCAGTTTCAAATCAAAACTTGATCAGGGGAAACCTGGTTCAGCTAAAAGGAAGTTTTTCCCCTGGAAGTGCTTGATCTCTGTTTTAAGAAAACTTAAAAAGCCTCAAAGATCTCTGATCCTTCAGAGGAGATGGAAAACTCTTGGCCAAATTATTATGATTGTCAGTTAAAAATCAATGCTGAAGAAAATTTTAGAAGTGAGCAGCATTTTAAATGTAATGTTCGACAAGATATATGTCTTTGAAAAGCAACTCTGCACATAAGTATGTGCACACATGGAACCTGGAAAACTCTGAAAGACAAATAATTTGTTATTTCTTGCATACAGAAATACTGCAAGTGCTCTGCCTCTTGGAGTGGAAGCAGTAGACAGGTATAAATTCTTTCTGGGTAGAAATAAACCCTCATTACTGATGTGACAAAGAGCTTAAGGAATTAGGGCTGTAGTGACAGCAGCAGTAATCTCTGGCTGAGCACTCCATTTTCATAATCTTTTTCCCCAAAGAGGTACCCATTCTGTGATGAATTTCAGTTTTTGTGATGCTTCCTGCTGTTCTCATGTCTGAACTTGTGAAGGTTTTAAACACTCCTAAAAGGCTAATAACCACACATATTAAATTAGTTATTAGTTGTGGGAAATAACTACTTTGCTTCAAGCAAGTTCTGCTCTACAAGTAAAGGGGGTTTTAAGATACAACTTTCCTTTATTTATCCTTGGCATTTCACACTTGCTAGAGGCTGAGTGGCTCTCTGATCCTGTATTAGCTAAGAATCCAGCTAGAAACATCCATAATGCTGCTCAGTCTGGAAAAGGGAACTTGCTTGGCGTGCTCTTTGCTGCTCCCAGTCAAACCCATGGTGTTTGCAGTGTGGTTGAGCTAACCTGGATGTAACCACCTCATTTTCTTAACCATGTAATTACTGCCAAGGGTTGTGTTTCCTGTGAAAAACACTTCCTCTGCTCCTGCAGTGATTGAACTGGGCTTGCACACACTCATTTGGTGCCATCTAAGGTAACAGCCAACTTGCCTAGGCTGCTGAAAGTACTGCAGGGCTTTTAGATATCCAGAGTTTTGGAGTCAGTCTGTGCCTGTGATGGAGAAGAGCCAAGTCATAAAGCTGGGTTCAGGGTTGAACAAATCTATGTTCCAGATGTATGCAGGTATGGCTTTAATGCATTGGATGAGGCTCTTCCATCTTTTTCCCTGTAAACCTCTGTGTATTTTTAGCACTGAAAGAATTAATATTTTTGACTCACTGTGAGTTCTTTAGTTAAGGACTTCTCCCTGCTCTGTGAATGTTCTGTAAATTAATTCTTTCCAGGTGCAAAGCATACAAATACAGTGTTGAAAATCAGCATGTTGCATTAGACTTGGTAACATTCCTTCTAAAAGATCTTTTTCTGATGTCAATTTTACCTGGAACCTAAAATCCTAACCTATATTTAGCCTCATCTTTTAGAAGTGTCTGTACTCAAGTTTCCAGGGACAAAATACCTCACAGGTGAAAATCACCGTAGTATTTTGCAAAAATGCAAAATGCAAGCCCTCCTGTCTGTTCCTACAGGTGATCCTGGACTGTACTGGTGATTTCTGATGACACTGGCTTTGCTATTACTACTTGTCACTTTATATTGTCCACTGTCTTGGCATGATTTGACCTTTCTGCACCTTTTCACCACCTAACCTCTCATCATTCTAGTTAATTTTTTTTTTAATTTGATTCTTTTTTTTCTTTTCTCACATCACTCTTGTTTTATCCAACCCATCTGGTAGAAGTACATAAAGATGTACACAGGCGGAGTGAGCTCATTGGCTGAGCAGATAGCCAATCAGCTTCAAAGGAAAGAGCAACCCAAAACCCTTCTAGACAAGAAGGAACTGGTAAGATGATGATGTTTGTGGTTAGATGTCGTGTAGATCTCAAGTTTTGTGAGTGTTGTCCAGTTGTTGCACCACGATGCAATCTGTCATAGCTTTGTGAGATTTTTGTTTCCCTTTCTCCATCCACCCTCACTCTTGTCCTCGTTTCCTTTGCCAAATATTTTAATCTAATGCCAGCGTCCAAAGGTTGTACTTAATGAATTGAGAAAGCTGTTCATAACACTGCTGCACTGCTGCTTTTTGGAGGAGACACCGGTTTTGGTAATACAGGTCTAAGAATTGCTGTTTGAGCGTGTTCTAATGCTTTCTTCACATGCCTCCTTAAGTCACTGATTTCAGGGTCATCATTAATAGTACAGGTGTCCACTCATCTACCCAGAACTTGTTTTACTCCTGATAAATGTAGGTGTGCCATCCTGGGACCCTTTTTCCTGGATAACAAGGTTAGTTTTTGGTTCAAACCACGAATTGTGTCCGAGAACTGCAGCAGCATCCGGATGCTCCCGTATCCACAAAAACACAGAGAAAACACCGCCTGGCTGTGTGATCCTCATTCAGCCACCCTTATTTGTGTCCAGGGCTCCCTCAAGAAGGAGTTCCCCCAGAACCTGGGAGGCAGCGACGTGTGCTACTTCTGCCGCAAGCGGGTCTACGTGATGGAGAGGCTCAGCGCCGAGGGCAAGTTCTTCCACCGCAGCTGCTTCAAGTGCGAGTACTGCGCCACCACACTGCGCCTGTCCTCCTACGCCTACGACATCGAGGATGGTAAGGATGGCCTCTGCCCACCAGCCTCTCCCTGCTGGAACCCAGGGGGGTCCTGTGATGCCTTTGGCCGACCCAGAACCTGCTCAGGAGGCTTTTCAGCCTTGCCAGAGGTGTCAGAGACCCTGGAATGATACT
>VXBU01017015.1:392261-462418 GCA_013400315.1 Bombycilla garrulus | reverse complement strand
AAACCTGGACTGTTCTGTACATTGTGGGGTCTCCTGGGGCCAAGGAGATCCCCACACTCCCCTCTCTTGGAGGCTCTCTTCTAGCTTAAAATGATTTGGTGAGTCAGGCAAGAGAGTAGTTCTGTTCCCTACGCGCTGTCTCTCAAGCTGTTGGAGCTTCGTGGGTTTCCTGTGGCTGGGAGAACTCATAGGGGGTAATTCAGCATCATAACAGCTGTAGAAGGCAGGGAAACAAAAAATAACTGCAGGCTTTAAAAAGTTTTACAGGCTGAGTTTGAGGGCTAGACCTGGAACAGAGGCTGGACAGAGTTAAAGGAATAAAGTAGGGATTTATTTAAAGGCCTTCAAAGGATGCACCTTGGGTAGTGCAAGAGGCCAGCCATAGCTACACCCAGGATGGACCCTGGGTCACAAGTTTTCATGCTTTTATAAGTTTTGGTCCATTTCCATATTGGGGTTAATTGTCCAATTACACCTTCAGGTGATGAAGTCCCATCCTCCCATTTGCTCTCCTCAATTCCCCGCTGTTTGCACTTTTTGGGCCTGAAGCTGCAAAGGTGCCCTTGGTTCTCAGGTTGGAAAGGATTGTTTTGTCTAACTACACTGTGAAAAGAACTTGCTAACACTCTAGATGAAGTTCAGAGTTCCATACTATTGCAGTGCAGAATCTGGAAAATATGAAAGCTAAAACATAAGGCATCAAAACAAATAATACCTGGAGGCTTTAAAAAGCTCTACAGGCTGAGTTTGAGGCCTAGACCTTTTACTTTCCTCATCTGACAATATTTAACTAAAACTGATGAGTGTTTAATACCACTTAAGAGAAAATTACAAGCTGGAGAGGGATGCAGGCAGCTTGTTCTTCTTGGAGATACCACAACTGTCCATCTCTGTATGTTTATTTTAGATGTAATAAAATAAGAACTTCGTAATCAGGAGCTGTGGTACTAGGTCATTACAAGCTAAGTTGTGTTTATGTAGAAAGAATGGAACATCAAAGTTGAGTAGAGGTAAGTCAGTGTTAGAGAGTGTTGTTGCAGTTACTGGAGATTCAGTAATGACTCATTTTCTGTATCTGACAGGCTAAGGAAAAAAGAACAAAACATGATTACAAAACTTACTGATGCCTCAATTAAAAGAATTTAATATTGTAAGAATTAAGGGAAGTTTCAGATATACCCTACAAGGCTGAGAAACCAGACAATATGGCAGCAGGTGAAACTCAGTTTATCAACAAAGTGAGCATATTGAAAGTAATTTAAGATCATCCATCAGTAGCTGTGTATTACAATCTTCGTCAATCACTGCTCAAACAAAAATGTCACTTTCTCCTACATTTTCTGAAGAAAATGTATTTCAGGTAAATGTTGATTCACATCAGCAGGTATGCATTTATTTTCTTACACAGCTGCCTATCTTTAATCCAATCTCAGTAGGAAAATGAGTGCAAAATGGTGTAAAACTAGTGACAAGTAAAGGTGCAAGGGATTCTGTTTTGGACGTGATGGTGTGGAAAACAGAATAACAGGAAACAAGTGTTAGTACCAGTAAGATTTCCCCACTGATTGAGGCAAAGATGAAGTAAAAATTTTCAATTGATGTCACAAGATGTTCTACTGCGGATTGGAATTTAAGTATCCAATCTGTGTAACTAAGAATCTTTTAGTGTATACTGGGTAGAAAAATGGCCGTGAAAACACCATCTGGTTTAAGGGGCAAACAGAACTAAAATTGTGTATTCATAATGCATTATATAATGACTTTAATGGATTTGCTGGGTTGTGAGGAGTTGAGGAAACTTACAATCATCAAACCAGACTCCCAGTGAGGAATAGAAACCCCTTTATTGCTTGTCTGGAAGGTCAGCAGGCTTGGCACACAAGTTTAAAGGGGCCACTGGTAATTTTGAAATCAACACATAAAAGTAACATCTTTGTCAGAAATCAAAGCTGGGGGAAAGCGTTTTTTGAGCACTGCTGTTATTCTGAGCACTCACAAGTAATTGAATATCTGACTGTGATAAGCAGTAACAGACTGAGCTCCTCTGTCAGCCATATGGGCCAAAGCAGTTTTTACCTCCAGATTTTTAGTGGTTCCCTCTGCAAGCATGCTTGTGGGCCAGATAGTTCTCAGTGAAGCAAACAAAGCTTGGAGCTTCAGCAGGCTTAGAGCATTCATTCTGAAATATTACATCCTAGCAGTAGTGTGTGTGTTTGAAGCAGATGTGGTTAAACAGAAATCTATGGTGTCCTATCTCATGTAATCATTGTGAAAATGTAGCTTGTATTTCATTCTGAGTTTTGTTTGGGAGAAAAAAACCAAAGCTATACACACAGTGTTGCTGTTCATCTGGCTGTTTGGGCTGACAAGCATTCTGCAGTCTGTGTCTGGTTTTAGGCTTCAAAGTCTGAGAATTTTTATGCAAGGGCTTTTCAGTTGTTACTCATTCCAGACAATGTCAAAAAGCAGGTTTTGGTAAGAGTAAATATGAAAAAAATACTTACTGAAGTAAAGATTTCTAGAAAGATGTATCACTTTTCCATCATAAAGCACTTTGCAAATATCAGCACAGAGAAATTAGAGGCAGAGGTCAGAATATGTGTTGGGAATGCATTGGCAAAGCTCTAGGAATGGGGTAGCAGTGGAGAGTGCTATGGGCTACAAATGCCAAGCAGGAGACACTGACAGAGGTGCAGGAGGATAATTATGAGGCATCAGTTTGCTGCTTTTATTAGTACCAGTAGTATTTGCATGCTGGTATTGCCAGTGCTGCTTTGTCTTCCTGGCTGTGCTCAGATAGCAGTGAAAAACCTCTCTAGACTTGTGGGGTGTCAGTAAAACCAGCAGGACCACAAAAGGTCTCATTTGTGAAAATGCATCATTGTCCTTCCTACAAGTACCGCTGTGATTTTGAGAGATGGTTCTTTGGGAGTTAACGCTGTCCTCTCCCACTTTCCTCTGCTGGTTGCATTCATTCTTGCATTTTCCAAAAGTGCTTCTGCCAGCTTTTCATGTGATGATTTCTTTGTTCCCCACACACTGCCGCATTGTTAGCATGTGACGCCACACAAGCCTCACAGCTTTGCTTTGGAGTTTGGTGGGATTTTCAGCTAAATGGCTGTCAGCACCCAATGGAAAAGAGGCTGGTTACAACGGGAGAGAGCAGGGCTGGAGCTACAACTTCAGCCAGCGTTTGCCTCGGCATGTCCTGAAGAAATTAGAGCGGGCAATGGGAGTGGCAGCAGAAAATAAGTTGCAATGAGGTGGACATTTATATTGTGCTAAATTCCTGTGGTGCTGTTGCTGACCATCATTTGTGTTTTATCTGCAGGTAAATTCTACTGTAAACCTCACTACTGTTACCGAGTGTCTGGTTATGCTCAGAGGAAGAGGCCAGCAGTGGGTCCTCTGTCAGGAAAGGTAACTCAGTATTTTCATCTAACTTGCTGTCCTCATAGATTCTGATTCTTAACATTGAGAAATCTATGTAATGGTTTGGGGTTTTTTCAGACAGAAAAATTCAGGATGTGTTTAGTTGCTTTATCTATCATGAAAGCTTTCAGTTCAGCTAAATCTTATTTAAAAGCAATTCCTCTACTTAGTACTATGCTTTTCATGGTACTTATTATAAAATGATGTGCTATCCTGGTCAAAACAGAATTGTTTTGTTTTTCTTGTCAGCTGAAATACTTTCTCATGTATGCTGAGACTAAATTAATAATATTAGCAGTTCTGGTTTTGCTTTGGTTCTCTATGATTTTACTTAAGATAAAACAAAATGTGTTTTCATTTCCTTTGAAACATGAAGTAATACCCCACTTACATAAGCTATGAAGATCACATGCCTTCATTTCTGAAGGTCTGCTGTGTTAACAGGATTTTGCATGAAAAGACAGAATATCCCTTTTCCTGTGCTATCATAAAAGAAGTATTTGTGCTGTAAATATAGGATGAAGAGACACTGTGTAATACAGAAAAGTCTCTCAGCTTTTGTCATAATCCAAGGCACCTATTTTTTCTCCTCAAACCCCTTTTCAGTATTTTTGCATACACTGACCAAGCTACATGCTGGTTTCTTAAATTCTGTTAGGCTTGCATGCTGCAAACTGCCCTTCTCCCTTAAATTCTGTTTTCCTGTGTGCTAGCAGTGGTGCCTGTCCTTCTGCCTGATTCTCAGTTTTATTAGTACAAGCTGAAGCTGTACTCCTTTTTGGAAGGATAACTGATCCATCCCATACTTCCTGCCAAAAATAAAGACTAAAACCGGTACCTGTTTTATTTCCCAGAGGAGCAGACTCCAGGGATCTTACTGCTTTGACTTTCTTGGCTACCCAGTTTAATAAAGTCTAGAATTGAGAAGGAACATGCTTGTTTTTCAGACCTTGCTTTGTGTGTATCTCAATCCCTCGCTCGGCACGTTCAGCACACACAACAAATTCAATTCTAACATGAATTTAACTTGTCCCACGTTCTTCCAGGACACCAAAGGACCTCTGCAGGACGCCATGGCCAGCGAGGGGAACGGACGGGCCACCAGCATCCCTGCCTCAGCAGAGAGGGCCCCAGGTAGCTCTGCTTCCTTCTTTAGCAGGGTGGTGCAGTTCTCGCTCGGCCTCGTGGGCAGAGTTAGGGTGGTGAGCCAGCGCCTGCACAGCACAGTCTCCTCCATTGGGCACCACGTGGCCCAGAACCCTCTGGACTCCTTTTTCATGTGTCAGCTGCTGGCATTTGGGGTTCCCTTTCTCTATGTGCAGTCAGAAGTTCTGGGGCAGATCCTAGGGGAGTTCTGTGGGCAGCCTGCTGACCTGTAAGAATTCGTGTGAGCCGACTTGGAGCTGTGGAACTCGTTTGGGTTTTTTTTTTGTAGTGCCATGTGAATTTTGTGTGTTACGTGGAAATCTCGATATTTTATTTTGCACTGTGGCTTTGGGGCCTAGATGTTCTCGGTTCTTTCAAGGACGTTATTTGAAAGAATTCCAGGAAAACACAGATGCTCAGTTGAGGGTCTCCTCTGAGGCAGCCCAGATAAAGAGCCCTGTAATGTATGCAGCTCAGTGTCAGTGAAATGTAAAGTTTTCCTGAAGCACTGGAATAGCTCACCAACTGGAGTTCTGTGTTTTCCTGAATTCTGGGTGTGGTTTCTCGTTCTCCCAAGCTTCTCTTTATTAATCTGGTACTTGAATGGGAAAGATCCCATTATCTTCGGATTGTGTCTCCTTTGGAATTCTGGGTGTCTGACAGCTAATGGGATTGGATTCCTTAAACCCCTGGAATTTGGTGGTGCTGGCAGGTCATGGTGCTCTTCCCTCTGCCAGACTCTGCTGCTCCTGGCCGTGGCTTTGGGAATGGGGTGGTGATTGTGTGTGGCTCACTGTGACGTAGTTTTCCCTTTTAACTTGAAATTCTAATTCCTTCTAACACCAGAGGAGTGTCTGTGCTACAAATGCTCGTTTGCCCAGCCCCAAGTGATCATTTTGTGATGTCAGAAAAGGGAAGAAATATTAATTTCTAGTGCTTGCTCCAGAAGACTATGAAAAGCTAAATCAGCTGTTTTAGAAAGGGAGCATACTTAGAGCAACACTTTGAGAAAATAATGATTTCATAGTGCCAGTTGAGAAGCCCTTAACAACACAGGAGCAGATAAAAAATCATGGTGTTCTTTGACTTTAAATTATTATACAAGTGTTTGTGAGATTGCAACTGAATGCAATCTGACAAATTTATTCTTAGTGTGTTGATTCTTGAAGTGTAGTTACTTTCAAGATTTCCTCTTTTGTGCATGTGCAATTTCCATGTGGCAAAAGTGAGAAAAGGGAAGGGAAGAAAGATATTTCCAAAATGCTATAGACAGATGTATGAACTACAGCATTTTTTGCATAACTGGGTAGATTTAAAACTGCTTTCTCTGAAAGTGAAAAAACTTTATTTTTTCATAGCTTGGAGTATATTCTTGAAAATGAATAGAAAAATATTTATTGATGCACAGAGCAACTGATGTGAGCATAAGGTGTTTTGTGGAGTGAAGCTGTAGGTGATGAGAAATGGAAGAAGGAGATTTTAATTACATTTATCAATTATATCAATTTATCACAGCAACTGCTGGCAGAAAATCTCCTTTGCTTTAGTCCTTCCAACAAATCAAATTCAGTTGCTTTTACAAAGGAACATTCAGCAGGTAGCACCTAAATGATCGCTAAGTAGAACAAACAATATGACATAGTTTGTGCTAAACTTGTATAAATCAGATAAAAATCAGCTGTAAATCAGAGTTCTTCTGTAGTGGTGGCACAATCCTGTAGCAGCACCGTGTTACGTCCAGAGGAGTAAGATGGAACAGACACCATTTTGTCTAATGGCAAAACTTGAAATCTAGGGCTCCTTCTGTTTGCTTTCTGCCTTTTTAAAGCAGTGTATAACTGTAGCATAGTGTTTAGAGCTTTTGGACCTTTTGAAGCTTTGCCCTTGCAGTGCCCAAAGTGCATTAGCACGTGCTCAGCTCAGCTGGGTCAGCTTTAGGCAGGATGTCCTTGTGGTGCATTTTGTGTGTGCATGGCAGAAGTTCATTCAGTGGTAGAAGAGGTGAGCAGTGCCTCTCTTGTGCTAAAGAAATACCAATGGTGGCTGAGTTTAGTTTTCTTTGTGCAGTATGGTTTAAGTAAATCTTAGAGCTACTGATTTAGCAATGGGTAAGAAGCAGGAGGAAGCTAAATGGAATGTGCTTTAAAAACAAACCTCAGTGGCTTTAAGGGCAGGTCAGCTCTGTTAGAATCAGTCAAGTTCTGTGATTACCTGCCTTCAGCTCCTTCCCTTGCTGGGTAGCTCGGTCAGAAAAGCTGTGATGGGTTTTAGAGTCACCTATGCTTTGAAAAAACAAACCTTTTTGAATTACCTATCCAGTGGAAGAACAGCATATTGTTCCTGAATAATCAAAAGGAGTTTGTAAGATTACATCTCAGTATAACTCCTGAGTTTAAACTATTTGTGTATCTGCTTTCTTGCAAGCTTTCACTGTAGACTGGACAAATACCTCGAGCAAAAACCTGTCTGAGATGGAGACAGAGGCAGAGCTCTGTTTCCAAGGCTCCTCTTCATCCATCTGCTCACTCACCTAGTACAGGTCATACATCTGAAAGTGTTTTACTCCCTTTAAAGCAAGACCACCAAGTGGAATTTGGCAACAGCAATTTCAGACCCTGAGCTCTGAGCTAATCCTCAGTAGTGAGGTGGGTCTGGGTATAGAGAGTCAGCTGCCTCTAAAAGGATTAAATAAAAGCAGAAAAACGTGCAACATGCTCAGGTTTGATGTTTGGAGATGTAAAGACAGCTTAGAAGGCAAAGGGAAGGTGAACAACA
The DNA here is from genome assembly GCA_013400315.1 of Bombycilla garrulus. Taxonomy (NCBI): domain Eukaryota; kingdom Metazoa; phylum Chordata; class Aves; order Passeriformes; family Bombycillidae; genus Bombycilla; species Bombycilla garrulus. The sequence continues at coordinate 455,065 of VXBU01017015.1, read as the reverse complement.
GTAACATCCATTGTGGAATATATCGAAAAGGCAGTAGTTTTTAAATTTTATTCCTGAGAGTTGAATTCAGCCCTGAGTTACCAAAAGTGCTCGTTCCATGGAGCTTTATGGTGACTCATGCAAGGCCTGCTTTTTGGTAGTTGTCGTGAAATCCCAAATGGATGTAAATTGCATGGTTTTGTTTGCTATACCACCAAACCCTTTTTAGCCAGCTCAAAGCTTAAAATATATCCAAGCACAAAATGGCCTTCAGCAGGTTCAGTCAGCTGAGGTGAGATGGGTCACAACAAGCCCTTTCCTGTGCTGTCACTAACCTGTTTGGCGCAGATTAACTCTGTCAGTCCCTGCCTGGGCGGCCCAGTCCTGGCTGGCTCTCAGAGTTGTGTCTGTCCCTCGTCCAGTGCCTTGCAGGGCACAGTCTGTGATCAGGTGTGCTCAGCTGGGATCTCCTGTGTGTGAGGGGTCAGCAGAGAGCCCCTGTGGCTTCTGCCCTGCTGCTCACTGCGGAGGTTTTATGGCCAAACCGGCTCTGGAAGCCTTCAGTGTGGCAAGTGGCAACAAGCTTTTGAGCTTCCTCTCTGGGGAAGGGGAGTTGGGGACAGCTCTGTGCTTTGGTCCTGCTGAACTGTGGCATGCTTGTCATAGATCCTGTAACTTTCTCTGTACCTTGTCTGCCTGGTTTTCTCTATCTTCTGCGTTTGCCTTTGTGCCAAAATGCTGCTGTTGCCAAGAAAAAAAACAAACGAAAAACTTTTGCTTTTCAACTGTCTCTCTCTTTGATAATCTGTAACTGCTGTGTCTTGGAATTTTTTTTTTGAATATTATTTACAGTACTTTATATGGTTTTGATGTGCTTTTAATGCAAATGCTGTTCTTCTGTTTGTTCTAAAGGTCTGTAAGAATGTTTCCGAATTTTCAGCTCTTTCTTGACAGATGGACTTGGAACAGTCTTTACCCCTATCAGCTTTATGATATGCTCCTTGGGGTGATGTTAGCCAGCAATGTTTTGTTGTAAAATATTTCCCATTTCAGGCTCATGTTTTCACAACAATGCATTTCTGTCCCTATCAGCAATAGGAAGTTCATAAAGGAAAGACTGCCTAGGGAAACTCATACTTGTACAGCAATAAAAGGCAAGTCATGAGATCTTTTGCTTTAGTTACTTGACCTGTGAAAGATTAAGAAATCAAATATAAGTGATAATAGAAAAACCTGAAAAATGCAATACAAAGTAGAGGGGCTCAGACTTGTGCTTTAATATCACACAAATACATAGTGAATGTGATTCAAGTATGCAATCTAAAAAGTTCAAATCCTCCTATGCATGTGCCTTAAGTGTTTTCAGGGAGAAATATTCAGAGCAAAGCCCTTCACAGGAGCCCCTTAAATAAATACTGTTGTATATAGCAAGCAATGTACATGAGGAAGTTATTTCTCTGACCTGGAGAGCCAGGAAAGAGTGGCTGTTTCCTCTAAATGGCATGTCCTTTAAAATAAATTATCTGAGCCATGTTTGGAAAAGGATATTAAGTGTCTGTGCAAGTATAAGGAACATTTTTGAATGCATCCAACATTGTTTGCACATAATTCAATTTTCTGTCTGAAAAAAATACAAATATATATTTCTGCTTAGGAATAAGCTTATTCTTCATAAACGTTGCCTCTGTTGTTCAGAAGCATTGCCTCTTCACTGTTCTGCACACATTGAACATGCCTTACTTGTGAAAATCATTTAGCTCAAAGCAATATGCTGTTTGCTGTGCAAACAAACATCTAGATGAAATCCTCTAGTTGGTCACTTCTTTGCATTATTATTCACCCTTGGGTTTTGTTTTTGTTTTAATTTGGTCTAGTTCAAACATTAAATTATAGAAGATAGCAGCAAACAAATTCTGTGTCATGACGTTCTGTTTGAGGTGCCTTCATTTTAAACCACTCAACATTTACAAATATCCCACTCTTTTCCCTGACAAACATAAAAAAGAGAAAGGAAAACATTCCTATTTCAGGATGCAACACCAGATTGGGATGAAAGCTCTTTCCTCTCCTGGCGTGCCTTGAATTTTGTCTGTTTGTGTGGAGGAGCCATGGTGGTGTTCAGCAGGACATGGCACATGATACTGAACCCTTTTTTGGGGTATCATACAACTGCAGAGAGGTCTGATGGAAGATTGACTTCTCTCTTGAACATTCACAACACAAAGTTAAGAACCAGACCCTGTGTTTCTGGAAGCTGAGGAGAGTGTCTGGGTTACCTGATTAGAGCCAGGGTTCAGTAGCCAGTGAATCATCCCTCAGTAACCAGCCAGGAATCTGTTAGGATAAGTTGCCTGACTGTTCCCAGTCCATCATGTTCCTTTGCAGTGTTCTTATCAGGATTTGGGTGGCTTTGGCATAAAGGAAAGGAGAATTCTAAAGGATCAGCAATTTGAAGCCCAGAAAATTTGGAAAGGAAAAGGCCTGGTGGGGAGGTTTATTTGTTCTTGAGAGCAGGAGATGCAGCTGACCTGATGTGGAGTTTCAGTGAAAAATCCTGAAAAACGTTTTGAAAGCTGAGAAGGATATGTACAGAATAACAATGAGTTGTTTGAGTTTGTGCTCATGGCTAGATCCTGCTAAGAACACTTTTTATTGGGAGTTACTGGGCTCCCAACTCCTCCTGTTTCTCTGGCTTTCAGACCTGTAGACTTGTGCCACTGGAATATTTGTTGTTTGTGTATATTCTGAAGGGTGATATGAATTTTTCTGGGCACTTTAAGAGCTTCATTGAATGTTTTTGTGTCTTAGAAAAATAGTATTAAGTTTGTGTGAAAGAGTTGGATTTTTTTTTAATTTTAATTGCAGAATTAAAATGCCTGTTTTTTTGAAAAGTGGAATCTGAGTAATACTGTTTTGAGATTGTTTCCCTCAGAGAAAAGGAGGGACTGATAAAATAAGTTCAGTGATAGATAATGTTCAAGTGAGATGATTTAGTGCTCAGAAAGGCTTCATGTCTCCACCGTGTAGTCCCTTTGAAGACTTTGATTTATGCAGTTGTTTTTCACCTGTTTTTGTTTTGGGTGTGTGTGTGTCTCTGAATTATGTAACACGTGGTTTCCCTGTTGCTGTGAAATTGAGATATTTTTTGTTCAACTGTGTGGAATGTTCAAGGGAATAAATTCCAAACAAACTTCAGGTTTCTGAGTTTTTCTTTGTCCTCCCCCTCATCCCTCCACTGGTTCCAGGTGAGGGCTGCTTCAGGGGATACAGAATTGGGGGACAGTGGAGTGAATAGCTCTAGCAACCTCAAAAAAATCAGCCATTTTGGGAGCTCAATGGCACATGCAAAGTTCTACTTTTCAGGCTCTTTCTCTGCTGTGGTGGTTTTTCTAAATTCTGCTGTTAGGTTGTGGCTTGCTCGGAGTGCAGGGCACACAGCTTGACCTGCTGAGCACCTCCTTGCTGGGTATTCTAGTGCCCTGGCAGAGCTGGCTTTGTGCTCCCAGCACTGTGGCTTCACAGGCTTTGGTGTCTTTAGGAGGTGGTTTTTGTGTGGCTTGAGGTCTTGTCGTGCTCTGAACGAGGCAGTCCCAGCCGTGGGGCAGCAGGGACACGTGCTGTGACAGGTAAGAGTGTGGGCAGGCTTTGGTTCCTCTGCTTGGTGTCCATCTGCTGTGCTGCTGGTGTGGTGAAAAGACAGAAAATGAGTCAGTACTAAGCTCTGTAGCCAAATCCTGCATCTCGTGCTCTAGCTGGACTGTTGTTTTTGCTGAGGTGACCATCAAGAGTTCTGTGATGCTCTCACCATGACAAACAGACCTGGGTGTAGCTCTGAGCTGCATTTTCCTGCTCTCAAAAATCCTGTGAGTTACTTTACATTAGGGACTTGTTCTGTATTTTCTCCTCACGTGTTTCTCCTGCTTCCTGCTGCACCATCCACAGCTAAAAGCTTGTTATAGCAGATGATTTTTGAAAGTTGTGAACTGTGAAATAGTAACATTTAAATGGGAGGTCACAGAACTACAACCACAAATGAGTTATGCGTTAATTGTTATATGTAAAATGTCCTTCTTTGGAGGGAGGTAATTGCTTTATGCCTTTGAAATTGTAGTTTTTCATTACTGTGTTAAGCACTGCCAGTTTTGAGGTTAAGATGGGCCTTCAGGTCTGAGGAGGAGCCATGAGCAGGCAGTGTCAAACTTCATGTGCTGGTGCATGAGCTAGAAATGTCATTTTGATGTACCACTCCCACAGCCTCCACTGTTCTGTACCAGGAGAGCTCTTAACTCTGCAGCTGCACACATGCTCTCCAAAAATCAGATGTTTGCTTCAGAAATTAAGAAGGAAAAAAAATAAAGGATGAAGAGAGGTGCATTTCTAAAGATTGCCCCCATCAGAGTAGAAATCAGAGTAGAAGTCAGACTTCCATGCTGTACCAATATAGGAAACCAAATTTTCAGCTGAAACTTGGGGTAACCAAGTGTAGCAGGTAGGAGAGACAGCCCTCACCTCAATTCTCTTTTAAGTCTACACAGATACCTCACACTTTCTGTTTCTCTGGTTCTTCTCTAGTGTCATGACTTCTGTAACAGGGATGAAGAAATATAAGACAGTACTTCTAAAATAATGAGTGAATAAAAATGAATACAAATTAAAACAAGGGAGTTGTAGCTTTACCACCTGCTTGTGATCAGCAGCATAATTAAGATACGTAGTTGATGTATCTTAAAATGCAAGAAATAAGGGGAGAAAACCAAATTTAAGAAACAACCGAACAAAAACACCCAACCAAACAAAAACCCCCCAAAAAACAAAACAGCACCCCAACCAAAAATAACAAAACAAAAAGCCACAAAACCAAAACAAATAGAAATCATCTCAAGGGAAGGAGCAGATAATCCAGAGCCAACATCCAAGTTATTATCCTGTTTTTTCTATGATTTATGAAGGAAGGTGAATTAGTTGCTGAGCTGACCCTGCTGATGTGGAGTTGAGTTTGGGCTTTCCAAACAGAGCTGGGCACATGCCCTTTAAGGATGAGATGGCACTTCTGAACTCTGTTTAGTTGCTTACATCTTCTCTCAGAAATGTATGTTTAGTCTGACATTTCTCATGTTTGCTGTCATCCCAGAAGGCTGTGTTTGCTGTTTTAGGAAAATTTCATAATCCTCCTTTCTGCTGTTATCCACATTTATCTGATGGCTTGAGGGTAGAAGTGTTTAAAAATAGGAATTTTTTACCCAAGAGATGTTTTGAATACTTCCAGGCTGATGTGAATACACATCAGAACTGATGTGTAAACTATTTTTAATCAGTAGTAAGTCTTTTGGAAGCTTTCTCCCTGGAACTGTGTCAGATTTTTTGGTATAACTATCTACATATGTAATTACAAGAATTGTGACAACATAAAAGGGGTCGCTGTTTGGATCATAACTGGACAATCAGTCTTGAATATTAATTTCTAAGCTACTTAACAAAAATAAAGAGAATACTTCACTCAAAAAGTGAAAACCTCATTTACCAAGGTCATGGTGATTCTAAAATCTAGTATGGTTTTTTCTTTTTTGTCCTTTTTCTCCCTGCCAGTACCTGGATTGCCTCATCCCAGGTGCTTCTCTGAGGTACCATACCTTGAACAGCTTCCAGGACAAAATTTGTGCCTGCAAAGTAAAGTTATTTTATCCTCTTCAGTCTTCCCACACTCAGCTTCTTTCAGAGAATGGAAATGAGGCCAGGCAATATATGATAGAGCTGATCAAAATACCAGGGAGAGCTCTGACATCCCAGGTGATACCAGCAAAATGGAGAATGATTGACTGCGAGTAGGTTACTGCCTTACTGAGGGATGATAAAATCCCCACATAACTTATACTGTATTTCTAGTACTGCAAACCTGTTTGGGCAGCAAAAAAGTGGATTCTGTACAAGCATCAAGGTTTTCCTGCCAGAAGAGATGTAATGAGGAGTATTGAGCTTAGCAGTGTTCCCTGGGGCTTGGATTAGGTGACCTAATACCTCCTTTCCCTGGTTCTCTTCTCCACCCACCAGTGACAACGCTGGCCACTTTCCAGGAATCAAAAATAGCCACACTCCTTGGATTATTCTGTACCTCTGTAAGGTATTATTATTCCTTACAATTATTCTGTAAGGAAGGCAACTTTTCTTATTGTTAAACCATATTTTGAACTCCTAACCTTCATTACACAATGCTGCTACTTCATGAATTTGCATTTGGGGAGCACTGTTCCTCAGATATAACTTACACTGTGAGTTAGATGAATTTCTATTTGTTTCCAAGACATGAGTGTAAATTACAGATGACCTTGATCTTGAACTGGCTGATTGTATTCACTTCTGGTTGCTTCTACTAAAACCAGAGAAAGGTCAGATCAATGCAATTGCCAGCTGTTCTAAGCTCAGCCCTACTGATGCAGTAAGCAGTGTTTTGTCAGTGCCAGTTTTGGGAATTCCAGAAGTCTGTTTTAACCAAAATAATGGGGGGAGTGGGGCAAAACATTGAACCCTCATTAGACAAATGTGTGAGTTTTCCATTTCATTCAATAGTCCTCTTAATTTTCACTGTTATGAGGAGAATGAGCTTCCCCATTTAGGGACAGTGAGAATGGAGAACTTGATTCTATCTGGACGTTGTGGAATGTGTGGAGGAGGAGTTACACCTTCATTTGTTTGTTTCTGGGGTGTCTGTTTCAGAATCCCTGCAGTATTTGAGCCCTCAGCTGTTCCTACACTCATTATAATGGTTCGGGGTGGGTTTGGGCTTTCTGCTCTTCATTGCTTAGGGGATCAGTAGATCTCAACATCTCACTGACCTTTATTTCATGTGCTGTTGAATTAATGCTGTAAAACTCATTGGCCAGCACTAGAAGGATTTCTTTGATAATTCTGCTGGGTGTTCTGCTTCAGAGGGATTTTTGGTTGAACAACTTTCTGTCTGCACATCTTAATCTCCCCATTTCTCTGTTGAGGTCCCCAGTTTCCTGGGGAGAATTTGATGATGTGAGGATGGAGCCTGACATGGGAGCAAAGGTCTTGAGAATGTTGGTTGGTTGACAGTTTTATTGATCAGGTCCAGCATAAGCCAGTTTGCATTTACAATTCCCAAGAGCTTTGGCTCAGTAAACACATCTTCTAGAAATATTAGTTACTATTTATTTAGTTACTATTGGGATTGGTTCATGTGCATTACAGAAGAATTTCAGGAGGGTTATCTTCAGGTTTGAGCACATTTTGAATGCTGGGTATCCTGCTTCTGAATGGACTTTTTCTCATCATAATGTCCTCTTTGAATTCAGGCCTTTTTATGTTTAGCAGAATGTGTTATTGATCAAATGGGAAATATCACAAAATTCAATATGTAATGGCTTTATAATACAGCTGAGTAATTCAGGCTTCCCCAGGGTTTGGGAATACTCTAGGATAGTAAGAGAGAAAGTTGAGGAATTGTATTAAAATAAAATTGACATTTGATGGCTGCTTGTCGTGGTTTAACCCCAGCTGGCAACTAAATACCACACAGCTGCAGGGAGCAGAATCAGAAAGAAAGTAAAGCTGGTGGGTTGAGATAAGAAGAGTTTGATAATTGAAACAAAGTAAAATATTGAACAACAATAATAATTGTAATGAAAATGAGAGGAGTAACTCTGAAGATAACTGATGCACAGTGGAACTTTTTCACCACCCAGTGCCTGATTCCCAGCTAATCCCTGAGCAGCTATCAGTCCCTCCTGGCCAGCTGCCCCAGTTTATGTTCTGACATTCTATGATGGAATATCCCTTTGGCCATTTGGGGTCAGCTGCCCTGGCCACACTCCCTCGCAGCTTTTTGTGCACCTGCTCAGTGTTGAGATGCTGCAGAGTCCTTGACTGGGGGTGAGCACTGCTTAGCAACAGCCAAAACATCAGAGTGTCACCAATGTTACATCACACCAATCCCCAAACACAGCTTGGGACCAGCTACTAGGAACAAAATTAACTCTTAGCCCAAACCAGGATATTATCAAGTATTTAAATTCAAATAAATTTGTCCTTGTCTGTTTGAAGTGCTGCATTGCCCCATTTTTCTTTGAGGATGTGCTTATCCAAATTCAGGGTTTCCTGCCAGGAAATGTGCAGTTCTGCAGTTTGTGGTGTGAGGCTGTGTGAACAAGCACTGACAAGAGTGCAGCAGGTCTGTTGGGCTCTTGCCAGGGGTTTCCTGGAAAAATTTCCTGAAAGAAAAGCTAAATGTAAAAGGGCAGATGAATCCAGATTTAAAACTTTGAACTTCTTACTAACCCTTAAAAAATCCATTCCGTTTCACACCCTTCTGCGGTCAGTTTAGAATTGCCATGTACATGGTTTGTGTCTGTTGTGTGCAGTACAGAAATTGTTAACAGTGTCTAGATAATATTTTTTGAGAGGATTAAGGAAAGGATTTCAGAAGAAATCAGTTGCACTTATTTAAATGGAATGTGTTAATTGACTTATTGTTTGAATGTGTGCAGCATCTAACAATGAGCCTCAATACCAAGATTTCCTTTCTTATTGTGCACACAGTGCTGGGCACTTCCTTACATCAAAGTGGTTTTTTCTTGCCTTGAAGTGGAGATGAAGTGCTTGGTGTTGTGCACTGTGGATCCTGTTTTTTGGCACTGCCACCAGGCTGTTGTGAGGCTGCCCTGCTGGTATTTAATCTCTGTGTCTGGACTTGTGCAGTGCCTCTCCAGTACTCACCTACTTCCAAAATAGGTTTGTTTTACTGTGCTAGTACTTGTAAAGCATTTTGAGGCCCTTGGATGAAAAGTGGAGTTGGAATACGAACAGGCAGTTAATGGAACTGAAGTGGGTGAGGGTGGAACTTCTAGGAAAAAACCCTGAAACTCAATGTGACATGAACACAGATGAGAAATGAGAAGCTAAAAATACTGCTGCATCTTGTTTGCTGCCTTCTCTGTAGCTCAGTGATAATGTTTGCTGACTTGATAGTACGCTTCAGAAACCTCACCCCAAAATGTATTTCTTAGAAATTAATTGTAAGGGAATATGAGGATTTGCAGCATTTCAAACTCAGAGCTCAGTGCATCGCTTTTGAACTCCCCTGGGAAAGTTCCCATCTTCCTTTTCAGTGCTTGGTCACAGGCAATGTGCTGCTGTTTCTGGAGGGTTTGTTTTATCTGACACAGCTCTCAAACAATTGTGTGGAGGTGGAGGTAATTGGTGGAAACAAACAGGTACAGTGTTTCACATTACCACAAAACCACAAGCTTTGGGAAATCCACAATGGCGATTTTCCTGAGAGTGTATTAATTCCTTCCCCCTTTTGCATGTGTTTCAAAGTAGGCTCCTTTATCTGAATTTCCATAACTGCCCAGGGGCACAGCTAAGTCTGTGCAAAATACTGGACAAGAGATGACATGTACCTTAGTCAGATATTAAAATAACAAGGTAAGAAAAGAAGTCTAGAAGTGCAGCGTGATCATTGAAAAACAGCTTCTAGTAAAACAGACAGGTATTTTCCCTTTGGGAAGAATTCATTGTTCTCAGGTTCCCAGTCCTCTCCTGCATCTTCATCATGGAATTGTTGTGCCAAGTGCTAACTTTGGCAGGATTTCATCAAGCCCGTGAGAATAATATTTAGATTTTACAGAGCAAGGTGATGCTGGGGGTAAATTGAGATAGGATCCTCTCTCAAGAGGAGCTTCTCAAGCCTTCCAGGAGTTGCCAGAGTTGCTGGAGTAGGACACACTCGTGCAGGCAAGGAGCTGTTGTGTTGGGAATGTTATCTCTGATCAGACACTTCAGGAGGCATTTCTGGCAGAGCTGAAATAAATACAGAACTCTGGCAGCTTTCATGCCCAGCTAAAGCAGCCTGTCCTGTTGAGAAAAACAGCTCCCTTCATGATGGTAATGTTCATGACCCACTGATTGTTCCAAAGTAAAGAGTCAGATTTTAAAATGCGCTCTGTTTTGGAGGTTGTTAGTGGGTTTTTAGCTGATCAGTTGATTTATTCAAAAAGCTGCACTTGGCTTTGAGGTATTTCCCCTCTCTGGGTAGTGCTGGATTACTCTGTACAAAACCAGAGGGATGGGGCTGTTGGAAGGCGCTCCTTGAGCTTTTATTTCAGCATCAGTCTCATTACAAGGTGAGACACAAAAGATGTTGAGAGCTCCTGCTATATCAGCAGCAGCTGAAATTCTCTTTTTACAAACTTTCTAGCCAGTAGAATAATGTTAAAAGCTTACAAGCATTTGCTTAAGCCAATCATTAGAGCTCCACTTTTTACTTCTAATAAATTTTGCTTGTTTCAGCAAACGTGATTTCAGCTGCAGTGACCAAGTGGAAGGTCAGGTACTGGCTGAGTGCACTCTGCAGCTGTGTCCTGCCAGCAAACAACAAACCAGCCTGGAAAACAGAATGTATTTATTGGAGAGAGGCAGCTTTCCCCTCCAGAGGAACTTTGTCTGCAAGAACTGCCCTGGAATAGACTTTGCCCATGTATTTAGCACCATATATATATTTATGTGAGGAACAAATGAGTGGGCAACAAGTTTCAGAATTCCTCAGTCTTACTTATGTCTTTATCATAGAATTTTTATATTTTTTTCATTGTAGCATCAAATTAGTTTGTGTAAACTTTAGATTATAAAATGGAGACATTGTCCGTCATCTGAACACTTCAGTATCTCACACACATACTTTCATCCCCTGTATAAGTTTGTGAATTTTCCTTCTGATTGATGGCTTCATGGTGCAGAGGGTTGGCTGTCAGTAGCATTTCTCTTGTTTCATATCTGGTTACAAGTTGGCCAGTGGCTTTGCAGACAGCCAGACTGGCTAAATGCTGGGCATCTTATAGAAACAGACATCTTTTAGAAACAAAATTAATACGTGAAGTAGACTAAATAAATTACTAGTGCAAATTCCTAGAAATCCCGTGCTTAAAGTAGTAGTCAGTGGAATTTCTGATTCATATTCTTTGATGCAGAGCTGTTTTTTTGCAGAGTGAAGTAGAGGGATGTGACCACTTTTGCATCTCAAGTGGAGGGATATATAAATTAATAAGAGGAAGTGCTGGGAATGCCCTTCCTACTTGGAGATTTCAAGGCATGGAGTGCTTGTCGAGTTCACAGGAAGTCTTGGCTTGAGATATTTCTGCATTAAAGAAAAATTTAAAGAATTCAAATTTAATTTAAAGAAAAAAATCTTTTTGTGTTAAAGTTCAGGTTGATTTTCCATCTTTTAAGATTTTTAACACAGTTGCATTGAGTCACTCCCACTTACTGTTTTTGCTGTGATAGGATTTTTTTCATTATCTGTGTATCAGATACACTGAGTCTTCGTGATGAGAAGGGCAGTGATGATTTGTGATTTCAAAAACTTACCTGAAGGATCATATGTGTTCATGAAATGCCAATAAACAGATGGCAGCTTGATTTTCAGTCCTTCTCTACCTTACTGGGCCAGTCTTTCTCCCCACATTAGATATTGGAGTATTGAAGCAGCCTTTTGAAATTAAATTTAAAGTTAAAATATTTAAAAATAAAGGCCTCTACTCCATTTAACTTAATTATATGGACATTGGTTTTGTTTGGGTTTTTGTTTGTTTGTTTTGGGGGGTTTTTGGTTGTTTGTTGGTTTTCTGTTTTTTTTCTTTTTTTAAATTTTTTTTTTTCTTTGAAAAGGCTGACAAAAAGCCCCCTAAGATGGTTAGAAAACAAAAGGAGTGAAATAATGTCAGGTGGATAAAAGTTCTTGTTGTTGGCCTTTCAGAATTCTTTTTCTTGTGAACTTTGCAGCTATGTCAGGGCTTGATTCAGAAGAGAATAAGTTAAAAACAACTTGTGGAAAGCATTCCTGTTAAAATAGCTGAGCCTCACTGGTGGCTCCATGTGTATCGAGAGTTCTGAGTAGTACAAAACCTCTTTTTTTAAATCATTATTTTAGTATATTCCTTGTTTGTTTTCCCTGACTTCAGTGTTACTCAGAGTCCCATGATTTTTTTTACTGTCAGCCAAAGTGGCAGAGCAAGATTTGAGGTCAGATCCCCTGTTACTGTAGGGTTGGGTAATGTAACGTGGAGTGCAAAAATAAATTTTGATCACCATCAGGAGAGAGAAGATGAAATGAAATGTGAATCTCAGTGAAAAAAGCAGCTCAGTTCCACCAAACTCTGCAAATCAAAGCACAACAGAAGGCTTAGCAGCAGGAAATGCTGGAGACCACAGTGCCCTGGAAATGCAAGGCAGCATTGCCACCTGACCAACCTCTCTTTTTATACCATGGAGAAGCTCTGTAGTTCCAGCTAAAGGCTCTTTTCCACTTCATGGAAGGGTTAAATCATGCTGAGGAAGAGAGAAAAACACTTCTGGCAGTTGTCTTTGAGGTTTTATCTTTGAGGAGGGGGATTGGAAATAGGTGCCAGTAATTATGTAAAGACCTGTGTAATTTTGTGTGAAATGTGAAGGTGGTGCTGAGTGAGTAACTGTCCTGAAAAAAAACCTGTTAGGATAAAGGTGAGAAACTACAAAGGATGAAGAGAGGAAACAAAAACTGGCTTGAGGCTAAAATGTGTGAGGATAAAGTAAACGTTGCCAAAGCTCACGCTGGGTTAGATTTGCAAAGCAGAGAGCTCTGTCTCTAAAGCATTTGAGTAAAACAGGGTAAGGGAAAGCAGAATGTGTTCACAGTGGATGGAGCTGACTAAAATCCAGTTTTATGTCTTCAATCAGATAGACATGAGAGCAAAAAGAGTCAGTGTGCAGCAAGATTGGGAAATGAAGACATACAATGAAGCAAATAGTCTTTGTCTCAGAAGAGTGGAAGAAGTGTAAAATGAAATTGTGAGCTTTGTGGTAACAATTTGGGATTAAATCAAGCTGTCCTGATGTACCTTGAGTGTCTCATTCAGGAAACACCATGTGACCACTGGGTAACAGATGTCCTGCAGATAAAAAAACTTAAAAAAAAAAAAACAAAAAAAACCCCAAAAAAAACAAACTAACTTTAAAAAGTACATATCAGTTAAACAGTAGGTATAACACCTTCTTTTAAGGAATAATTAAAACCTGCTAGTTCTGCAAGGGAAGTCCTTTGACCTCATGCAGGTAAGTGCTATAAAATGTGCCATGGGTTCACCAGAGACTCTGCTGGACTGGCTTGACAGCTTTTATTGACAACTGATAGCTCCACGAGGGAAACTGTAGTGCATTTGAGCAGTCTGGACTTGAGTAAAGCACAGGAATGCTGACACATGGAAATAATTATTGGAACTGGATAAAATGGGGGAGTAGTACATGAAGTGTGAGTAGCTAAGAAGTTGGCTGAAGTTAGAGATGAGAGGTTTTATTGGAGGAGGAAATAATGGGGTTGGATGCCACCTAAAGACTGTGCAGTGTCCCAAAAAGTGATCTGGGGACTGATCTTTGTAATACTGTCACTAAGGGTACCAGCCAAAAAAAAATAACAAAAATCTGCTAATGAAATTCAATGCTGAGGCAACATTTCAAACCCTCATCAATGCAGAGGAGGACAGGCACATCATTCAGTAAGAACTGCAAAAGGTTGCCAACTGTAGGATTAAACTTGGAAACGTAACACTGGAAAGTACCAGGTCAGGCACTAAGAGGATGTTGAGAATTTTGGCTACCAGCAAAGTGCTTATCAATTGAATGCAAAGAAGGAGAAATATCTTAACATCATAAAAGCCACCAGTGTTCTGTGGCATCTAAATAGGCAGGTGTGTTCTCAGCATGGATGAGATGAGAGATTTGTGGCAGGGTCGTGTGTTACACTGGCAAAGCCTCATCTGGAAAGCCACGTTCAATTTTAATCACCCAGATTCTGTAAAGATTAATCCAAACTGGGACAGGTGCAGAGACCTAGGAGAGCTTATCTGCAGTGAGAAGAAGGCTTGGCTTGTTTAGCAAAGCAAAACAAAAGCATGGAAATATTGGGCTCTGTGAATAGTAAGTTGGGTAAGGGGTCAGCAGTGGCATGGTATTGAAGGTAAAATATTACAATTTAAAAGATAAGTGGATGAAAGCGGGATAGAATAAAATTCATTGAGATTTCTGGGATTTTTGCTTGCAAGTGTCTCTCTGAGATTTGTCCCTGTGATTCATTTCATTACAAATTCTGATTGAAAAGTAAATCAATTCAAGTCTATTAAAAGTTTTAAAACCTGGCCTTTTTCATTCCTTCCCTCATCTTTAAGTAGTAACAATATTGCTCCTTAACTCTGTAGATTTCCCTTGTTTTAACCCCACAGCATTCCTGCTGTGTCTCAGGTAATACATCCAGCCTGTGCCCAGGCCTTCCCCAGTACTTACCACATAGACTTCATTGCATCTCTGGTTTTTGCAGCTGAAACGGCCCTATTTCCTCTCTCAACTAAGACATTTAACATTCTTTTTACCATCTATTAGCCAAAACCACTAAGATTCCCTTTTGCAGTCTGGCTTCCCAGTAGTGGCGCCCAGGATAATGACGTAAGGTATTCTCTCGCTTTATTTACCTCCCTCTGCCTCGCGCCCCTTTTCTCCCAATTGCTCAGCTTCCTTAAAAAAATAAAAAAGTGAATTTCTGACTGTTGCATTTGTTGTTTGTTGCCTGGCTTGTTCTCAGGTGCCAGTGTGAACGGGCTGGAGGAGCCCAGCCTGGCCAAGCGGCTGCGGGGCACTCCGGAGCGCATCGAGCTGGAGAATTACCGGCTGTCGCTGCAGCGCGAGGAGGAACTGGAGGAGGTTCCTGAGGAGACGCTGGCAGAGCACAACCTGAGCAGCGTGCTGGACAAAGGGACGGAGGAGGATGTGCCCAGCAGGTCAGCACACACTGCCCATCAGCTTTTTCCACACCCATCCCAGCAGATTTTTCCTGCCTTGCTTTTTTCTTGCGCTGTTTGCCAAGTTGCGCTTTCTAAATTTTTGGAACACGCAGGCATTTCATCTTGTAGTTTCTGTTCTAAGTAGCTCACTACTATCCAAACTATCCTCTGTTCCATGAGTAGACTGCAAAGACAGCCTGGAAAAAAAAAAAAAAGAGAGAAGTCTGACTACCATTTGAGCAACAAAAATAAAGCTTCAGCTCCTGCAACAAGCCAACCAAGGCCCTAATTTAATCATTTTCACTGTCTTGGTGCAGTGCTGCAGGGTTAGGAGCAGGCAGAGGAGGTGGGGAACTCTTTGTTCCCTTCATGTCTTATGAAGGATGGGTTGGGCTTTCAGGGTTCACTGAGGTGGCTGATGGAAATCAGGCAGGGACCTCACATTTTGGTGCACAGCTCCCCATCACACACACACTGCAGAGAAAGTTAATGGGAAACAGAATTCAAAGTATGTTTTTTCAAAAGAGAGTTAATTTTATTTTAGTTTCAATAAGAAAAAAGATCAATTAAGCAACTAAGCCCAGATTACACTGTAGTCTGAGTTGTGGGAAACCTTTTATATGCCTTATTCCTTGCCTTGAAGTTGCAGTAACCCCCAGAGTGCCCTCTCCAGTTTTGGTGTCATGTCCTGTGGCCTTTCAAAGGAGTGTTGTACAGCTGGTTCTGGATAGGTCTGTACGGCAAAAGAAAAGATTCACTGCCACAGTTCAGGTTTCAATTCCTCTCCTCAGCACTAAATCTGTGTACCTGCACCTTTTTCTGATGAGATACTCAACTCCTTATGCAAATTCTATAGGGCAATTTGGTTTCTGCTTTATAGAAAAATAAAATTGCAGCTGTTGAATTAATTCCTACGGCACAGGGGTTCCACGCTGAAAGGAATGCTCACTGTACCAGGCCATCTCTCACTGCTGTCTTTCAGCTTCTCATTTCTCGGTATTCAAAGGTCAAACAAAAGCCAAGTGATAAATAAAAGCCAAAGAAGGTAAAGTGAGCTGAGTGGTGAAGAATTTGTGTCATCACTCCTCCACGCGATAAGCCGGCTGGTGGAGGAGCAGCAGCTCGTCCCTTCCAGCACCCATGGCAACAATCTGAGCAGCAATAAACCTTACTGCCAGCACACCAAGCCCCCAGCACGCAGCACCTGTCAGCTTTATTTCCATACCAAAGGGTGGGAAAGTAAATCAGGGCGGAGAGGAACATCACTTTTTATCTCTGTGACAATATCTGCATAAAGCCTTTGGAGTGTGCTCTGGGCTCCATGCACCAAACCATTGGAAATATTCAGTATTTCACATGTGAAAATCAGGCAGTATGTTAAAAATAACTATTGAGTTTATGCTGTGAAAAAGTGGCTTCTAATTCGAGCAAAATATTTGTATGCAGACCGGTGAGGAGAATTTAAGAGCCTGTGGACAGGTGTGACAATCAGAGCATGAACAAAGTGTTTTCCTTATTAGGTTTGCTGTCAAAAATAGGCTCTCAGACAAGCAGATGAATAAAATTATGTAAATATGATACTACAGCTGTAGAAATTGTATTTTATAGACCTGTGTGGAGTGTAAATTTCATTACTTTCAACTTGTTGGTTTTCCCTTTCATTGTCTATATGGAATGGGTTCTGCCAAAGGCTGTTAGCCAGTCACAGTGGGCATGAGAAAGCAGCAGAAATACTATTTTCATCAGATTATTCACCCAAACTTTAACTATTCTCAAACAGTTTTCTCCTTCAGTCAGATGAGTCGTGCCTTTTAAGATTTATAGGGGAAGCATCCAACAGTTGCTCTAATAAATACAGTTCTGTTATGACAATAAAGTAAAACAGAGAGCTCATTTTCACCCTGCAGAGAGGATCTGTGGGTGTGTTGTAGTTCTCATTCATTTTCCAGTGACAAATGCCTTTCTCCTCAGTCCCTCTAGGTAGTCTGGCATGTAAGAGTGAGCCAGATTAAATGTCATTGGATAAGTGGTTACATTTCCTGCCCCTGCTGCATATGCTGAGGAACTGTTAGAATTCAGCAGAGGTGACTTCTAAAAGGCATTAATTATTTATTGCTTTGCATGGTTTAGACCTTGCTGTGGAAATAATAATCTCATTATTGTAATTATCTTTGCACTGCTTCCTACAGTTTCTTGCCACCATGTACACTGCGTGCTTAATTGGATACATATTTCTGTCTGTGATGCAGAAAAGCGAGGAATTTTGGGGTTTTTTTTTTCTCCATCTCTCCTTAGTTCACACACTGTATCTTATGCCTGATGTGTTTTGTATTCTTTCTACTCCCAAAGACTTCTCTGGTTCACAGGACTAAATGCCAAAATCATCTTGGGTATCTCAGCAGTAGCTGCTGTATCAAAAGACATGGCCTGCATTCTGATACTGTGAAGAACTGATTTATCAAGAGCAGTGTGATATGAAGAAAAATGTTTCTTTCTCTTGTATTCAATTGTCTCAAACTGTAACAACAAATGCTGCATAAATATTTGGACTTGGCTTCCCAGGCACTTTTCTGCTGCCCCACCTTCTTTGAAAGAAGCAGGGCAAGGACCATGCTGCAGCCCACAGGTGATGCTGTCACCAAAAGGCCTGTGAAACATTGCAGGCTGAAAAATCAGTGTCCTGTTTTAGGCTTATGTGTGTTGAAATTACTTGTTAGTGATCTAAGACTGATCAAGAAAACATTGACTTCATAATCTTTAATTTACTAATTATTAGCAATATAATTTCTTTTTTTGTTCCTAAAACCTTACAGCAGTTCAGAATCTGAGATGGAGGAGGAAGATGAGGAGGAAGATGATGAACTGCTGCTGCCTCAGCAGCCCCCTTCAGACTTGGGTGGTGTGCCATGGAAAGAGGCTGTTCGTATCCACGCCCTCCTGAAGGGAAAGAGTGAAGAAGAGATTGAGGCTGAGCAAAACCATGAGATTGAGTACAAATATGATGATGAGGAGGAGGAGTATGAAGAGGAGGAAGATGAGGAGTCAAGTGAAGGTTAGCTTGGTTTGTCCTTTCTTTCCACTAGCCAGCAGGGAAAAATGGGTATTTACCATGCAAGAAAGATTTGCCTTGGAAAACTTTACTTCTTTCACTTCTTTGTTGCTCTGATTTTTGAGGGAGTTATTGTCAAGGAAAGCTCGTGGTGGTTCATTCTGGATACTGAAGGACTTTGCCCACAGGACAGTTCAGAGTACTGGTACTAACACAGTGTGCTTCCCATACACCATGCCAACATGTCAATTCACAGCCTTGTGCTGCTGTATTGGCTTATGGTTGGTTTTTATTCTTATTTGGATTAGATTTGAATGTGTCCTTTGTTCTCTGACAGCAGGAGCTGGAAGCATTGTGGTTGCAGTGTTTTCAGTTTTAGAGTGCCTCACTAAGGGGTCACTGTCACCATTCCACAAGAAGGTGCTTGTAGCTGCCCCAGGTTAAAAGATGGCCTTGGGAAATAAGGGAGTTCAGGTAGTTCCCATTCAGCTTTCTGTGGAAAACCTTAGGGAAAGACTCCTTCCCCTGTGTTTGTCTCAGTCATCAAAATGCAAAGTTTGTGCTCAGAATAGACATGTTTCCAGTGTTCCACCACCATGCCAAATTTCTCACTGCTCTTGTCTTTGTCTTTATACTCACATTTCCTTTTTGAGGAGACTTGTAGACTCCAAAGAGCTTTTTTGTAAAGGTCTTTGGCTGCCTACTGCAAGCAGAGGTCCAGTTTTTTGAGTCTTAGTGGCAGTGTCGTTGATGAGCTCAGCAGGCTCCTTGGCTGCTTTCTCAACATAGGAGCTGAATGTCCATGAGTGAAGTCTGTGGCAATCAGGACTTCTTTAGAAGTGTGGTAACGTGCATGTTGTGTGTTCAGTCTGCTGAGCAGTGGTGTTTTGGATGGCTGTTGTTTCATTGGAGCAGTTTTCCTGTCGGGCACCTTGAACACGGCGGGAGTTCGGGGAGTGGAGCATTTCCAGGCAGTCTCTCTCTCTCTGATCCTGTCCTCTCTCTTTCTCTCTCTCCCTCTCTCCACGGCTTGTGTGTGCACACGCGTGTCTGGTGTTAAATGTGGCTGTGTGCTTCCCTCTGCTGTAGAGGGGGAGTATAATCCTTGGGAGAGAGAGCTGCAGCAAGGCCTCTGGCTCCAGCGTCTCTCAGACGAAGAGGACTCGGGTACACACAAAGGTACCCCTCCACATCTCCACTTCCACTCCCCACAGGGCCAGGGAAGGTGTTAAAGAGCAGGTCCCACATGAACAGTTTGTGCTTTATTTAATTGTGTTACCAGCTCCCTCAAAACTGATTCAGTAGCTGTTGTTCATCTGCTGGTTCAACTGCCATAAATCAGATCTGTCACTGCTGCTGGTTTTAGGAAGGTGATAAAGCTGCCAAGTACCTCAGGATTTCTAGAAAACCTGGACGATTTGCTGCTGTTATTTTCAGGAACAGTGACTTCCAGGTAATACAAGTCTGTATGTGCAGACTGCTTGCACCTGTGCATTATCTCAGACACATGGGACACATCACAAGTATTTTATTTATATCAATATCTGCCTTTAGACTGCTTGTGTCAGCAAATTTGCTTTTTTTGTTGTCCTCTGTGTGTGTCTGTCTGTGGGGAAGAGTCTGGAAGGGAACTAATCAAGCTACAGCAATCCCTCAAGATTCTTCAAACAGTTAGATAATGGTCATAAAATTAATCAGACATTCAAATCTAACTGGTTGTGTCATTTTCCATTTCCTCTTGCAGCTGATTTTTGATAGCTGGGTTTTTTTGTAACACTTGGTTACAAATAATAACTTATTTATCCCTTATTCTAACACTGTGATTCATTAGAGCCAGAATATATATAAGAGGAAAATCCAAGTGCCTTCCTTCATGTAAGAGAGCATATGCACTTGTCAGACTGCATATTTTACAGTTTATAGTTGTAATAACAGTAGCTTAGTGTCTGATTTTTTTTCTGAGAGAAAAAAAATGGAAGAAGCATTATAATTTTTTTGCTATCTAACTTTTCTGTGATAAGAATGAGGAGTATTAGTAAGGTGGCTGAAGAGCATACCTGAAGAAGTTCCCCCTGTTGCAGATGCTGGGATGCCTCAGACCTGGCTCTTATGGAGTTGTTTTGCAGGTGGCTCCTTACTTTACTTACAATAAAGTGAAAATTTTGAGCCAATAAAGTGAAACCAATGAGCCTGCCCACAGCTTATAAAGTGCTGGTTGGTGCTACAGTGGAAATGGAGGACTGTTACCTTTCCAAATCTAAGTGCAATTAATGCTCAGCTTCCTGCAAAGCTTAGCAGGCAGTCCTGAGGGAAGGCTGTGCCAGGTGTTGTTTGAAATTCTCAAGCACTTGGACATTAAAGAAGTGTTAGGTTTGCCTCTAAGCCAAGCAGCAGCCCTTCATGTCTGGCTGTGCTGCTCATTATTTATTGGAAAAGGTGAGGGGGACAGGACAGGCTGAGGCCTCTGTCCAGAGGAGGAACTAAAGGTGTGTGTGTTACAGTGGTCTAAATCCCAGAGCAATCCACTTCAAAACGTGCAGATCATGTGGGACCTGCTCTTTCTGAGCCTTGCTGGGTGCCTCTCAGCCATTGCTGGCAAACCTAAACCTTTTAACAGAGAACTTTGTGTGGCGATGCAAGCGCTAACTCTACTCACCCTGGGCCTGCATGCGAGTGCTTTGGGACAGAGTGACACAGCAGGTCCTGTCCCCTGCCTCTGGGAGCCCATGTGGCTGTGCTCATGGATACAGAAACTCTCTGGTGAGGCAACAGAGACACAAAGCTGCAGAACACTTGGCTCCATTGTGAATCCTGCTCTGCATTTGAGTTTGTGCCTCCTGAGTTTCCCTTTAACGACAGTCTGCTGATCCTGTCCTTCCTGCAGTTCCTTCTGCCTGTTTCTTCTTCGTGCCAAATCTCACACGTAGTCATTCCTGAAATGGAAGTCCCCAACACTTTGTCATGTCTGGGGAAAACATGGCTGGGAGAGAGGAACTTGTTAAAATGAGACACCGGGAAATAGTGACTGCAAGCTCTAAGTGCTGCTAATGTGTCTTGTTTCCTTTAAACACTAGAGCACCGTACAAAAATCTTAACTGCTTTTGAGGTTCTAAACTGCTGCAACAGTGCTTTGCCCTACTCAGTGGTAATCCAGTTGTGAAAATTGACTTCCTACATTATAAAGTAAGTGGGTATTTTCCTTTCAGGTTGAGACGTTTTGAAGACCACTCCTGCAGGCAGTGTACAGGCGAACACCCGTCCCCTGCAGAACCAGTTATTTTATTATGCATAAATGAAGCCCAAGTTACAGCAATAGAGACAGGGTCTATAAATTTAATACCTCAGAGTAAATGTTCCCAAGGCAGGTGTTCTGCAGAAGTTAAACAAGCTCATCAATTGCTTTAGGTGCCCATTGTTCTCTTTGACATTCCATAAGTAGCTGAGCTTTGTGTAGGCAGGTAATTGAGGAGTAATGCAATTTCTCTTAAACAGAATAATTTGTGTGACAGGAGCTCCCTTCTGGGGAGCTGTTAAGTCTCAACCAAAATGCTGTTATGCTTCAGAAAAAAAATTCTCCCTTTGAACAAGTAGAGCCAGGAGTAAACCAAGTGGTGTTTTAGGTTTTAAAATCAGCATGTGCCCATGTGTGCGTACACACATAGACACGTGAAACTCTCGGATCCATCACGTTATTTAATTCACAAAGTGTGTACCCAGACTAGAATGAAGTGCCTAACCCAATAGCAGGGAATGAAAAACCTTTTGTGCATCAATCAGATGGAGATTGCCCCTCACCTTTAACAGCAAGACATCTTTGGCAATAATCATGACGAATAGGCTGAAGGAGCTGGGAATTTCTGCTAAATTGGTATTTACATGGTAAATTTACATTTACCACATGCTGTCGGACACCCAGAGAAAGTCTTTCATTTCAGCAAAGCTTCTTGCAACAGACATGATATCCAATGATGTTTTTAACAGCATCTCTCTACCTTTGGAATGGCATTACTGAGCTTTGTGGGAGGCGTGAGGAGCGCTGTGTCGGTGAATGCGTGCGCACACAATGCTGAGCTTTTTCTGTCTGTCTTGCAAACTGACCTTGGCCAATAATATTTTCTTTTCTTATTTCCTTTCCTATGATGTGCTACCTTTCCTTTCCACTGTTCTCCCATCTTTTCCTCCCTGCCCTTCATGCACCCTGCCCACAACCTGTTACGCCACGCCCTCCTCCTGCTAGCTGGAAACCTTAGGCTGCAGCAGATTGTAAATCCGGTTGATCCTCTGGAGATCCTGGCAGATGTGCACTGGACACACATCCGTGAGAAAGAGGAGGAGGAAAAAATGGTCTCAGCCTCAAAGTCCTCCACCTCCAGAGGTAATCTCCCCCAAGCCCCACACCATCAGTTCTTGGATCACGGTTGCAGCTGTTTAACTCTGTTGCTTCTGCGCCCTTCAAGAGCAGTGACTTCAGCAGGGGCAGCAGATTGAAAGGAACTGCTGTCAAATTGCACTGAAATTACACTTGGTTAAACATTTTGCTTTTCAGGTCAGTGTCTGTTAAAAATTGCTGCTTTCTCAGCTCCGTGCCTGTGTGACTTCTGACCTATTTGTCTGCCTGCTTTGACTCCGTAGCATTTTTCCTCACCGCACACAATTTGGTGGTGCTGGCAGTCAGCCCTCTGTGGCTGACTAGGGATGCTAACAGGAGTAGTTTCGTGCTGTTTGTGACAGTGAGGATGCTACACTTTTTAGGGAGAGCTGAAGGGCTGTGTTGTGTAGCTACTAGAGCAAAAATTGAACAGGGTCAGCTTCTGTGTTGAGCGTATTTCTCTGCTGCTTCTTTTCCAAGTATGTAATGCATCTGGTATTAGGAGGGAATGATGGCAGTCAAAGGGCTTGCACATCTCATCAGGGAGGGGTTTGACTCCCTGTGTTTAAGATTTGACAGTTTATCGACCTCTAATGTGCAAGTTACAAGTTACTCAAAGGAAAACTTTGGAGGGAAAGGTGCCAATAGTCTAGATCCCACCTGAACACCTTCCAGCAGTCCCTGCTGATCTTTTTCTAGGCTATATTACAGCGTGTCTTAAGGTAAGTATGTCATAAGTGCTTTATCTGTGGGCTCAAATAAAAGTTTACCATACAGTTTGTGAGCAATGGTCTTCTCTCAAGTCTGCAGCCAGGGTGACAGAATTGTAGAGGGAGTTTATATTCTGTGAGAAGGGGTGACTTTCACAGCAAATGTAAAATTAGGTTAAAAAGGCCAGAGCTCTACCTCATCATACTTGTTTCTCTTCTATTCCAGATAATTATCTTTTCCTCACAGTTTCAGGTGTTCGGTATAGGGGCTTTTTTATTTCTGGTCTAGCTTGATACACAGTCCCAGATCAGTTTGGCAATACTTATATTTGCAGTTTGTAGAATGCATTGGGATTTTCTGGTGGGATATCAGCTCCCTACAAAAAGAGATGAATATTTTTGTTCCTACTGCAGCCACAGAAATAGGCTGTGTTTGACTGTCTGTAACTTTCAGTATTGTTAGAGTGGTTGATTGATGTTTAAAAAGCACTAAGTAAAAAATGTTAACACAGTTTCTTAAGTTTACAATTAAGGTTACTTGTGCTTCTGTTGGGGTCTGTGTCACTCTAGTTTCCAAATTTTTATTTTAATTTGTATTTATAATCCTTACTTTTCCATAGGTACTGTTACAGTTGCCAGCAACAGGTGATCTTTCCAAAATTGATATTATGATCTTTCCAAACCCCTTTGGGAAGGGAGTCAGTATTTCCTTTCTGTCCCCTGAAACTGGGCCCACCTGGGATTGTTTTGATTTATAATTAGCTGTTCTGTTGCTCTGTCATATGGCAGAGGTGTGTGCAGGTGTTATCAGCAGTTTGGGTGTTTAAAGGCTGTTTGTGGGCTGTAAATGTTCAACCTGAGTTCAGTGGACAGATTGTTCCTGGCTGAGGAGCTGGATTCTGTGGTTCTGTGTTCAGTGGGAGAGCCCATTGGCAGCAGCAGTGGTGAGGTTTGGTGTGGCAGCCTGGGACAGTGTCACAGTTCCCAGAAATCCCTCTCATTCTGCTTTGGGAGCTCCTCTTCATCTGCTGGGCAGCGCAGGTGCTGGGACACCTGGGACCCCTCTCTCACTGCTCAGCTCTTCCTTCTCTCAGTTTCCCTCCTCTGCAGAGCTCCAGGGGAGCACGATAGCAGCAGCTGCTGCTCAGATGAGGTGTTCTTCTCACTGTGCCACACCTATTTCCTCTAACATTACAGATCCCAAAGGAAGACCAGGCCCCTGGCGTTTGTGTTGTCTCCATTCAATTCTCAAGCCTGGAAGCGGTTGTTTGAAATTTCAAAGTTCTTATTCCTGTATTTGCTACTGAAAGTTTTCCCTCTGTCACTCTTCTGTTTTAGACGCTGCCTGATGGTCTAATTTTGACTTCTTACAATTTATTGTTTTTTAAATTCAGCATCCGACCTTCCCTCCGTACGCCATGAGGCGGTACAGGCGTGGCTGGAGACGGTCCCTGGAGGTAGTTTGGTGATGTTCTATGTATTCCAATGCACAATAACCCTGCCCTTCTCTTCTCCATGCCTTCAGCAGCTGAGCTGGTACTTTAACCCTGGAACTTATGGCCCTGTCGCTACTGCATGAGTGGACGTGGAGGGGGGACGGGGAGTGTGCATGTCCGCCTTGCTCAGGCAGCCCCTGCTGCATGACCTCCACCCTCATGGTAACCTCTGCAGGCAGGCCGAGGACAGCTCCTCCTGGTGCAGGAGTGGAGCAGGGATCCAGCTGAGCGCTTCCATTTGCTTTGTAAACTGAAATGGGACCGGTTTTCCTTCCCCCAGTTAGGCTGGAAGAACGTGGGGCTTTCTTGCAGTTGAAAGGTTAAGTGGCAGAGAGTGCTTAAAGCCCTTGCACTTCTCTGTAGCAACTGCAAACTGTAGTTATGTGGTGAGGAAAACAGGAAACAAGTCGAAGCTAAGATCTTTAGGAATAGTGGTGGTTGTTGTATCTGTTCTGAGCTGGAGTTCACATTATTCAGGAGTGCTGAAGGATGGTGGAGCTCAGCTGCTCTTTCTTGTGTGGTCCTTTAAGCTCTGTTGCAAACAGATGAGCCTGAAGATTCTGGGATGACAGTCGGGCAGTACACTGTGTAAAGCTGTGAAGGTGTCTAAATTAGTGCAGCAGTCTGTGCTGGGTAGTTGATCTGCAGCTGAGCTGCTTTGGCACACCAGAATAGCCAGCTTGCCTTTTAAACTTTGCTTCTGCTGCTGCTTTGGCAGGCCAGCAGTGTTCCCAAGGTGTCTGCACACGATGCAGGCTGCTCTCAGCTGCCAGCTAATACCAACCAAGTGCTGATCCCAGTTTCTGGCTGCTGTAGTGTGTAACTTCTGAGTTCCTGTGTGACAGCTTCTGGCCTCTTGCTCCTTATCCTAACTGCATATTTGTATATGCACAGTATGTGTATCCTATAACCAGGCACCTGCAAGCTTCCCTCAAGCGTCCCTCAGAATGGGATCCACCCCTGCACCAAGTTGTTACTTATTGATCTGTAATCTTCCATTGAGTTTTTTGT
Source organism: Bombycilla garrulus (assembly GCA_013400315.1). Classification (NCBI taxonomy): domain Eukaryota; kingdom Metazoa; phylum Chordata; class Aves; order Passeriformes; family Bombycillidae; genus Bombycilla; species Bombycilla garrulus. The sequence goes on along the minus strand of VXBU01017015.1, from coordinate 429,629 downwards.
ACCAACCTATTTAAAACCTGGTTTTCTCCTCTCTCTCCAACACAATCTGTGTGTGTCACGTCCATTCATGGTTTCTGGATCTGAAGACCCACTCATACGTAGTGGGTTCAGATATTCTTATCATCAGTCATATTTTTTTTTGCAAGTTTTGATTAAGATTACTCACATTTGCTGTTACCATAAAGCCATTCCATGACATGATCATTTCCAAAATAACATAAGCTATTCCATACCTGAGCAACAATCAGACTGGGACATGGTTTGTTTTATTCAGTGGATTCATAAATGCTCCTGTGGGCAGTCCAGCCTTTGCCACATTAAGTTTTTTTCCTGTGCTTGGCTTCAGTAAGGGTCTGGCTTTGACAATCCTCTGATGTAGAGGAATAGACCAGTACATTATCACACAGGAGTGGAACTGCCTTTTCACAGCAGCTGACAGAAAATAACTTAATCCCTGCATTTGTCTGTCTGAATGATAGTACAGAGCATGGAAAAAAGGAAAATCTCAGGTTGAAGGAAGAAGGAAAACCGCCTGCTGAAGGCTGTCTTTTGGAATGAGCAAAAACCTGTATTAAAGGAGTGGCTGCAAGACCTCCATTTTAGGGAGGGTTGGTTTGTTTTCAAGATTGTCTTAATTAGCAGTGCAATGGTATGAGGAGTTCCAAGGGCAACTAGTCACTAGTAAATAAAAAGGATCAGGAAGTGCTCACTTTAAAAAAAATATTTAAAATATGTTTAATGGAAATGTTTAAACAAAAAAAAAGAAAGCAAATCATCCATTGCACAGATTTTTTTTTTAAAGTATCATTTAATAATGAAGATTTGTACTCCACACTTTGGTCTTCTCTCCTCCTGTAATTAAATCCTGTCAAAAGCAGTAGAGTCAAATGTCATGGTTTTCAGAGTCAAATATTCAAGAATCTCTTCTGTATTTTGACCCAGCAAATCAAATGGTCGTCTGTAAATGAAAAAAAACCAAAACAAACAAACCACCTTTGAATATGTAATTTAAATTACTTAAAATTGTCTCAGTTAATGATCTGTAACAGAAAAAAGCTTTTATAGGTGTCATTTAAATTACTTTAAAGTATCTCAATTTCTGCACTGGTCACTTGTACAGCAAATGCATTTTCTTAGACCTTGTTATCAAGGACTGCTGTAGCTGCACAGAGTTAAACAGTTTCCAAGTGTAATAATGGTCAATCCCATACCTAGACTCTGACTGACACCCTCAAAGCCAGTTTCAGTTTCAAGATGAGCAGTCCTGGTTAATTGTGAGGTTTCAGTTTTTACCTAATACACATATCCTATTAAGTGGTGATAACTGCTCTGTTGTGGTAAAGAAAAACCCAAAATCTTCCTGGAAGAACAGTAACCTTTATTCTGGTTTGATGTCCTCCCAGTCCCCTTTTTGTTTAATTTTTCACAACGCCTGTTGCTCAGAAAAGCCCTGACAGCTTTCACTGCCAGTGCCAGGGGCAGGAGTCTGGAAGTGTCACTGCACCATAGATGTCCCTCCAGGTGACACATTTCAGGATTTCTTCTTTTGACAGTAATTGATAAACATCTCCAGTATAAACTGTTGGTACACTTCAATATAGAACCTTTTCACTGTGTAGTGTTTGTTTTCCTTTCTTGTTTTTTTCCTCAATATTTGAATATATTCTAGCTCCATGTGAGGAGGATGGTGTGGAGGATGAGCTGGGCACAGAGCCTGCAGACACAGAAGGGCAGGCAGGTGAAGAGGGAGACACGGGTGCAGAGCTGGACGATGGTAGGGTACCACTGTGCAGCCTTCAAACCTCTTGTGTGAACAGAATGTGTTGGCAATGAGCATTTTGCATGAGGGTACTTAAACCTGGTCTCGTTTTTAGAGGTGTGGGAGTTTGTTTCAAGTATTCAAGAGGGAGCCAGGAGTGAGGGTCAAAAAGAAAGAGAAGAACCTCAATGTCCTGGATTATGTAATGAATTTCTCATGTCCTCTCATGCTCACACGTGTCTTGTGTCTGTATTCAATACTGATCCTGATGCATAACAGAAATACAATTAAATTTGTGCAAGTTCCATAATACTGTCAGAATCCTTCTTGTGCTGTTGTAAAATTAACTGCATATGGCAGAAAACATGGAAAATTTTCCAGAGAACTGATAAGGCAGTTACTGATTTAACTCTTTGTACTAACAGTCCAATCATTTACTGCTTACATTTACTGCTTAAATGACTAATTACCACACCAAAAAAGGAGTGAACATTGAAGTCTTTAGGTTATGAAAGTGCTTAGCTCCATAGAATAGGAAGTGTTATGTCCTGATGTTTTCCTGGTTTTTTACACCCACGATCAGATGACATCGCATCTGATGCAGAAGCGGAGTTCCGCTTGCGCCAGGGTGCTGTGGAAAGGCCAGAACTAAAAGTCTCTGAGGATGAAGAGGATGAAGAAGAAGAAGAAGAAGAAGAAGCAGAAGATGCTTCTCAAAGTGTGACAGAAGGTAATCACTCTATTTTCAGTGCTTGAATGAAGTTAATTGCATTTGAGATAGTCTGTACAGTTACGGGATTTAGGAGAAGAAAATGCAACTCACTACTCTCAGTGGCAATCTCTGCACTTGCACTAGCATTTTGACAAGAATGTTCTGAATCTATTAATTACAGCTTTGTAAAATGTGAGAACCCTTCTAACTGCTGGTTCTTGTAAAAGTTGTCACATTAAAAAGCTTGTATCATTTTGGACATTTAAAAATTTTTGTTGTGTTCCAGATGCCCAATCTGAAATTTGTAAAAAGCCAAGAAATTTGTCACTACTTGCTGTAACATGAAGAAAAAAGGTAGAATATTGATGGTTTATGTATTTTTTGAACATTTTTCCTTTCCCTAGATCCATGCAAGTCATCCATCCCCATCCAGCCCTCTAGTGACAGTGTTCTTCCTCTGTCTCCAGCTGCTAGTCCCAAAGCAAAGCAAGCAGAGGTAAGAAAGGAAGTCTTTGACATTTTCTGCTTAACACCTGTAGTTCAGTAAAAGAGTTTGCTGGATAAACTAATGAGGACTGACAGCAGTGAGTTCTCCTTCTGTCCTGTCCCTAATATTTATATTGGTCTTGAAATCTGACTTCATTTAGGCTTAAAATATAATGGGCACTGTCTTTCTTTCCTATCTTCAGAGTATAGTGGCTCCTCCATCACAGCCACACAAGTTCCCATCACAAAGCCCCAGGCAGAATTAGACAGAGTATTTTCATTTCAGTGGGCAGTTAACAACAGGAATACGTGATAAATGTGGGGAGCCATGAGTAAGGTGTTTCTTGTTTAGCCTGGTCTGGCTGTCTTTTATGTGCCAAAACAGATTCTGTACAGTTGCAGTTGAAAATTACCGTAGTAACCAAAGCAGTGCCTCTTTGTTCCAGAGTTCAACAAAGTTCAGCTTAAGGAAATGAAGCATGTCAGTGCTGTCAGCCCTGAGAGGCAGCTTGCAAGTGTGCTGCAGTGTGTAGGAGCTGCAAGTGCTGACCCTCAAAATGTTCAATTCAAATTTTCCCTTCCAAATGTGTTTTTGGTTTGGTTGGTTGGTTTTTGTTTTGTTTTGTTTTTAAGGAATTGCTAAAATATTGTCTTGAACAGTTCTGGCATAGACCAGTTTACCTTTACAGTGGGCTGAGTCTGGTTTGCTGACAGTAATTGCTGACAACATTAACTTTCTATTAAAATAAAGTTTGTCTTTTTGATGGCCATCTAATGATTCCATCAGACACAGTTATTGTTTATCAGGCAGATTTTAGGACATTAAATTAATATTTTGATACATGGATGGTTTCCTTATTTCTGGCTTTGTTAAAAGCAAAAAAAAAAAGGAATCATATTGTCGTGTTCTCGTTGACTATTTATATTCCCCTTTTCCATTTTTCTGTAGGATGCAGAAGATCCCCTGGCTGAAGTTTGCCGTGCAATAAAATCCCCAGAGCCACACTTTTTCCCTGAGCCTTTGATTCCTGAGGAAAGACCAAAGGATGAAATTCCCAAAGACAGGAAAGTGAGGAGCCCTTCGGTGCCAGCGTCTCCAGTGCTGTCCCAGCCAGCTGCATCACCAGAAGCCATTGTCCCCCCATCACTGGCAGAGTCTCAGCCAGGAGCACCAGCACCGGCCTCGTCCCCAGCATCTGCTCAAATGCCTATCTGTTCCCAGCCTTTGCCTTCTGCTGAAACATCCATTCCATCCCCAGGGGAGCCTCCAGTGTGTTTCCAACCTGTCCCAGCCTTAACATCCACTCCTTTAGCCAAATTGGCCCTCAGGGGCCAGGATGGGGAGGTGGAAAAACTGGGGAGCCCTACTACGGCAGAAGAAGCCCTGAAACGGAGCAGCCTCGTGGAAGAGTTCTGGATGAAGAGTGCCGAGATTCGCAGGAGCTTGGGGCTCACCCCCGTGGACAGAAACAGACGCTCAGAGAGCAGCTTCACCGTGTCTGCTCTGGAGGCAACTCCTGAGAAGACTTTTAATAGCAGGAACATTTCAGGGGATGAAAGGATCCATCCCGTGAAACCCCAGCCTGCCCCAAGAAGACAGGGACTGGCCAAGTTAGAAAATGAGCAGATTTCTGTGCTCACTCCGAAGTCCCTGTCAGAAAAAGAGCTCAAGCTTTCCGCTGAAGTACGGGGAGATGTGTCCAGCAGCTCTGGGCTCGGCCTTCAGGAGAGCTCATCGAACATGAGAACCATGGCTAGCCAGAGCTTCAACACTTCTGACTCCACCATGCTGACTCCTCCGTCGAGCCCGCCCCCGCCGCCTCCTCAGAACGAGGAGCCTGCCACGCTGCGCAGGAAGAGGTACCAGGCCCTGTGGCAGAACGAGGTGGAAGCCAGGTCCCCTCCAACACCAGCATCAACACCTCCTGCCCCCCGAGAGCGGGAGCCAGCCCCTCCTGCCAGGGAGTCGCCCCCGGCCCGCAGAGAGGACGTGCGGAAATCGTTCGCAGAGAGCGTGGATGAGATTCCGTTTGCCGATGACGTGGAGGACACGTACGATGACAGGACTGAGGACTCGAGCCTTCACGAGAAGTTCTTTACACCTCCCACCAGCAGGCCAAGGCCAGAGAAACTCTTGCCCTTGGTCAAAGAGAATGGTGGGCCGCCCTCGCTGGAAGGAGGAGTTCACCAAAAGAAGAGAGTGTTCCCTGATATTTCTGTGGAGGCCAAGGAGCTCGCTGAGGAAAGAATGAGAGCCAGAGAGAAATCTGTCAAGAGCCCAGCACTACGAGATGCCATGGCTAAACAGTTGTGTAAGATGAAAGATATGGAGATGGCTGCTACTGCTGTTGTTGGGGCCTCAAGGGCACGAAAAGCATCTTCTATGCCCTTGAAGACCAAAGAGTTGTTCTATGAATCTCCAAAGCATTTGGCCTTGAGGTTAGCAGAGGGATCTGTACGAAAACATAATTCTGCTACTGAGAAGTACTCCACTCCTCCTGCTGATATGGCTGGACCTGAAGGGTCTGTCAGCTCTTCAGAAGGCTCCAGTGGGAAGAGTAAGAAAAGAAGTTCCCTCTTCTCCCCTCGTAAGAACAAAAAGGAGAAGAAATCCAAAAATGACAGCAGACTTTCAGACAAATCTAGTGGTGGGACAGAGGAAGCAGCAAAGCCTAGGTCATTATGGAAGTCTGTTTTCTCTGGCTATAAGAAAGACAAGAAGAAAAAGGCTGATGAGAAATCCTGCCCAAGTACTCCTTCAAGTAACGCCACCGTGGATTCTGGCAAGCACAAACCCTCTGCATTGATTATGGCTGCAGGTATAACAGATCAGTGCCTCTGCACTGTGCATCCTTTACAGCAGTTTTGGTTTGTTTTGTCATTCAGCTGCTGCTCTCCAGTGTGAGATGGGCAGAGCAGGGTAAGTGCTAGGAACTAGATTTGTGTGTCTGCATATTGACGGAATCCACTGGAAAAAAATGGAGCCCTAACTAAAAGCTTAACTCTCCGTATGTACAAGGCACATCTGTTTCTTAGAATTGAGAAATAAGCATTATTTGTTGGAATTTGGGACATTTCATCCCTACTTTAAATCTGGTCTTCATCTTTTCTTTGGCTGATCTCTTCTCTTTCTTTCCACCTGGCTCCATGGAAGCTGAAGTCTGCAGAGATGCTGTTATTCCTGCTCTCAGTAATCTGCTGGCTGTCTGCTGATCTCAGAAGGAGGGATTTGGCAATCCTGTAAATCTTTCACATGCCCACCAGTTGCAGGCAGAGATGTTTCATGGCAACTTGAGATACAGTGAAGAAGTCACCATAAATGTGATTGAAAGCAAATATGTTACATTTCTCTGGCATTGTGCAGACAAAGTAGAGCAGCTGCTGTCATTCCAAGTGCTGTATCTATCCTAAGAGCATTGATACAGCACAAAAAGGGAACCATGACCATTATTTCTAGCAGCATTTGAAGGAAGTGATGCTCTCAGAGCAGCTCAAACTCATGCTGGTCATTTTGTGGAGCAGGGCTTCTTTGATCCTTCCCAGGCAAAACAGCAGGCACTGACATCAAAAGGACTGAGTATTTTTGGTGCTCAATCAACCAACCTACAAGTGAGCTCTGCAGAGTTTACAGGAAGGATTGTTACAATTCTCTAACTTCCCCTTTTTATCCCCAACTTCACAGATTTACAGCTCCGTCAGCAGCTGAGTTTCTCAGAGGACTCCGACCTCTCCAGTGATGATATCCTGGAACGCTCCTCCCAGAAATCCAAACGAGAGGTACGTGGGTTGGAAGTGCATTTCAGATGGAGCTAGCACCATTCAGATCACACACTCAGAGAATCACAGCAGAACCTTAGATGATTAATGTTGTTTTTACTCTTTCTCCCATGGAGCAGGTTTTCCTGTAGATTAGCTGACTGTCCTATCTAAAATGAGATGGTTTCACTTGTTTTCATGATTACAAGCTGCTCTCCAGTGTTATTATAAGAAGGATCCATTGTTTCACTGTCCCATTACTTTCCTGGCCACTAAAAGGACAAGAACTGGCCTTGGGTATTCCTTTCTTTCCCCCCTTTTTAAAACTGAGATTTTTTTTTCCCCTTTTCTAATCATGGGAGCTCCACCAGACCGCCCAGCTTCTCCAATATGATGGATATGAATATGAAAGGGCTTAGGCCCCTTTCTCAGCCAATTCCCTCAGAATTTGTGCATCTCTAGGTGCCTTAGGTGTTCTCAAATGTGACTTTCTCCTACATGAGCAGTTCTTCATTCTCCCAACCCCTTCTGCAACTGGGAGGTTGACTGGAGCCACTTGCTGGTGAAAATCAAGGCAAAGTTAGAGTGCCTCAGCCTTTTCCATATCCTGGATAACCAGGTTTCCAGTTTCCTTCTGGAGAGGGCCCATGTTTTCCCTAGTCTCCCTTTATCACTGACATACCTACAGAAGCTTTCCTTGTTGCCATTGACAGTAATGAAGAATCCTGCTTTCATTCCTGGGAGCCTCTAAGCTCTGCCAGGCAGAATTGGCAAGGTTTGGAGGAATGGGTAGGGATTTTTTTGACCCCACAGAACACTAACACCAAAATGAAAACTGTGTTCCCACTGCTCCTTCCTGGTGGTGCCTGGTACACACGTTACAAAGCTCAAGAAGAAAAGAGACTCTGGGAGAGAAATGGCACAGTGGCCTGGAACTCCTGTCTCAAATCTGGCATCCCACGTGCACAAACCAGTCTCAGGTGCCAGCTGATCCTTGGCTGAGATGGCAGAGGTGTGGAAGTACTGCAGATTGGAATGCTTTCCAATGTCATATGAAATGCTTTCTAAGTCTATATAGTAGAATGAACTAGAATAGCTAATAAATGAATTTAAGGCTGGTGGAAGAAATTGATGAGCTAAATAGGAATTTTCTGTACTTACTTATCTCTCTTTTAATTTCTTTCCTTAGTTGGTCTAGATCTCATCTCAGAGGAAGATTATTTTGTTTTTATTTTATTCCCTTTTTTCTCTCCCCCTTCCATTCCCCTTTGCATGTCCTCAAGGTGTTTCATGACAAATTCTGCATTTACCAAGAGATGCAGAAGAATGAGGTACCTGGGGCCAGCAGAGGACAGATACCCAATTCCTGGGGTTCAGATAAGAGTTTTACAGAGTTTTTGCTCTGCCTTGATGGCCACTTTTTTTTTTTTTTTCCCTGTGCTGGGCCACTTAGATTTAAATTTACTTTTGCAGTAAGAAAATCACATCTCTAAGCACAGGAGAGGATGATAGGTGACAGTGGCAGATACCTGGAATCCTCATATGGAAAATATCTTACAAGGTCTGCCAAGGGTGTGGTGATAGTGTCTCATTTTCACTCATTTGCTGTTGCTGAAGTTATATTAAGAATTCATTTACTCAGCATCTGCCTGAATACATTTGAGAATATATTTATTTAGAGTATATGGGTCTGAAAACTTGACTTACCTCATTTTGTTGCATCCTATCCAAGGATGTAGAATATACATGCAAACACTGGAATGCCTTGCTATCAAAAGAAATGTAATCAAGAGTCTGACCAAGCTGGGTTTGTACGGGTTTGGGGTGGGAGTTGTATTTTTTAAGTTATAACTTGCCTGCTACTTTATATGGGTAAGACTGACTTACTGTGTGCTACTTAACTTTTATGTGAACCCCTTCTCCAACCTGAAATCCTGTTTGTGCTGCTTTTTTGGTAACGTAGTGAGCTTGCTTCCCAGCCAGCCTGCTCTGTTTAGCCTGTTCTTTGTGATCAGCAGTGAATTAATTCAGTGTTGTTTAACGTGGTGTCTTTCAAGAGAAGCATCCTGTGAGGAATTCCTGATGTGAGCACCCCGTGGGTGTTGTTTGTAGGTGTATTGTCACCATGTGTGTGTTTGTCATTGTTCCTGTGACTCGTGGTGTTGTGCTCAGGTGTTCACCACCACAGGCAGCTTGCTTTTTCCTGGAGCCTGCAAACGTGCTGGTGTTGTTCTCTGGCTTCTCATTTGTGACTGGTTTTAGTTCATTGAATGTGAGAGTGCAAAATGCTGTCTGTTTGCCCAGAGTGGCACAATGCCTTCTGGACTTGATGACGTGAAGGGAAATTTACCTCTCTTCTTAGCAAATCTAAGTAAAGTGCTTTACTTGCCTTGAATTTGGGTACAGGGCAGCATAGGATGTCCTTGGCTACACTAAGCAGTGATTTCTCTCTCCTTTTGCTGCTCCTTTCCTCATCCAATTTCAGCTCCTTGAGATCTTTGGAGTCTCTCCTTTTAGACAGAGAGTTCCATTACTGTAGGACCCACTCTGAGCCCATCTGGTGTTCCTTAGTCCATTAAGCACTAAATAAGATTTATGATGTTGGTTAAATGGAAATTATAATTTCTATGAAACAGAGAGAATTTAAAACTGTGGAATAAACACAACTCCTAGGAGAGACTGTAAATCAGAATGTAAATGGAGTGTTGTGTGACAGAGTAATACATGGTTGGCCGAGCCAGTTCAAACCAAATATGTTCCAGAAATTCCAAGCCATTATTCCAAATCTTAAGCCAGAATTTCATACTCATACAGGTAGACAAAGGCCAAATAATTCCTCTAGAAAAAGGTTGATCTTCAAAGAGGCTGCCAAAACTAATTGTGTTCAGTGCTAGAAACTTGATTTTGTGGCCAGAAGTTCCATTGTGCTTCATCAGTCTGGGTCACATTCAGCATTTGCACAATTTCGTTTCGTGTAAAAACCACTTTGTTTTATTACTGTGCATCTGTTTTCAATGTTGAACTGATTTTGCTTCATTTTGTGCATTTTTGTTTATTTTTCTCCCTTTACCATTGCCCCTTTAAAGTCGATCTATGTACCACACGCCTTGGCATTCAAGAGATCATACTCGTCAAAGGTAGTGTCTCCATTCCCACTAGTTGGCCATTGTTGCATTGCATGTCCCCCTGTACATTAACCCATCGAATCCATAGCTCCCCACCACATGTGCACTAACCCCAACACTGACTGTGCATGCCTGAGATGTTAGCAGACATGGGCAGCAGATTCTTTGTAGAGGATGTCTCCCAAAAATGCGCTGAGCTCCGAAATGTCTGGTTGGAATGCATGCGTTTATCAGTGCACCACTGGGCAGGGATGCGGATGATCTGTGAGCTTGTGAGCAAATTGGTTTTCGAGGCACTTAGATATGTTTGCATATTTTTCTCTTTGAATACTTCCAATGTGAGTTCAAATGAATCGTCACACTTGAATCAGCAGCTTTCAGAATTGTTGAGTTGGCTGAAATCTTAGTGAAATTCTGTATCAAGCTAAAATCAGAGCAGAAATTGCTGCTTTCTGAAATTCTTATTGTATTTGCAGTCAGAACGGTGTTACACAGGATAGAAAGGTCATGTGCTCTGTCACTTTACTTTTTAATTTGAGTACCATTGTGGATTTGTTTTAAAAAAAGAGTAAAGTGTAAGCTTTTTGAGGCTTTACCAGTGGTGCTTGACAATGACCTGCCTGAGGGATTTTTGATTAAGCTGTGATCCTGCCTTAATCTCTGTTCACTGGGAACCATCAACAATGTGGCAGTACAGTAACTACATCAAGCAAATTTCAGGGTGGTCTGGCTTAACATTCTGTTTTTGAAGCTGACTGTGCATTGGAGATCTCTTTGCAGAAGTGGAGGACACATGTTTACAGCAGTCCCTTAAAGCTTACATACATGTACATGAGAAAAGAGGCTTTTTTTTCACTGTAGTTTACTTAGTGCAGTTGTCAAGTTTTTTTAACACTCGTAAAACTGTTTGAGAGAAAGCTTTTCTAGGCTACAATATATCCAACTAGTGTATCTGGTAAGATACTAAGCTAAATTTGTGTAATGTTAGAAAGACATATTCTTAGACTAGTTTCACTGGCAGAAAAGAAGAGGAAATAATCTTCTATTTCCATAAACATAGCTTTTCCCCTTTTGGATGGCTTTGGTGGTGCAATATTCTACATTAGTCTGTAGTAATTTCTTGGCTTACACTGCTGTAACTGTTCACGTAGACAAGATTTTACCCTCCTGTAAAATGAAATTAAGGTGACCCCTATCAAGATGAACCTTCTATATGATACTCACTGGTTTATCAAAATCCATTTGGCTAAATTTATTGAGAAACGAAAATTACTGAGAACAAAAACTGGTTTGATCTTTGGGAAGATATTTCAGATAGCAGTGGAAGGCAGGGGTGGGATGTCATATAAAATCACAGCTTTGCAGCTGGCTTAAATGCTTCTTCACTCCTGATTCGATCCTGAAATCGTTGCTCACTGCACTGTGAACACCTTTGCCTACAGAAGCTTGACTTTTGACACAGCCATGGCAAAGACAGAACACCTCCCTTCTGAGATTTTTGGAAGAGAAAATGGTCATCCCTGCCCCTGTATCTCTGAGAATGTAAATAAGAGCTGCTGCTGTTTTTCCTTCCTCCAGAGGGCCTACACCGAGGAGGAGCTGAACGCCAAGCTGACGCGGCGAGTGCAGAAAGCTGCCCGCAGACAAGCCAAGCAAGAGGAGCTAAAGAGGTTGCACAGAGCTCAGGTAGTGTCTCCCAAGCCTCTTGTGATGGCCCACAGATAACTCTGTGTGAAAGCACCCTGATCCTGACACTCCTGTGAGTGTATCAGAACAGAATCCTCTCTTTCTGCATGAGTGCTCCTGCTCCCCCTTTCAAAGTTTGTGTCACGCTGCAGAGATTCACTTCTCTGCAGTGAGGGATGGCTGAAAGCTATCATGAGAGTTTTACAGTGAGAAAAATCATGCCCATAACACCTTTCTAGCTGGACATGGATGAGCCATCATGCGCTGAATGGAACAGTGATGCTCAGATAATGCCTGATGGAGCTGCACCTGTCATTGCTTTGCTAGGTTATGCTGGTGGGTGATGTGTTATCAAATTAACCTTTAATTACCAAAGAGCCTGCTGGAAAACTGTAAACATCATCTACAGGTGTGATGGGATTTGTCAAAAACTCAAGGCAGGGGCTCAGCTGACTGAGTAGCATCACTTTCAGTTCAGTATTCAGGAAGGTGATAGGAGTTGTAGCACATAAATAAATATCAAGGTGTTTGCAAATTTAAGAGTTAAATACAACAGGGTGGGGGAGGATGCTGTCACCAGAGTCTATGATGCTTGCTGTTGAAGCTGGGTGTTGTTGAGTACAAATTCTTGATTTTGAGAAGGTAAATCTGACTGAGGTGTCTCAGTGCTGGCTGTGTGCTGCAGACAGAGCAAGAGAATTGCCTTGCTGAGGTTCTGCTCCCTTCCTCTCTGAACAGATTATCCAGCGCCAGTTGGAACAGGTGGAAGAGAAGCAGAGGCAACTCGAGGAGAGAGGAGTTGCTGTGGAGAAGGCCCTTCGAGGAGAAGCAGGTATCCATCACAACCTGGTTTGGTTTTCCACATTCTCTTACCAAGTGCTTGTGCAGTAGTCCATGGCTGTTTGGATTTTGGAGGCAGTTGGACCATGATAGCCTAGAGACTGAGCCCAGTGTGAATCCACTCTCCCTTTTCCACTATCTTCTTGAAGCCTTGTTTTTCCTGTGTTTCTTGTAATTCTGGGACTTCCCTATTGGCAGAGACTTAGTTCATTTTCCTTTGCCTGAGGTGTAGGGGGTAATTCTCCAGCTACCACTAATGGCTGTTTCTGCATATTACTGGATCCTGCAGCTAGAAAATTGCAGGGGTATCCCAGCTGCCATTCACACAAAGTTGTCACAGCAAGACAACCCTGTTTGTGTGTCAAGGAAATAATTGTGAAACTGTGTGTGCTTTCTCTATTGTGTTGGAATTTCAAGGTAGTGTCCTTACAAGGGACCATCACAGAACATCTTCCTCACTGCACAGCCCAGCACACTGGCTGCTTCTGACAAAGTTGTGCAGAGCAGAAATGCACATGTGTACTCAAAGGTATCCATGTCAAGCTGTTAAAACAAATGTTGTGTGTACTTGAAATTAAATTCAATGAGTATCATCTGATCTGGCAAGCATATGAGTGGAGGAGTACCTGGTTCAGATAATGCTGATGGTAGTATAACGATTTGGAAAAAAAAAAATCCTCCATTTGCAAGGAGTCAAATATCCAACAGGCAAATGCAGTGTATGTGTACCTGACAAAGCCAGGATTGTGCACCTGATCACAGGGGTCAGAGTTCAGAAATGGCAACACTGGAACAGATGTTTGGAAAATGTTTGCTTGCTGCTTGAAGAGCCACATCTGTGCCTCTGGAGATGGAGCTTGGTTAAGCAGTGAGAAAAAGAGGAAAAGTCTGTTGTGGCTTCCTGCCAGTTACTGCTCAGCCAGAATTAGGGATGTCTGGTGATCCACAAGGGTGTGCCAAAGGAGCAGCACTGAGTGCTCACCAGAGCAAACAGTGCTGCAAGTGTGAAGAACAGTCATGAGGACTTCAATATGTTTATGATCAGGCTGTCTTTATTCATTTGTGGGATCAAAAAAATTGTGCAAACACCTGTCTTTGCAGAGCTGCCTCCTTCCTTATGCTGTGTGTTCTCTGTAGCCCTGCTCTGTTCTCTGGCCTGCCAGTTACTAAACCCACCTCCATTGTTTCTCATGGTTCTTCTAATTTTGCTTCTTTTCATCTGGCAGTTCAAATAATCTTGATTATTGAGCTGCTGAATGACTTTCATGTAAGACATGCCAGCACACAAGTGGGAAATCTTAGCAGCTGAGAGAATATTATTCATAATAGAGTTTGCTCACTGAAGAATCACAGAATGCCTAAAACACTTTCAGAGAGGACACAATGTGACCAAGAGTAAGAATGACAATTTTTTATGGGAGACTGGAGAATTTGGATAAATAGCTTCTCACTCCCAGCTCTCCCAATAGAAGCAGTCTTAGATGAGCTTGTATATTTATGAATTTCCTAGAACTGTGAAACTGTGGGTCCTGCTTTGCAAAAGGGATTTCTTTTCTTCAGGAAGTCTCTAGGGTATGCTTTGCTCTTCCAAACTATTTCTATGAACAGGTCATACGTTATGTTTGCAGAAGCTTAACTCTGACAGAGAATTCACCATCCTAAATTCTCCCCCTTATTTCAGGGGATTAGCCAGAACCACATTCTGTTGGGGCAGGGAAACAAAGCGTGTTCTAATCTGTGTTGACTGAAACATAAGATTATAAATCAATTCCATGCTTCACCTCTCTAGGTCCTCTTGCATGGCCACAGAATCATTTAGGTTGGAAAAGACCTCTAAGATCATGAGATCAACAATTAACTCAGCACTGCCAAGCCCACCGTTAAACCACATCCCTAAAATGCCACATCCACACATGTTTTAAACACTTCCAGGGTGGGGACTCCACCACTGCCTTGGGCAAGCTGGTCTTGGCAAACCTTTCCATGAAGAAATGTTTCCTAATACCCAGTGTAAACCTGCCCTGGCACAACCTGAGGCCATTTCCTGTTGTGTTGTTTGTTACTTGGGAGAAGAGGCTGGCCCCCACATGGCTGCAAACTCCTTTCAGGAAGTTGTAGAGAGCAATGAAGTTTCCCCTCAGCTTCTTCTTTTCCAGACAGTTTGCAATAAAAATAACTGAGTTCATTCTTTTTGAGATCTGTGGTATTATAAAGTTAATTTCAGCCTTCAAGAGGGAAGTATCATTTTTCTGTCATCTGTGTTGTGACCTGGCAGTTACCACTCCATTCAGCAAGGACTGCTGTGTAAAGCTGTGGAGTCATACTCTTGTCTCTGATCACTCCCTCCTCCCCTAATGAAACCATGAAAACAAGAGTTCAAAAAGGGAAAGGCAGTGTATGAAGTGGTATTGCCATCTAAAAAAAAAATAAATCTCTTTATAAGATTGAACAAGGAGAAAAAATGGGAGAGATTGGGAGTTATGTCTGCTGTGCACTTACTTTGTCCACATAGAGAAGGATTGCAGCATCAAAATAATGGCTTTTCCATAGGCAGCAGGCAGTATTAATTATTATTGTTCCAGGACAATGTATTGGACTCCGTAGTGACTGGGATTTTCAGGTTCCTTCCCTTTAGGGAAAGAAAAAATCACTTATTGATTAGCATTTAAATATGAAGTTTTGGGTAATGTTAATAGTAGTTTCTTACTACTTAAAAATCCAGACATAAGAAACAGAACTCTGCAACTTACAGTGGGTCTTTTCTATTATAGGAAAAGACAGACAAGACCATCTGAATTACTTCTCTATATAGTTTATCATCTTCTAGCATATTGCTTCTTAGTCATCTTTCCTGTCTGTAAAGAATGGCAAATTTTTCTTTTGTAGACCTCTTCCAGTAACTTTAATTCCTCATCTCTCTCACATCTGGACCCCTTTCCATTTTTAGAAAAAAAATATTTTTCAGTTAGACTGGTAAGAACAAACACTAGTTCTTTAGATAGAAATGTATTTACTTAGAATAATTTTGTTCCAATTTTCTATCCATTTTGCATCATCCTTAATATGTCATTGGCAAGTAACTTATACTGAGAAGATTGGCAATAAAGTCTTCACAGTGATGACTTGCTGTTTTCCTGAGAGGTTGCAGCTTTAGATCCTAGCAATAGGTACAGGCAGCTCAATATTCTTTCCAGGAATTTCACACATTGTCTGCTCTTTGTCAAGCTGGAGTATTTATGGGGTGATATTTGCTCTTCAACTAATCAAACTCAGATATTTTAGAGGTCACCAACTTTAATTCTGACAAAATAACTGTATCTTTTTGGCTGCCTCATTGTCTTTTTTAAAATTAGGTCAGCCTCAGGTATGGCACAGTTGCTGTTTTATTCTTTCAGAAGCTGATTGCTCAATCTGACATTTAGTGTGATTCAGAAAATCTCACAGCCTCTGATTACTTAATTGCCTTAATGTGTTCTCTGTGATTATCTTGTAAAATCTTTGATAGTTGCATTCATAGCAGGAATGAATTCTTGGAGGGTGAGCTGTGTCAGGGGCAGGTTTGTCAAACACAGGTGCTCTCTGAGCTGCTGTCATCCCTTGTTTTCCTTCCCTCCCTTCCTATTGCATCATGGTATTTCACTACAGTGCTAAAGTAGGATGTCAGGGAAGAATTTTCTCAGATTTCTGTGGTGTCCCAAGAGACATCTTGAATGAGTTAATTAAAAAAAACACAATATTACTAATGCAACAGTACTTTGTATTAAAGTGCATTCGCCTGTTTGGACATGCTAATGACTTGGATTTCCTCTGTGAATTTCTCTTTTTTTTCAATCATAGACTTAAAAATATGTCAATCAGAAATTTCCAGAACCTTTCTTTTATTCCCTGTAGCATAAACCTTGATAGTCATTTTTAAGAGCTTGGAAAACATCTACTGTCAGATCAATACTAAAAAGTTTAAGAGCCACCTCTTTACATCAAATGAATGATATGCAGTGAGAAATATTGCTCTCAGTACTTCCATCTGTGTCCTCCCAATGAAATGTTCCACAGTGCTGGACTCATGGTCTCTGGCAGCTGTGGAAATTCACATTTCTGTCCTGAAAACTGCTGTGCAGTTCTTCCCTGGCACAGAGACTGCCTCAGCAGGAGCACGCAATCAATCCCCTGTCCTGCACCTGAGTGTTTGCCGTTCTTGTGGGCACTGGGTCAGTGCTCCCACCCCTGTGCCCTGCACCACCCTCCACTCCTCCACTCCCCTCCAGGAAATCAACCCTTACACCTTTCCTGCAGCTGTCCTAAGAGATTACGCTGTTTCCTTCTGACATATTGCCCAGCTCCAAAGCAACACGATTAATTCTGCTTTTCTCAGCGAGAACAGGAGAGACATCAGTGACAGGTGCTGCTGCAAACACAAATAGGTGAAGTGTCTCTGTGTAAACTTCCTGATTTTTTTTTTCCCCTTGGAAGTCCTTGCCTGCCTGCTGGAAATTTTCTCTCCATCTTCCCAAGATATTTGTTTGTGATATATTTGTGTGTGTGTACATATATGTATATATACAGAGAAAGACAGAGTACAGTGTTTGTGTGTATATATGTGTGTGCCCACGTGTACAGCTGCCTGTCTCCTGTTTGCCCTCTTTTTGTTTCTGTGTCTTTCTCATATATTGCTCTGATTGATTGGGGCTAGGGTGGGTGTCTGACTCAATAACTCTGTCTTCACCAATTCCTTGTTGTAGACTATTGGGGAGAGTCTTATTACAGTGACCTCATCGACTTGCATCTGGGTGGTATGTATGGCTGAACCTCCTGCTGACACTAACCCTGCTGACACTCCTCCCCACCCTCCCTTCACCCACTGCTCCCATCCTTGGCTCACAAACAAGAAGAAGCAGCCCTTGCACATGAGTGATGATAGCAGAACCCCTTTTCCAGCTCAGGAACAGGAGATCCTGGCCTGTTCACACACCACGTGTAAGGCTCTCCCTCTTCTGTTTTTCACAGTGCTGATTTTTTTTCTAAATTTGTTTATTGTTTTCATTCCAGCCACTTTCCCTGCTAGCGGTGGAAGGCCGTTCTGGTTTTTTGCTTCTCCTTTGAAAAGTCCAGCTCCATCACTGGAGTTTTTTTTAGGAAATTATTTGAAGGGGACAGCAAGAGCAAGCAGCACTATCAAGGATCAGTCATGCTATTGCCTCCATCTTGCCCTTTTGAGGTTTTTTTTTTCTTCCAAAAAAGCCAGAGTGTGTTGTTGATATAACACAATGAAAATGCTCCCTCAAGGGACTTTGGAAACACTTGCAGATGGCAGATATGTCTTCTTTCCTGTTTTAGGTTAGAAAAGAATCTGCTGTTAAGAGTTCCAGTCATTTTTGCTGGACTCCAGTTGCATCATTACACAGCTGTTAAGCTTCTTGCTGTGCTGTTGCTTTAATACCCCATTTAGTGCTAAACACACATGACAGGGTTTAGTTCTCATTTTCACTTAAGAATCTGGTCATCCCTCTATACCATGGTTCTGCCCTTGCTTTAATTAATGTTACTTCCTTTGGGTTGCAAATGACATTTGATTAGCGTTTGCCTAGCTTGAAAATTAAAATTTCCTTTGCTAGTTTAACCACCCAAAATCTATTCTTAGAAAGTGAACATGTCTGTCTGTCAGCAGATCCAAGAGAAAGCAAACTCTGCTCAGTTGCCTTGTTATCTGAGAGTCACATTTAGTTTAGCTTTCAGAGTAGAAAGTTGCTTGATCTAAGCTGTGTTTTTTTGAAGGACTGCACTGCAGACCAGCTCTGCAGAGAGAAAAATCCACACGCTCTAGGCCTGATCCAACACCCATCCCTGGAAATCTTCCCTGATTTCATTGTGTTCTGTATTTGATCCTTCAAATACAATCTTGCCCAGGTTTTTAACAGCCATTTTTTCTCCTGCTCCAGGGAGGCTGTCCCACACAGTATCTCCCTGCACCAATCTGTTGGGAATTACTCACAGCACAATAGACTTCTGCTGAAAAGCATCCACCTGAGCTCAGAATATCCACCCAAGTGCACGTTTCAGAAGGGAAGACTTTCCTCCTCAGTAGATGTGATTTGTTGCCCAGTTCCCCTGTGCTAATTTTGATGTGATAGTCACTCTGCCAGCCCTGGGCTTCATTCACTGTTCAGTCCCTCTGGCATTCTTTCTTGTGCAGAGGAACTTTGAAACCCTCATCCTGGTTTTGTCCAGCAGGGCTGGGCCCTACTCACATGTGCATAGGTAGGAGCTGTAAAAGGGTTGATGCTGAATTACACTTAACAGACCCTTATCCCTGTTTAATGCAATCTCCACCTCTCCCTCCTCCTGCCTCTGCTCCTAATGCCTCTCTAGAGACAGCGATCCCATCAGATTCACTAATAGTGGCTTTGAGAAAAGCAAGATCACCTTCACTTAAAGGGACACTGTCACTTCAAAAAGTTCTGCTGAGCTGCAGAAAAATCTTAATTGGAAATGGAATTTGCTGTTTTTCTCTTTGCTTGTTTGCTTCTCCGTCTCTCTGAGCTCAGTCATCTCAGAGTGGTCATTTTTGAACAGGCTGCTTTTATTTATGTGGTGACTCAGTCACTTGGGCTTCCAACAGTCAGAGGCGAGATTTGTGGTTATTTTAAAGACAGTTGATTCTCAAATTTCTGCTCATCTCAAAAAACACTATTTTCAAAACAAATTAAAAAAAAATATATATTGGGCAGTATCCCTTTAAATGTAGTGAGCCAGTATAGCCTGGAGTATGTGGCTTTATAGTATTATTATGTTGCCTCTGTAATTTGCATTCTATTTGCTTTTGGGGCTGCCAGAACACTTTTGCCAGAGGGGGACACATTGCTCTGGTGATACTTGTCAGCTCCAGTGGCAGGTACAGAGCTCAGCTTCCAGATTAACATGTCTGTGCAGGATGCTGCATCTGAGTGGAGTGCCATTAAATCCCTGCAGGCAGCTTGGATGCTGCACAGTTAATTATTCTATGTGCACCCCGTGTCTCTGAGGCATGGGCATGGCTCTAGTCATGCTGCCATAGAATATTAACAAAAATTGCAAAGCGCTTCGGAAAGTGATCTGTGAACTGGTAATATTTAGTTGCTACAGACTGCACAACTTCTGCAGGGGGGGGTGGTAACTTCTGACATCCTGGTCAACTTCCAGTGTGTAGGATGGCTCTCTTAACTGGCTCTGTTGCTCTGCTCAGATGTCATAATCCTCTCTTCCTGTTCTGAAATGTTTTGTACCGTTGCTGTAACGCAGATGTTTCATTTCACGCTACAGATGGTCACATTTCAACTCTGAGTAATTATTCCTGTGTGTATATTGTGTGCGTGGTGTGGTTAAAAGAACATTACTAAGGTTGCAAAGTCAGCTGGAATTAAGAGTTGATATTATATTGATACATCAAGAGATTTATAACCTTCAGATGCACCACAGAGAGCTGTCTCATGGCCTTTTGGAATGATGGGTGGCAACACCAGGTTGTCATCTTCTGGGTAGAACCTTATGGAGAAGAAATGGGACACAGTGGATTTTACAGATGTTTGTTGGCAGCAGTGGAACAATGGGACTTGAAAATACAGATTCTGAGCCAGACAGTGGAAGGATGCGTTGGTCTGGTGGATGTCTTTGTCCTTTTGTTCCCTCTTTTGAGACAGTCCTTGTCCTGATCCTGTCTTATTTCATCCAGAGCTCCTTACCCCACTTCCATTTTCATTCTCAGGCATTTAATTTTAATCCTGCCTTCTTGACAAAGAAATCCTGGCATTCTACCCTTCAGACCTCCCATTTCTCTCCAGTAGCTACTCCTGGTTTTGTCTTCCCACTGACCCAGTCTCCACACAGCCTTTGGACTTCTTCCAAAAATGTTGGGCTCCGCTCCCTCTTCTGCCCAGCATTATTTGTCTGTAAATTTTAGGTCCTGCCTTCTCAAATCTGCCTTCTCCTTTCACCCCTTACCCTTTTTTGCCTCTCCTTTGCTTGTTCTCCATTAGTCACCTTGCCTCCTCAGTCCCAGCCTCAATTCCTCCTGACCCTGTGGCTGCTTGTCTGCCTCTGGAAATTACCTCCAGGGTTTCCTCTGCCTCCAAGTGAGCAGCTTCCTTTTTCTTGCACCCAGCAGGGATTCATTAAATAAACAGCCACACACTCCCATCTTGCTATTTTCTTGGCTGGAGTGTGCCAAGAGAGGCAAGAAGGATGTAGGAAGAGAGCTGGCACGTTTGATAGTGTTGATTGCAGACACATGTTCTCCCTGCTTGACAAGAGCTTTATGAACATCAGGTAAACAGGGAGAGAAGTGCAATTGTTATTTTGTTTTTGTTTTTTTAATCTTTGTTCTCTGTTTAAAGCGCACTCTACAACAACTTCACATTTTTTAAAATGTCTTTAATAAAAACATTTGAGCTTACTATGTCCTTTAAAGTCCTGCAGGTCTGACTCTGCAGGGCTGGAGTCTGATATATCCAAGTGGGATCAGCCCTATTTCTTGTGGCTGGCAAACACAGCTCTTCTCAAAGGGGAGTGGAGTTGTAAGATAAACATTGTTTTCACAGTCTGCAGCTGTTTTTGACACTGTGAAGTGAATTGGTAACTTGTTTTCTTTTGTAAATGTTGAGCAGGAAAGGGCACTTCATAAGCAAAACTGAAGCACCAGTACTTGTTAGGCAATTGCCATTTACCTGCTGCTTTCTGCACACAAAACCACCTGTCCTGGGAGACAGGGTTGGTGCAGGACTGTCTGTGTTCATTCTGAGTGCACTCTGAAGTGCCCCAAGGTCTACAGAAGCAGAAGATTTCTGGGGAATCGTTTGTGTGTGTGTGTGTTCTGCTCCAACCATTGTTTTCCCCATTTTTTTCCCTTCCCTTCCCCAACCCCTTCTGCTGGATGAATAAGAGTGGTTCAGTTTGCATGACAATCCAATGCTCTGTGGGTTTTCTCCAGGTTTCTTCTGGTGATTGTGCTGTAGAGGATATTGAGATATTTGACCCAGATTTAATAAACTGTGATGTGCTTGAGGGACATTTTTAAAATCCTTGCTCTCACCCTGCAGTTCTATGGGTGCTGTGTTCCAAGAGCTGCCTTTCTGTATCCTTGGTTTTTAACAACGCTGCTGTTGAACAACTTCACCAAATAGTAAAGTTAGAATGCTTTGTTTTTCATTTTCTGGGTTTCTGATCACAACCTGATTTTTTTAAGGGTGGAAAAGAGGACACTTACTGTGATCACACAAACTGGGCTGTTTCACTTACTGATCTCTTTTGGACTGATCCATATTTTAAGACTGATTTAAAATCAGAGCTTTTATCACTCCTGATAAATAAGGGATCAAGTTTGTTGGCAGAAGAAATTTCCAAAGTGAAATGTTTTTAGCCTGTGAAGGCAAGTGCCACAGAACTGGGATTGGCCTCAGGGCTGGATTTCCTGTCCAGTGTTGCTGTTTTCCAAACCACCATGATTAATCAACAGTATAGAAATCCAAGTGTTTGGATGCAAAGCTTGTAAAGGATGTGGTCTCACTTGGTGTGTGGCGTATCTGTACAAAAAATATTTAACTTGCAATGATTCACCACTTGTCAGAAATCATCACAGCTCTCATATCAAAAAACAGGGACAAATAATGAAGGGATCAGTGTGAGCTGATAATGGGATCTGCCACCCCAAACTTTGTGGTGTGCTTTTATTCATCCTGACTGATCATTTTGACCACTGTGCTTCTGGTTGTGAAGAAGTGTTGTGGAGCTGGAGAGGAAAAGGACAAAACCAGTCTGAAGAATTGCTCTTAAATCAACAGGTAAATAAAGATTAGAAAAGAATGCAACAGTCCAGTGTAGCTTCTGTAACAAAGAACAATGTCCAGTGAAAATGAAGGTATATTTTCATGGTGGCTATACAATTTCTGGTCCTGGTTTTGAAGAGATTTGAAGCTGTGGTCTTTATTCTTGACCTGGCTCTTGGTTTCCACCACTGTAGCAAAGTCTGCAGTCTCTCAAGAGTACTGTGACAAACAAGGTCACTCTTGTGTCTGTTTTACAGAGAAGCAGGGTAATTCCAGGCACTTTGTTGATGGGATGTGTCTGGTGTGCAAGGCAGAGCTTCTGCCTCTGGAGAATATTGTGTTCTCAGGAACTGGGACACACTCAATTCCTTAGAAGCTGCAGCTCCTGCCTCCAAACCATGTTCTGGCTTGCCAGCAGCTTGTGCTGCTGAGCTCTGCTGCCAAGACTTTGCACAAAAGAAGAGTTGGCTTGTGGCACTGAAAGGAAGCAACTCATGACTCATGACTTTATCCCTCTGGTGAAAAAAGTGGTAATTTTTTTTTCAAGAGGCTAGAGCTACCTCTTAGACTTTTGCTGGCAGCACAGGAGGAAGCTGGGAAGGGAATGGTCACAGAAATGCTTTTTCTCTTGCCCTTCAGCTCCTTCAGTGGGTGTTGCTGCTGCCAGCAGCACTCTTTCCATGCTGTGGGTGAAGACCTGTGTCAGGATATTTTTGGTGGTGGTGGAGATTTAAACAGAAATGGGGTTAGGTTTGTTGAGGTTTCTTTAATTTGCACAACAAATGGGTTTTTCCCTATTTGGCCCTGGCTCCACATCCAGAAAAAATGTCTTGCAGTGATGATCCTATAATAATTTAATAATTTATAATTTAATGAGACTAGGAGGTGGTGATTTCTCCCCTCTAAACAACACAATAATAATAATAATAATACTATTTACTGTAGGATTAGTAATGTGTTTTGGAGCACTAAGCCATGAAATAAGCTTTAGACAACCATGGGAAATAAGTTTTCAGGTTGCACTTTGTTCTTGCTGTTAAGGGCCCCCAAATACATAATGAAGACTTTCTAAAGCCTTGTCAATCATCCTGCTTTGCACAGAAGTTGTTTCCAAAGTAATTGCAGTGATCATAACCTGTATTCACTGCTGTAATTAACTGTAATTTACATCTAGAGTAGCTGGAAGGGATCTGAATTGCAAAGGTTATGTTTATTATCTTAGTGAGAAAAACATGTTGACTTTTCTAGCAGGACTAGTGTAGATACCATGGACTTTGTAACTTGATTCAAGGGCAAATTTTCTTTTGACAAGAGTGGGAAGATAACTAAGAGCAAGGGAGGAAAAATACAGTTGTGGGGAGCGAGTTCTGTCTTAGCCAGGTGCTGTGTGATCCCTGGGGCTTTTCCCTTTGTGGCCATTTCACAATGAGAAGAATGACATTTTCACATCCTGGGTATTTATTTTCAGCTCAGATATGGAAAACTGGAAGTTCCTCACCAAGTCTCTGTGTCCATGGCTTGAAATGTGTCAAATCCCCCAGCCCCCAGTTCTGAATGAAATCTCAAACCCTGAAAGAAGTGGGTTTTTCCATACAGTTAAATCTCCACCTCCCTGACCACCCTGAAAATAGTGGTTAGACCAAGTCAGAGTATTAAAGCTTTTTTAGCTTAAAGAATTAATTTTGAATAATATAGGGTAGGAAATAAAAAATACTTAACAAGTATCATGCACTAAACGCTCTGCTTGTGTGGAAGCACATTCTTCACCATACTTTTGTGGTTTGGGGTTTTTTCTTGTTTGCTTTTGCTTTTGTAACCTGATCTGTGAAATGGCAGCTGTAGGGGAAAAAAAGCCTTAGCATTTTTCTATTTTAAATGAAGAAGTTGGAAAATTCAGAGCAGCTGTAATTATATTCTGGTACTTGATCTCAAGTATTGTTGGTACAGTGCTTTATTTGCAACTGTCCTATGGCCAGCTGTGGCACCTCTCCTAATGTTGCCCCTTCCTGCTTCCAGTAGAGAGGTTTCATCTTCTGAGAAGTCATGGGTTTGAAGCTGTGTGCTCTCCCTCTGGCTCCAGTGTGTCCTCCATGTGCTGGTCTAGTTCTGTGATGGTCCCTTCTAAAGCCTTCGCTGGTGCTCTAATTTTGTGGAGCTTGCTCTGAACCACAAAAAACTCTGCTGACTTCTCCAAACGAGTGTTATCCTTACCATGCTGTTGTTGTGGAGTTTTTGCCTTTTCCCAGCACAGAAATGCCTCCTCTTTATCAATGCAGCTGTGCCCTGAGCCCAGTAAATGTTCCATTCTGGCAGCTCTGGCGTTTCAGAGTTCATCACCTCCCTGGTGCAAGTTCTCCTGGAACTATTAGTGATGGTGGTTACTGCCTGCTGTTTATCTCTGTAATGTTAGAGCAAATTCTTGGTGTTACAAAACAGCTGAAGCTTTTGAGAGATGAGAAATGTTTGTCCTTCACTGGAAAAGATGATAAAGATTCAGTAAGTCACCAGTATTAACAGTACTTGTAAGCTTTAAAATGCTTTGTGGAATGAGAGTGCCAAGGGAGAGCTTTGAATTTACTGGTTTAACTCTGCAAAGCCCTCAGCTAGTCCCTGGCCCAGCAGACCCTGATGTGAATCACTTTATCTGTGTAAAAGCCTTCTCCCCCCAAGCACAACAATCTGTTGGGGTACGTGTACTCACCACACTTGGCACAGCAGATCCTGGCAGGCTGCTTCTGTGGGAATCAGATTCTCCCTGTGGTGTTTGCTGTCTGAAGACATTCTATTCCATTGCAAAGGACACTTTTACCATCAGTGGAAGCTGCCACGGTGATAAGAGCTTGTTCCTGGTAGAGCTTAAGGTAGGGTGGCTGCTTTCAGCTGGTGTCTTATGCATGCAGGTGAGACTTACTGTAAGCCTACTTACAGTAAATCTGACATTTATCAGCAGAAGTTAAATAAATACATGTTCCTACATGTGGGTCGCAAACCTTTCAGTTAAAGACCTTGCACCTGAAAACTGAACTTTAGGAAAAGTGCAGTTAACCTCCTGCCTGGTGTTTGTACAGCTCAGTAGGAGTTCACCAGTACCTCAGTCTACCTCTTACCTGTTATCTGTGCTTATTAGGGACATTATTCATCTGTAGACTGTATCCCTTGTTTCTGCTTCTCCATTTCTTGTATTTTTTCTTTTCTTCTTGTGTTTCCTTTCTTTCTCACTCTTATGCTTTTTGTCCTTTGCTTGTCTTTTATTTCACCCCTTTCCTCCTCTTCCGTTCCACTTCCAACTTCCTCTTCCTCTCCTGCCTCTTGCTCTTCCTCGTTTGGTCCTATTGAAGTTGAGCCCAATGGCGGGACACCACGTCGTAGACCTCTCTCCTTCTGCCCTTGCTGTGCCCACGAAGGTAACGTAACCTCACGCACCCTGTGTCCCCCGTGCCCACAGCTGGGTTCTCATAGCAGCACTAGTCAGCTAGAGACCACAGCTGAGCCCTTTTCTTGCTGTGTCCCCAAACCACCCCTGTCTGTAGCTACCTGGCGAGCAGCTCCTCTGAGCCCGTGGCAAGCTGTTAAAGGTACAGTATCCCTTTTGCTAGTCCCAGCTGTGCAAGAGAAGGGGCAGTGCCTGGGAGGGACAGTGGGCAGCAGCTGTGGGACCAGATGTGTCACGCTCAAAAGTTTCTGTTTTCATTTGGTGGCTTCAATTTCTCTATTGAAAGAATTTTGGAAGGTGGGGAAGGGGATGACAATCTGTTTCCTTAAATACGGCCTTTGAATTAGCATATAGGGATTAAAGGAATACTGTGTCTTTATAAGGACTGATATGAAAAACATCCTTGAACTTTAAAAACCAGCAGACCTCAAGTTAGACTAGTTTTCCCTCATCTGTCTTGCTGAGTGCATTCTTTAACTATCCCAAACGGAGTTTGCTGTAGTTTCCATTGCCAAGGCATGGGGAAGGGGTTGTTTTATGTGTGTTCATGGTGTAACTTTGCTAACCACTTACCTGCTTTCCATGGTGCTCCCTCACATCAGTTGTCAGTGCTCCCTTTCCAATCCTCCCATTATTCCTCTACTCATTGGCTGTTTAAAAATACTTACGTATTTCATAGGTCAGTAGCGTTGTGTTTTTTGGCTTTTTCTTAGAGGCATTTGTTTTCTATACATCCTGGCATCTTGGAAAGGAAGGGGAGACTTCCCAGTGTTTTCATGGCGCCACAGCACTGGACATCTGCATGTACAGTCTCCCTCTCCTGTCGCCACGTGGGCATATTGTGCAGAGATGCTCAGAAAGGAATGCTTGGAACTGAGCAACACACTGGTACAAAGTGTTATCAGGGGGTGGTCCAAGAGCCGGCTAGGACACCTTTCCAAAGGCAGCTGGAAGGCAGCCCGAGCTGCAGCTCACCAGCAGGGGTAGGCTGTCCCTTGTGGAACTGCAGGGCAGTGCTGCTGTGACATACTGAGGAGAGGCAGGGCACGGGTTTGAGTTAAAATGGCATTAATGTGGCATCTGTGATGTGTCTGTGGCGTGGTTTGAACAGTGAGCTTGCTGCCTGATTATTTTAGCATTAGATGGACTGTTTGAGAGCTTTTGTTCTTGCTGTAGGGAGTACAGATCCGTGCTAACGAGCAGAGACAGGGATGTCAGCGACCTTGGGATGCCTAGGGCACGAGCAGTGCAAGCTGATGGGATGCAGCAATCCAAAAGCGCTGTTGAGCTTGATTTGAGGCCTTGCTCCTGCTTCCACTCGGGCAGGATCGTTGCCACTGGCCTCACTGGGGTGTGGTGTAAATTACAGCATTCAGCTGCAGGTGGTTCAGTGTGGAATAAGTGGCCCAGACCAAGAGCTTGCCAGGAGGAGCCCCCTTGGTAAGTTCTTGTGTTTGCTAATGTCAACAGAAAGCTTTGGGAACAGCATTCTGCATTTATTCCACATGACTCCTGACAGACACAAGACTCATCAGTGGACTACTGAATAAGTTTAGGAGTTCATTCTAAAATTAAAGGACCAGCTGAGAGTTCTGTACTAGGTGGTCAAGGCCCAAGGTTTCTTTGTTGTTCTTTCTTATTAGCAAATGTGTCTGGAGGTTCCTTTTCTTTCTAGTGCTGGTGTGCAGTGCGGTAGAATTAGTTTCTGTGTTCACTGTGCAGGGGGATCTTCAAGATGAATAGATATGTGTGGCTAGGAGGAGCAGTCAGAAAAAAATTACTTAACTGTTGAAAAAAGGAAAGACAAGATGTTACTTTTGACTAGTAAAAGAAAAACTTTTGAGGACATGCAATTGAAGAGAACAAAGGTAAAACACATGGAGTGGCAATTGAATCCTTTTCTGATGAGCATATGTTTAAGTAGCTGGCATGAGCATTTATAAAATCCTCCTAATGAAAGGAAAAGTTAAATACTCATAGAAATTGGGACTTTCTGCAGTAAGAGTGAGGAAGAAACAACTAATCACAAGACTATCAGAAACAAAACAAAAAAAATGTAGGCTCCAAAGAGAAGAGAATCCTTTTGGAGGTGACTTCCACTCAACTGAGTGCTGTAGGCAAACTGAATGGACCCGGCTTGGGAGTGCTCTGGCAGCATCTTGCTCGGCTTTCTTTGCACATTTTGCCCCATTGTTGTTTTTGCAGTTTGGGCTTGTAAGGATTGCAGGGTGTTACCTGGAAATTTACCTGAAAGGTTTCTTTCTTGGCAGGCATGGGTAAGAAGGATGACCCCAAGCTGATGCAGGAGTGGTTCAAGCTGGTGCAGGAGAAGAATGCCTTGGTTCGCTACGAGTCTGAGCTGATGATATTGTGAGTGAATGTCGAAAAAAATGGGCATTTTGTCATCAATAGTAGTGGAAGTTCTGTCAGTGTTGTCTTCCCTGTAAGGCCAGGAGGTCAGCAGTCTTTTAGGCTGAGATAGGAATTCAAGTACATTTTAGAGGAGTGGGAGAAGGAGGAATCATAGTGGTAAGGGATGAAAATGCCAATTATTTGTGCACATGCAGAAGTACAGGTATGTGAGCCCTTCTCATGCTGTTCTTGTATAAAACATATCCTGTTTATGCTTTTTGAGCTATGCAGAACTAATGTGGGACTCCTTCTGGTTTTGGTGAAGTTGTCTTCTAAGCATAGCCAAAAACATTTAATTCAGTCACCTTTGCCATGTGGCCCTCTTTTCTGCCTGTAGTGGGGCCCCAGTGCCTCTCATGTGGGCTCAGATGGTAAAGATACTTTCCTGTTAATGAAATTGGGGTTTTTTTTCTGTTCCCCTTGTACAAATTCACCAAAATTCATTTCAGAGTGTGTCAGCTCGCCTCAGCAATGTGGAAGCTGATGGCTTCAGTGGCAGAAAAGTCCCAAGGTGGTGTTTGCATGACCTGACTTGTCCATAAGTAATAAGTAATTTGTTAATAAGTAACTTTGGTTTTAGAGTGGGAAGTAGCAGAGGATACGTAGAAGCATTGCAGATTTATTTGCTCTTTGCTCTACATTTAGTTTGCTCCACTTCTGGCATTGCACTTCCTAGCTGAAGGCGAAGAGCCTGAAATGCTGAAAGTGCGATTAAATATTTAAAAAATACAGTTATGTATCTTAAGTTACTTGAGTTGTTCCAAACGAGATTGGTAACATGCACAGCAGATATCTAGAGAGGGAGCAGAAATTGAGAGTGGATATAAAACAATGTGTGCAGTATTTTTATATAACTGGGACTTGGATTTCTGCTCTTTTCCCTTCAGTGCTCGGGAGCTGGAACTGGAAGACAGGCAGAGTCGACTGCAGCAGGAACTCCGTGAGAGGATGGCAGTAGAAGGTGAGAGCAAAAGGGAACATTTCATGGCTTGTATGTGTGCCTTTCTAGCCTTGTGTATGCTGACAGTTTTTGATATCTCTGTAGATCATCTGAAGACAGACGAGGAGCTCTCAGAGGAGAAGAGGATCCTGAATGAGATGCTCGAAGTCGTGGAGCAGAGAGATTCCCTCGTGGCTCTCCTTGAGGAGCAGCGGCTTCGAGAAAAGGAAGAAGACAAGGACCTGGAGGCTGTCATGCTTTCCAAAGGTTTTAGCTTGAACTGGTCCTGAGCTTAACACATTTACCTCTGCTGGTCTGTGTTGTCCAGTTGGCCTGCCCTGAGTTTGCCAGAATTACATGGATAGGAAGATGTTGAAGGGGAAAGCTCCGAAGGGTCCAACAGCATGCAGGGATTTGGTCTGAAGCGCTCAGAAGCCTTTTGATAAGTGTGTTGGTTCCAGAAGCTTAAGTTTTACATGTCTGCAAGCCAAGTTGAAGAAACGAGTTGAGACTGTGGAGTCTCCTTGAGGTCCTGTACCATGGACCATATTTTGTGTGTGTGGTAGGAGGGAGGGGGGAATATCCATGTGTGGGGAAGGAGGTTAAGGGAAGAAGTTCCCTTAACTACACTGGATTTAAGGCAGTCCATTCCTTTCCCGTTTTTGCTACACCAGTTCTAATAAAAGGGAGGGAAGTGGCAGCCCTTCCTGAAAAACCACAGCAGCCTGTAGCAGTGGAGTCAGCTGTCCAAGAGAGCTCCAGGAGCCCAGGGCAACACCTTCTTTGCTTTAGTCTTCCTCCCCACCAAAGAAACCTGCAGTCGATCCTTAGGCACGGATATGAAGAAATAACAAGACAGAGAAGATACTGCTACATGTGATGGAACTCTCTGCCTCTTGGTTTTTGGAGAGAAGTGGGCATCAGTGGACTCTTTCCCTACCTTAACCTCCTAAATCTTCTTGTGGGGAGCAAGGGGAGCAGAAGAGAGAGGGAAGATGCCCATCTGCTTTGCTACACACTGGAGAGACAGCTGCTGCTGGCCTTAGTCTTCATGGCCACAGCTCAGAGGCTGGTGGGCTTCCTTGTTCTGTTTTTATTGTGACTGTTTTGACACTGGAAAATGCTGCTGTGGGACAGTGGTAAGTGTGAGCTGGGGCAGGGGTGTTCCCAGGCAGCATTCCCTGGTTATTAGGCCCCTAAAAGGGAGAAGCCCTTAAGTGACCGAACCACCGTTAAGACTTTTCAGTGTTCTTGTTTTGTTGTTTTATTTTTTTTTCTCTGTATTTTGTTTTTGCACATTGGAAACAAAGCTTAAGACCTGCCTGGGCCCTCAGTCACTTTGACCCTTTTATGTCAATTAACTTATTTTTTTAATACTTGAAAGAAGATTCATTTTTGTATCTTTTAGGAAAAAAAAATGGACGAGTGATGGGTGTGTGTGCCTGCTGCATCCTACAACTTCCACTTCAAAATTACTGGACGTTGTTACCTGTGGCTATTTATTAGTGTTCTTATTAATAATTTGATTGTTACACATATTTGATTGTGGAGGGAGAGTTTTAACTCTGTTAGAGGAAGACACTACTGCGGATTGGTCCCTGCTTCACAGCAAGGGCAGCCTTTATGTACCCAAGGATGCATCCTGCCCTCGGAGTTTTCCTCTGTGAAAAAATCCTGTGCACTCATGGAGTTTAAGAATCTATTTGTGTTCTTAGCATCCTATTCTTCCACATCCCAGATTCTCTCTTTTGGACTAACAAAGCTGTATTTATTTAAATTTTACATTTTTATAACAAGTAAGCCAAAACTGTGAGGCAGAAATATCTCAAATGTCTGTTCCTCACTGAAAGAGGGGATCCTCACAGTCCCGATACAGTTTGAGGGATTTCCATGAAAACAAAAATAGCACATTTCCTGCTGCATCTATCGCAAGAAGCTCCTTTTGGCGCAGTTAGTGAATCTGCTGCTTTTCATCCAGGAGGGTCCTGACTGTGAGCACACAAAATTCAACGAGCAGGATTTGCACTGAGCAGCTCAGCCCCGCTCCCTGTGGGACAGACTCCCTGAGCAAACCGTGCCCTTAGCCCATCCTGCAGAGCTGACACAGCACCGTGCGCTGGGGATGCTCCCATCCTTCACATCTGGTGTCCGGAGGCTTTCCCTCCTTGGCTGTGTTCTTTTTCTGTTGAAGAAGTCCCAAGGCTGCTTTCTGATGTCTTAGGGAGCGTGTCCCATTCCCAAGCACGTTTGTACTGATTCTTGCAGCTCGAATTGACGCTGTGAGGCACCCAGCAGGGCTGAGCATCCTTCAGTCTTTGCCCCGGCACAGGAGTTTGAGTGGTTTCTTGCTGCTGGCTCTCCACCTCCTTCAGAGGGGTCTCCTGTAAGCCAAGGTCTGATTTGAATTCACCTCTGACTTGGAGAGTGTCCACGGGGACCCTGAGCAGTGCTGGTTGCTGACTGTGGAAACATTTTCCACCTGAAGCGTTCTCCCTTGATTCCACCTAATGTTTTATGCTGAGGCATTACAAATTAAATAAGGTACTGGTGAAACCGAGCAGACAGACAGGCAGCTGCAGTGCTACTTCACACCTGTGCATGTTTAGCAAGCAGTACCTCCATCCCAGCATCCCAGAGGGTTGGCTTGACCGACAGGATGTCCAACAAACAGAATTGTATCTTTGCAAACAAATCCCTGCTGGTGCAGGTCCTGCTGCCCGAGTCAAACTGGCGGTGAGAGTTACACAAGTCTGCATTTGGGGAGCCAGTGGAAGCTGGAGTGCAGGAAGAGGGAAGAGAGAGAGAAAGTTTACTGTATGTTGTCTTGTGCAGAGAATTTACCTCAGTCTGTTTTATAGTGCACTGGGAATATGGACCACATCTAACTTGTAACAAAAGGTCATTGAACGTGAGTTGTAGAACAGAAAAAAGTCCTGAAGAAGAAACACCAGATCGTTTCTTTTCCCTTTCATGCTGGGGGACATTGGCCAGATCTTTGCAATGCTGAAGAGTGAGATCACTTGGGGGTGTAATACCTTATTGCACAGAAAACCCACATATTCTAACCCTAAACTCTTTGGGCTGTGCTGAAGGCCTCCAGCAGCGAGAATGAAAACCAAGAGCTAACATCGCACACAGCAATTGATTAAAAATACACAAAAGGGAATGTTAAAAGGCCTTTTTATATCAAAATGGTTGTAAAAGGCACAACTTGTTATTTGCTGTTCAGTTGCACTTTAAGAATATGACTTGCATATCAAATAGTGGGTTTTTTTACTCTCTGAATATTTTTAATTCAAATTTTGTATTTTTAAAGCTGAAGAAGGCTCTTGTGAGCACAAGATTCCTTATTTGTATCCAAATCCGAGCGGGATGTTCTAGCTCTTTGTGCTGCCAGTGACTCAGCCACGTGCATTCGATGGCGTGTGTCCATTTCACGCGTGAGGAGAGCCAGGAGACCCTCAGCTCCCGAGAGGAGAGGTGGGCACGCACGGGTGGCTGTCCCCGGGTGTCCTGGTCCTGTCCCGGGGCAGGCAGCAGGTGGGGAGACAGGTGGAACCTGAGCCGCATTCCTTTGTGTTCCTTTGGAGATGGGGTAAGCACTTCAGCCCCTGCGGGGAAGGGAGGGGAACACCAGCTCCTGGCAGGAGACCCCAGGAGGCGAAGGGAGATGGGGAGTGAGGACTGCCAGAACAACCAATCTTTTCACAGTATACCATTTTTTTTTAACTGTTTTGTTCCTTCTAACCATATTCTCATTAAGAGTCACAACTGGCTGTAAAATACTGAGCTTCAGAGAACTAAAGTGTGAGGAGGTGACGAGACATTTCAGCTCCAACTTTCAGACATACTCCTTTTTTCAGTTAACCAATACCCCCTGGTCTCACTAGGGCATGTTATAAACTGCATTGCTGAACATATTTTAGAGCAAACCGCAAGTTTTGAAAGTCTGTCCTTCTCTCTCTGTCTCTGCATTTTCTGTAAATATTTGTTTGTATGTAAAGGCACCAGTGGATCCTTGGGCTGCCTCCACGGTCAAGAATCTGAGTTTTGTGCAATGCCCAGGCCTCTGTTAGAACACGGTGCTTGCGTAGAGCTAGTCACCACATTTGTGTGCATTCTGGTGGGTTTTAATATTTTTATACATCCTAATCCTGAACGTTATGAAGTATTCTAAGTGGTCTAGACAGCATGATCTAGAGCAGCCGGCAGTTCCCTTTTGTGAGCAGCTACACCTTGTTTGGTCAACATTCTTCTAAAATGAGTTTTCCATTCCGTGTTTACACCACACACTCAGTGGACTGAGAGAGGTGTTGCATTGTCAGATCTCCCGTGTACAAACTGAGAAGCTGCAATGGGAATTTCAGTTGTCACTGTCTGCAAGGAAGAGAGCCCTAAAGCATACTAAAAACCAGCCTGTATATAGCTCACAGAGAAAGAGATGGCTGGCTGTTGACCTTGGCAATGTAACAGAGATGAGGAGCTTTCCAGAAGTTCCTGCTTTTGGATTGTCCAAGGACTGCTTGGCAGGTACTAGGCAGGGTAGCAGGCAGAGGAGGATGTCACTGAGAGCAGGTGTGAAGGGGAGGATGCCATGTTCTGGTGGCATTGCAGTAATTTAACTACTCTTTATCTGTGGGTGCATGCGTGTGTGTGTGAAGTCGAATCCCAAGGGAGCTGCTCTGGCAGCTGCCCTTTTGTACGAACGTGAACTCTGATATTCAGATTGTTCGAGGCTTTTACGGTTGGCACGTGTGGAGCGTTAACAGAAAAGCGAATACCCTACCTGTACAAAACCAACTCTGTTCCAGCCTGTTTTCTTCTATTGGGTTGTGATTCATCGTTTGTTTTTATGCACACTTGCTTCATTGGTGTTGAGATTTTAGCACCTCAGATGGCCAACTGAACTAAAAAAAAAAAAAATAAAGTCATTAATTATTTTTTCTTTTTTGTTGGTGGCGCTATTGTTTCTTTCCTCTGCTGTCACTTCCTTGGTTGATGATTGATGAGGACCTGGGAGGAGGTGATCTAGAGATAAATCTGGGTGTTCAAGGGCCTGGCTTCAATTTCTCTTTTGCTGGCTCCCTCCCAGCCACTCTGAATTATCTGATTTCCCTGAAGCAAAGAAATCAATGATGCACCTCCCAGTACATGTATGTATTCTACATTGTTTCTTCAGATTCTCAGCGAAGAGAAGTTACAGTCAATAGCCAAGAAGGGATGAAGGTAATATAAATTGAGTTGTAGAAACTTGGATTTCATTTCTGTAGCTGAAGCTCACTTCCTCAGCCTGCAGTAGTAGGCTGAACATCTGATGCTGGTGTAGCAGCATTCAGTAAAATAATGTCAGAATTATATTAATGCCTCTGTGCTGACTTTTTTTTTCTTTTTTTTTTTTTTTTTTCTTTAAAGAACCAAAGCTTCACACAGGATGGTGGGGGAAATCCCAGCCGGGGAAATCCCAAACAATGTGCTTTATTTTCTTGCCCACTCAACCATACCCAAAAACAAAGGATAAACCCTGGTGTTCCTATGGTGGTGTGATGAAAGGAAAACCTATTACTGCAGCAGGAGGGATGACAGGCCACGGATTTCCCCTTGCCTGGAAGCTGGCCAGCAGGCTGTGCTGCAGGTGGCAGGAATGACAGTGCTTGCTGCCTCATTTCTGCAGCTCAGAAAGGCAGCAGCTCCTTGAGTACGTTTCAAACTTTAAAATTCTTCCTGTTCTTTTGGTGTCTTGTTCCCAAAGAGTAGTGGGGATAAAAGTAGTGGGAGAAAGCTGTGGTTACCCAGGGATGGGGGATCTTTCTGCTGGCCAAAGGCCAGTCCATGAGGATTTCTCACTTGGTGCCAGATGAAAAAATGAATGTCTGGAAAGCAGCTGCTGGACTGTGGGACACAGGAAGGAGGTTGGCTCGCATCCATAGCTCAGGAGACCAGTCCTGCAACATTTCATCGTGGCTTTTTAAGTTACCCTGCAAATTTGTTAGTCCTCAATCTCAATTAGGAACAAAGACATTCTGCTGTTTTATAGACTGTGGATGAACAATGGGTCTAGGAAGAATTTTATCTATTGCTAGCTTGAGCAAAACCTGCGCTGGCCCTCCAAGATGAGGCTCCTGCACAGATTAGCTATGTGTCTTGAAGAAACTGCACCAGAAAAAGACTCTTAACAAGCCCAGCCTGGTGGCAGCTGCTGCTTTCCTTTTCCCTCGATAATGAAAGTAGCCTCCAGAAGCCTCTGGCCCTTTCTACAGGTGGCATTCCACGCCCACGAAGCTGCCTCGCCCACCCTGCCTCGTTCCCTTGGCACAGAACCAGAACCCCTGCCCAGGTGAGGAACAGCACAGACGGTACCGAGGTGGGAGGGTGAGTGTTCGCTCAGCTCTCGGGAGCCAGGAGGAAGGTTGACATTAAGAAGCATGCAGAGCCTCTTTCTGGCAGCAGCAGATAAAAATATTTTATCTTATACAGCCCTCCTGGCTGTGCTCGGCCTGGCTAAAGACAATGAATGTAACTTGTCAGGAAAAATAACTAAGGAAAAGTCACGCTTACAGCCTCCTGCCATTCTGGCTTCTCTCGTGTTTTATTGGGTTTTTTTCACCATCAGTGAGTCTGTCTACATCAGCAATTGCATTTTTAAGTCCTGCATTTTGGAGAATGCAAACCTAATCCTGTAAGGATTCCACCTGGCCACACATCTCTTAAGAATTCCAGCAGGTCCTGAGTGTATCTTCTGCTTTAAATCCTAAGCCTCAGCAGCAATGGAGCAGTTACCAGAAGACCGGCCCTAAAGGTGGAAGGGGTGAAAGTAACAGTGCTGGCGTGTGGCTGCATTTCCTCCTGGAGCCACAGGGAAGAGGGGGCCTCATGCTTCATTTTATAGATATTACTTGAGGGATATGATGAAGAGTTGCCTCCTTCCTTAGCCTGCATCCTTTTACACAGCACTCAAAATAAGGATAAAAACCAAACAAACAAAAACCCAAACCAACAAACAAACAAAACCAAAAAACAACCCTTCTCCAGAAACCAGCTCCAGAAAAAATGCCATGTTGCCTTGGCACCTTGGGAGCAGTGTGAATGCCTGTGGATACCAGGAAAGTAGATAAACTAGTATTTCCCAGTCTGCTTGAGTGTGTGGTGCTTGTCTGCCTGTCTCAGGTGCAGGAATCACATGGCTTTCTGTAAGCATAAGATAACATCTTTTTTTTTATTATTCATCTGTTCTATATAAATATGTAATCCATATTACTCAGATACCAGAAACAAAAATATATAAGAAGTCCCACAGTGATTTCTCAAAAACGAAATACATTTCGTGCAGAAGGGAGAGAGTGGGACAGTGCTGCTTGGGACAGTGCTGACTGTGCAAGACAAAGCTAAGCAGTTTGAGGAAACAGAAACTTCTCTTCAGTTCCTTGAAATGTATGTTTGTGTGTCATTTTTTTCCTGCTAACAACATTCCCAGCCGGAAGCCACCTGCTGGCTTGACAAACATGACTCAGACCTGAATCAGAATTAGTTCAGTCTGTTTTGGAGAATCCTAGAAACTTTAAAAACCACCCGAAGGTCAGGCACCCTTGGCACACCCTATGGGACAATCCAAAGTCTGAGCGTGGCACTAGGAAGGAAAATGCAACAGGAAGGACACCTGTACTGAGTACCAGGTAATCTAAACAGAGCTATGTAGAAGGGTAAGGCTGTGTTAGATAGGAATTAGTTGAAGTAGGACTGTATTACTGAGGAGCAAGGTGGGGGCTGGCCTGTTCTACCGGGCAACAAGTGACAGAATGAGGGCACAAAGTCTTAAACTCCACCCCAGGGGAGGATCGGGTTGGACACTGGGGGTAATTTCTTCACAGAAAGGTGATTAGATATTGGAATGGGCTGCCCAGAGATGAGGTGGTGGAGTGGTGGAAGGTGGTGGAAACCGTCCCTGGAAGTGTTTAAGGAAAGACTGGGTGTGGCACTCAATGCCACAGTCAAGGTGCCACGGCGCTGTTTGGTCCCAGCTTGGACCCGATCGTCTCAGAGGTCTCTTCCAACCTCACACGTTCTCTGATTCTGTGATTTTTTTCAGCCCATAAAACGACCTTAAACGAAAATTTGCATTTATTTAGCCGGGAGAGCAGTAGCTGTAGGTGGGGTATGAGGAGCCTTTGGCCAAGCAGCACCAGGTTGGGACCCATCAGAACTGCACGATCGCTGTCGGGAGGCCCGGGCGGATCTCGGGGCGATTCCCGAGGCCGTGGAGAATCCCGAGGCCCGGGCGATTCCCGAGCCCGGGGCGATCCCAAGGTCGTGGAGAATCCCAAGGCCCGGGCGGATCCCGAGCCCGGCGGATCCCGAGCCCGGGGTGATTCCCGAGGTCGTGGCGGATCCCGAGCCCCGGGCGATCCCGAGCCCGGCGGATCCCGAGCCC
>VXBU01017015.1:338288-392205 GCA_013400315.1 Bombycilla garrulus | reverse complement strand
CGGGGACGCCGCGTGGGGCGGGAAGCTCGCGGGGGGTGCATGGGCAGCGTCCCGGGAGCGCCCCGAGCCTCGGTGCTGCGCGGGCCCGCCCGGGAAGAGTCGGCCTCCCGGGCCGCGGGGCATCAGCGCTGGAGGTGCTGGCTGTAGCTCGCAGCCCCACAAGCCTGGGGGGGTGAAGTGGCCCTGCGAGGATCCCGTGCGCGCGTTCTGCTTTCTCCGCTGGGCGCTGGAACCTCCTGCGCCTCTCGGCCGATCTCCCGGTCGCTTTCGGCCCGCCGAACCCGGCCTTGCGTTTCAGCGGTGCGGCTGTTTCTTCTTTTGCTCCGTTTCCTGCTCGGTCGCTGCCGCTGTCCCGCTCGTCCGTGCTGGCAGGGAGNCTCGGCCCCGCTTCTGTCGCCCCCCCAGCCTCCCTCCCGCCCAGCCCGTGTTTCATACGGCCACCAAAAGTTCTCCTTGCCCTCGGAGTGCGTGCTAAAGCGCAGCATCTCGCCCTCGGTGTGCGGTGGGAGTTGCCAGACTCGAGCGGCGTTGGCCGGGCGGGGGAAGGAGAGGAGTGTGTGCTGCGGCGGCGCTCCGGAGGGACGCGCTCTCGTCGCGGCCGGCCAGCGACAGAGGGATGTGGGAGTGGCAGCTCCAGCGAGAAAGCAAGGCAAGGAAGGATTTCTAATAATAGCGCCAACATTGTTAGGAAGAGCAGGTGATTGATGGAGATGAGTCAGTTCAGCGTGAGCTCTTCTCCCCGCTCCTTGCCTTCCCCAGAGCTGTAGGTGTCGGTGGCTGCCTGTTGAGGCGGGAGCGCCTGTGGCTGTCCCTTTGTTTCCCGTGGGCAGCGCTCGCATTCCCCGGGACACACGGACGCGTTGGGTTCAGGGTGAGAGAGGGCTGGAGCAGGACACTGGGTAGTGTGGGGAAGAGAAGGGAACGGAGTGAGCAGGTTTCCCTCCTTTCTCTTAGTTACATGCTCTGGTGATGGTCTCTGTACCTTGGGGTGGCAGTGGCTCTGAAACTGGTGGGTTTAGGTGGGGAGGAGGTGGAAAATGTTCTTGACTTCCTTTAAACAACAGTATTTTGTGCCTTTAATTAAAACAAAAAAAGAAGAAGGTTTAGTGCCTCAGAGTTATCTAAATCTGTAAAGTCTTCATTCAGAAAGTCAATGCTTATTTCAGAAACAATGAACTTTTCTTTATGTCTCTTGGAGTATCTGGGCCAAAATCTTGTCGTGGGATACTTGTTACCCGTTCAAAACGGTTAAAGTGTTTGGTGGAGGAGGGAGCAAAGTGGTTCCCCGACAGGAAATTTTTTTTGAAGTTTTTGGTTTGGTTTGGTTTTTGTTTGGTAATGGACTTTTTGCAAAAGTCCACCTGTGGGGAAGAGTGGTTTTTGTTCTGTTACAACTTCTTGCACTAATCAGACTGAAACTGTTTTCACCTGCCTGTGAAAGCATAACATCTTAAAAGGTGTTATTTAAGAAAGAAGGGGTTTTCTGTGGGCGGTGGTTTTTTTTCCCTTTCCTTTGCAACCTCTTTACCTGAGTTTAGTGCTTTTAAGTGTTTTTTCTTTAGGATAACTTTGCAACACATGTTCCTGGAGAACTCTCTGTGCCACTGGCATTACACAAAAACTGGGGGAATGGATTGTATAAAAAGTAGCATTCTAGCACCCTGTTATTTGCTTGGATTTCTGCAACTTTCTTCCCATTTTCTTGTCTTCCTTTCTGGGTCTCTTGTCTTTTATTAGAGGTAACCGGCAGGGCTTGGGGACCTGCTGAGGCAAAAAATTCCATTGTGCCTGTGCAGGGTGTAACAGGTGATGGTAAACCTTGTGGATACAGCATGCCCTGTCCCAAAGCAGGCTGGCATGAAAAACTTCCCCCTCTGATTTGTCAGCACCTTCTTGTTTGCATCTGGTGACATTTGCTGAATTTAGGAAGAAAAAATGTGACCGATTTTTTTGGTTAGGTGGTTTTGTTGGGTTCCTGCCCTCCCAATTTCTTCAAACCAGATTAGGGCAGCTGAGTTGAGCTGAGTTTCTCGCTGTGCAGGGGCAGCAGAGCAGTGCACAGCACTCCCCCAGGGCTGCCTGTGCAAACCTGGAGCTCCCGGGATTTGGGCGTGCCTGAACCCAGAACCAATGCACTGCATCTCTGGGTGATGTGAGGGCCTTGTAGAGGTGCCCGGTGTGGCTTTATTTCTGTTAGATCCTAATCCAGCGAAAACTGTGATATATAATTAGGGAGTGTATTCACTGAGCACGCTCACCTGAGGTCATTTATGCCATGTTTGCCTGTATTGTGTTTTTCCTGTGTAACAGACACGCTCAGCAGGAGTCTGAGGAGCTGACAGATCAAACAGGGTTGTTTTGTTTTTTTTTTTCTGTAATAGAATGAAAATGTTTAGAGTAAAAGCAGGCAGACACATAAATCTAGTGACTGTCACCTTCGGAGATCTTCCTGGAGCAGCCCGGTGCTTGGGATGGGGGAGAAGGGACTTTCCCTGATAGCTCTGAGCAGATTTCTGTGCCTGGTGCAAGGACTGCTGGTGAGCTGTGCGGGAGCAGCCTCGAGGTGTTGGTTCCTTGATAAGGCAGCTCCTTTGGCCTCTGGGTATGAACTCCCCAGCAGGAAAGAGCCGGCGTGGTCTGCGGGTTCCCTGCTGAGGGGAATTGTGTGCAGATGGGCAGGTTTCATTTTCACTGCTTAGCAGTTCCTAGACGAGTGAAAGAGCAGAATTTACTGTCAGTTTTGGGTTGGTGTTTTTTTTTTCTTCTCCTTTTTTTCTAGGAGTGCTATGGCTTTTTGTCTGTGTGAGATTAGAGTTTTGGGGGCTGGAATTACCTGCACATGTGTGTGCTGTGCAAAGCCAAGAATGTGAAAGTATTTCTAATTAGTGAGTGGAGCTCGTGGCTTAGCCAAAGGTGCAAAAAACTCTTGGAACTCTGAGCCCCCTTTAGTTTTGGATGGCTTTGCTGGGGGTTGGGGGAGGTTGCAGGGGGCTGAGTTTAGCTTTAATTAAAGCTTATCAGTTATGATTAGGGTGTGTGCATAGGTGGGGCCTTCCTCAGAGATTTTACAAGTCTGATTTTTTTTTGACCAAGACAAGAAAGGAAGGATATAGGGAAATGTCTGCAAACCTGCTCTGTTTCCTGGTAATGCTGTGGCTGTGACCTTCGGCCAGTCTGTAGTGCCCTCAGTGCTGTTGATAGAATGGGCAATACCCAGGTCTCTCTTATATTTTGGGCTATTTCCTTCGTCTTTTAAGGACACATACACTTCTTGGTAAGTGTAGCTTCAGGTTGTTCGGTGTAATAATGGCTGTAATAACTTTAGATTTGACACACGAAACAAATCCACTTAGATCAGCAGCTGCTGTATTTTGGGGTTGTAAGCTCTTCCTGTGTTGCAACATCAACCTGTTCCTCCTAAGGTAGAACTGAAAGTGAAATGGTTTTGCTTTGTTTCATGCACACTCATGTGTTTTCTCTAGAAGAACACTCTTTCACTGTGCTTGTCGATCTACAGCTCAGAGAGTCTGTAGTTGTTGAGTGGAAGAAGCAACTGATGCTCTGAGGCATCTCCTGTTTGTGTGGCACTAGGAAATGTGTACTCCTGCAGGCAGCTATTTACAATTTTCCTGTCACAGTTCCCAAGTGGCTCCTGCAGCGTTTCTCTGAGAGAATTTTCTTAGCTCTGTATTGCTGTGAAAGATGCTTAAAGGAAATGCTGTTTTCTTTTGTGCTCACAGTGCATGAGGTGCTGCTGTCAAACAGCTTTGATCAGGGTGCTGAATGCTGCTTTGAGTTACTGTCATTTTTGGCTGCCTGGTTTAATGCACAACTTTCTTCTTAAGGTTCTTGAGGATTTCTTTGCTCCTGTCATAAGGGAGTCCTTCAAGATTATCTTGATTTCTTTTTTTTTTTTTAATATTTTTGTACTGGCTTCATGAGTTTAACTGTCACGGTGGGGATGGAGGTTGCAGTGCAGCACAGTGGGAGGAGGGCATCAAAGGATGTGCGTCATATTTTCCTCCTGGGGATCCTCTCTGGCTGTCTGTGCTGCTGCACAGTTGTTTCATAAAAGTGAGGAGTGTAGGAGACATTCACATCTCTGATCTCTTGATGTTTAGCTGGAGGGGAGCCCGTTGAAAATTCACTTTCATGTTCTGGAAAAGCGGTCAAATATTGACACAGGGCTGCGGATGCTCTCAGAGCACATGAGCATGTAGCTGTGAAGATTTGTGAAGATTTGTCTTTGTACTCCTTTCTCTGGAAATGCTTTGGGTCTCTTTATGATGAGTGTTCAGAGTCAGAGGATGAGCAGGCTCCACTGAAGTCATTCTGGGGAATACCAGCTGGGAGAATTCCCTTGGCAGTAAATCCTCCAGTGCACTGAATTGTTGCTTAGCAGCTCCTTACGTGCCATCCTGGCTGTTGCATCCTTGTTTTACCTCAGCAGGGAGCTCCTCAAGTGCTCAAGTGTTGTTCTTTGGAGGTGTAATTTCTGATGGGCCACTCTGATCCAGCATTTAAACTTCACACTGAAGCATCTTTACAGAAAGCAGTGCAGATATTCCTGGTGCTTACCAGTCTAGAAAGGGAGTTCTTGCCTACTCATATGGCCTGAAGGGCAGAGGGAATGCTGCTGTTAGGGGCCAGCTCTGTCCATAAAGCTCTCCTTCTGAATTAATTTTTTTATTCCTTCTGCCCAGTTTCTTGCTTTGCTTATCTAACTTGCCAGTCAGGCAAAGAAAAGACAGATTTACATTCCTCTTTGCTGTTGGTATCAGCTGTGAAATGCATCCAAGTTGCAAAATGACGCGGCATTCCTGATTTTCTGCCTGATGGCTGCTCTGAGCTCGTGCTGGCGCAGAACAGTGGCATGTGTGTAAAACTAAAATCAGGAGGATTCTCCTGTCCTGTAGGTGGCATGGCAGATCCTGCACCCAGTCCCACTTTCTGAGGTCCATGGCTGTCCGGGTGGCACCTGCACCTCTCAGGGCACTGCTGCCAGGGGCTGACACTGTGTCTGCTGCAGGAACCGAGCGCTTGGTGGCTGCTCTGCTGGAAAATCAGCTTTGCCAGGGTGCAGGGCTCCAGTGCCCTGAGCTGGGCCAGGCTCTAAACCCACAAGCAAGTCCCGCATTTCTCTGGGGACTCACATCGCCAGCGGTGGCTGGAGTTTGTCCCAGTGCTCCTGCTTTCTGTCTGTTTGTCCTTCCCTGAACACGTCAAAACGCTGGAGCTGTGATTCCTCAGCGCTTCCTGCTTTTCCATCGTTTCTGAGAGGCAAACGTGGGAACTGCTTGCACGTGCTCTGTGCCGTGATAGCAGGGGTTTGTTGCAGCTGCTGGGCTGAAATAGTGAGATTTTGAACGGGAAGTTAGCTCTGTAAGGACCAGCAGTCCTGTGTGAGAGTGGTGATTGTGCTTTTGCATCAGGGTTTGCTCTGCTCCCTCCAGCCAGGTCCTGAGCAAACACAGAAGTATTTCCCTAATTGACCTAATTTACCTAATTACCGGGCTGGAGTTCCTTTGCTCAACACCAGAGGGGAAAAAGGGATCTCGGCCCAGATCCAAGGAACTGCGCTGTGACAGGCGAGATCCCAGTCGTGCCCTTGGCTCTTAGCCCGGCTGTGCCCAAAACACGGAGGTGTGGAAATTCTCTTTGGGCCCAGCTGCAGTTAAGCGAATTCAAATTCCGGCTGCATGCAGCTTCCTGCTGACTCAGTTCAAGCTCAGCTGTGTCTGCAGGCTGGCTGCTGGAGAATAAAGCGTTGTCCTGCTGCCTCTGTCACCAATCTGATACAGAAACCACGCTGATGAAAAGTTCCTGCCTCTACCTGATTTTTAAGAGCATTAGTAATATGGCACTGCTCCTTCTTACTCATTCATGTGCTGCGTGGGGGCTGCTCACCAGAGCTTTTTGAGCCAAATGAGGAGGGTGG
This sequence comes from Bombycilla garrulus, assembly GCA_013400315.1. NCBI lineage: Eukaryota > Metazoa > Chordata > Aves > Passeriformes > Bombycillidae > Bombycilla > Bombycilla garrulus. The sequence continues at coordinate 386,267 of VXBU01017015.1, read as the reverse complement.
TTCGTGAGGGATTTGGATGATTTTCTTCCTAAGAAGTCAAAGTGCTGCCCAGATAACCAGAAGATTGCAGTACTTTGTGTAATCGTGAAAATGCAAAAGGCCTTGAGGAACTTAAATAAATTTCTATCAAAAAGGCCAACTGACACCTTATTTAGAATTGTCTCTAATAATTTTTTTATTCCAAAGAGGAAGATAAACCCCCTTTAAACAAAGAATGCAATGTATTTCTAAGCCAAAATCCACAGCTGAGAGTGCTTGGTGTGCAGGCTGAGGTGATAATTCTGTACTAAAGCAGCAAAGGTAGCAATGTCCCAGATAAGGCAGTAATAAGTATTCAGCATGTTTTGCATCAAAGGTAATGAGGAATAAACGGCTTTGTGTTGGTGCTGGGTTTTGTTTCCCCTTGTTGGAGGGGTTGGCAGTGGCATTATCTGCATCCTAAAGAAGGAGGCAGTTTGAAGCTGAAAGGAAAAGAACAAAAGCTGAAAACCTCTAGCAGTGGGCTGTCCTGCTTAGGAGCACGAGGGAAAGGTTGTCCTGGTTGGATTTTAAGTAGTCTCATGATTCCTGACTAACAGGGGATTCCTCCCAAGAGCCAGCCGGGCAAATAAACTGCGAGTGACTGGGGGAGGAGGTGTGTCCTGCTCTGGGGCACTGAGCTACTGCTCTCTCCAGTGCTGCTCCTCGTGCCTTGTCAGTTTTGCCACTTTCAAAATGAGCTCTTGGTGTTGCATCCTCCCTCAGAGGCGAATGGTGGAAAACACCCCGAGTTTGGAAGCGTTCCCTGTGGTGGGGGAAGTCCTGACTCTCTGCAAGCTTTGGTGTTAACCACATGTACCAAACCATCCTCGAGTTTCCCAGCTGTGTGTGTGTGTGTGTGCATCCATACACGCCCAGAGGCTCTTGCTGAGCCATCCTTCACCTGGCTGAGACACTGCAGTGTCTCTGTTCTCCCACCACCCCGCTTCTCTTTCCAAAGCCTAGAAACGAATCCTACTTGAGGAGTGAGTCTCAAAAGAGGCAAAATCTTGAGGCATTCTAAGCACCGTTAGAGGCTGGCAGATCCTCTGCAGAGTGAGGAGCCATGGGGACAGGTTTCCTGTGGTAATGATCACATCCTATTTTCTCCTCTCAGCTCTGTTGGTTTTGCACACCTAGATGCCTTCCCTGGGCTGTTTAGTTCCTGTTGGGTTTGGGTTATGGGCTGGAAGTGGAGCCCTGCAGTGCTGGGGCTCTGGGTGACTTTGGGCTCTGGGATGTGGTATTTGCTTACACTCTCCTGACCCGAAATGCTGCCACAGTGGCACAGCTCAGAATATCCTCAGGTGAGGAAGTTCATAAGTCTGTGATGTTGTTTCTCTTTCTTTGCTTTCCAGCAGTGACTGGATATGTAAAGTAGTTGTGCCTGTGGCAGGTTCTCATGAAGACAGTAAAATTGAGTGGTTGTGGTTTGATGTGTGGATTTAAAACGTCAGGACATACCAAATACTTGGTTTCCCTGCCTGTAAAATGATGCCCTTACTCTGTAGCTCAGCGGTGAAATATCTGACCACAGGACAGGTAAGTGCCCCCAGGTCCAGGAAGGGACAAATAAAACATTGTTTTTATTTCTTCCAATAATGATGTCACCCTGACTGCCGCACCCCGAGGTCTTTCCTTTCAGCTGCCACTCAGGGAGATGCTCAGGTGGGCAGTTTCTGACTTCGCAGTGACTGATGATTTATTGCAGTTTCTGCTTTGGAGATTTTAATTGCTCCTGACTCAAACACGAGACACAAACAAGCTGACAGCTCGCACAATAGATCCCTTGATGGATGGTGTCTGCCGTCTGGTGTGTGCAGGGGAGGTGTCTTGGAATGCAGACACGGTGTTAGAGGAGTCAGTCCTGCAGGCCTGTGGCTTCCCTGCTGAAAGCTGTGTTTTCCCAACCCACCAGTGTCTGCTGGAGCTGGAAATAGCAACTCCAGGCTGAGCCGTGAGGAGGGGTGAGCAATCTGAGGGGAAGTGATGGCAGAGACTCTGTTTGTGGGGTGGCTTCTTTTCTGAGCTGTCTCCAAGATGCAGCACAAGGCTGGAGATGCAAACTGATTTGTAGGGTGGCTCAGCAGAGATTCTCGGACGTGCTGCTGTTGGAGCAGCCCTGAGAGCTGAAGGGAGTTCCCCCAGCAGGTAACCACAGTGCAACGAAAGTGTGTGAGGCTTTCCTTTGGATTGGCCCTCGCTGGGTGATGCGGGAGGGAGGCGCGGTGCCGATTGTCTCGCACTCCTGCTTCTCCCTGTTTCCCACCCTGCACGCCTGCAGTGCCAGCTCTCCTTGGGGCCTGGCGGTTCTGGCCCTGCCTGCTCTTGGTGGCAAAAGCTCCTCCGGTGAGCTCCTTGTGGGATTCGAAGGATAACGCAGCTTGGGGATGAGAGGAGGAGCAGAAGATGGGACACCAGGCCTGAGGGAGCTGGGGTGTAAGGACCATCCCTCGGGTGTAATATTAACACCTCAGGCTGTCCTCAGTCCCATCTCAAGAGCCGTGGAAGCATCCACAGAGTTCACTTGTGAAAAATCAGAATTGACTTGTGAAAACTGCTCTGTGTGGTGGGGTGAGGTCTTTCCCACTGCACTGACAGGCTGGATGTGCTTCTAGAACTGTCATGTTTTCTTACCGTGTGCCTTTTTCCACTCCTGCGCCCCATACAGTGTTGAGTTGGAATGAAGATGCCCTACACTGATTCTGTAGAGCTGATTTAAGAGTCCTAAACTTGTGCTCCCTTCATTTTTTTTTTCTGAGAAAGAGATAACGGGTCTAAAACTCTGGTTGTAGTCTTCTGTGTTGAACACTCAAGGCATTTAGTGATTTCTCAGCAGTTCATTTCTCACAAAGCTCATTTGTCGAAAGAATGAAGTAAAAAATGAATAATGTATCAAAATTAGTGTTTCAATTAAAATATCTCATTCTGTATAAAAATTAATGCCAAGATTTCAGCAGCCCTAGCAAGTGATCTAGTTTGACTCTGAGTGCAGATGGAGTTTGTACCCTTTATCCATCTTTTCTCCTTCTCCGACTAAAGATTATTTTTACTCAATATAAGGTAACTTTTTTCTCTCCACCAGAAAGACTCTGAATCTAAAATTACCAGGATTCCAGAGTCTTAGTGATTAAAAAATTTGGGTGGTATCAGCACAATTACATCTGACTGTCAGGGGTTTGTTCTTTGGGGAACTTTTTTTCCTTGGGTTGTTTTTTTGTGGTTTTTTTTCTGTTTGTTTTGCCTGTTTGATTGGTTGTTTTTGGTGGTTTGGTTTTTTGTGTGTGTGTGTTTTGGTTTTTTGTTTGTTATTTTTTTGTTAGTGTGTTTGATTTTTGAAGTTTTTTAGAGATTCCATTAAGGAATTTGACTTCTCAGGAGGAACTTTGTGACTGTTGAAGCTCTTTGCATTGATTCAGCACTTGAGGTTCCTGTAATTACTAGTTAACTAAAATAAAAAATACTTTACCCTGTGCTGTAGAAGTATGAAGCCATTTTGGGGTGTGAGAGAAATCCTTTTTCCTCTTCTCTAGTGTGTTTTTGACCACCCAAGCAGAACATTTTAGCTGAGGGCAGGTATTGCCTGCAGGGGCATTCACTGCACGGGTGGTCAGTCTTTGGTTTAAGAAATTCAGTCTGAAGTTATCATGTTCAGGCTCCCTTGCCTTCATTTTTTGCTGTATCAGTACTTTGGAGTGTGGTGGAACTTTCCATTGTTCTGTGTGTGTGTCTGTTTTATCTCTGCTCATGTGCAGGAGTAGACAAAGTTGCTGTTTGCTGCTGTGGTGGTGACTTTTTAAAATGTCCCCGTTTTTGTGGACTTGTCCTGAGGAGTGTCTGTAACTGCACAGGGCTGATTTGACCCCAGAGGGAAGAAAAGGAAGAGCTCACGTGTGTTTGAGGTCTCGTCTCCCTGCACAGCCCCTGACATCTGCAGGTGCAGCAGGCACCTGCCTGTGCCTCTTCATTTAAAGCAGAGAGTGGGAAAATGGCATTGAAAAGAAATGTTATCTGTAAAACCAGAAGATGTGCACACTGAGGCTTTACCAAACCTACAGAAATATTGCTTGTGTGGGCAACTCCTGAGGAGTTTGCACAAAGTCTTGCCACAAACTTAATTCTAAATCCTCACTTTCCTGCTAATCTCATCATTCTGAGTTCTCAAACCTGAACTAACATCTGTGTCTCTTGCAGCAAAGTCAAGCCCAGAAGGAAGGTCACCCTGACCTGTTCCAGAGCCTTCAGGTCCCAAAGAACAGGACAGAGGATTCTCCCCAGCCAGAACCCTCCTTGGGGTAGAGGTGAGCAGCAGCAGTGGGGATTTGAATGGAACAGAGGAAAATGCAAAGCAGCAAGGGACAAGCCTGTGCTGTAGCTGTTAGTCTGACATAATTCCATGAAAACAAGAGCTCATGGTTAAGAGGCTTCCTGTGGGCATATCTGAGATTGTGTTTTGGTCTTGGGCTTTCCTCACAGGAGTTCTTGGCTTCAAAGCTTGTTTGTGGGCTGTGTCACTGCACTGTCCTACACATGGCTGTGGCAGGAGGGAGATTTGTGCCTTCTCACTGAGAGAATTGTGGATTCCTCAGCCCTATGGGCAGCTCCCTCCAGAAACAGAGATCTGCATCACTAAAAGGGACATTTATGTGAGACATGGCCGGACACATAAGTACAGCTGCAAGATGTGGATGTATGGGATTTTTTTTTTTCCTTTCACACTTTTCTTTCTTACTTTTTCACAGGACAAGGATTTCTGGTCTGAAGCAGAGGGTGACCCAAGCTGCTCTGTCCCTGAATCCATCATGGAACAGGTTAGAGTCAAACGTGTCTGAAAGCAGCTGTTCACAGTGTGCAGTGGTTCTCTGGTGCACTTGTCCTGAGGCACTTTGAAGGGGATAAATCCTGAGTGCTGGCTTGTGGCCTCCTTGAATTTCCCAGAATTTCTGCAGTGCTCTGGCACTGCTCTGGATAAGGGGAGGGGACTTCCTTGCAGCTCTCAGTGGGGCACTTCCCCCTGGGACTGCAAGCTGCAGATGTAGCCGTGAAAGAGACTACAATGTTTATTGATAAAGCTACAAACTGCTCTCTTACCTGTTTGACTAAAGTTGTTGGAGAGTCTCTTGGCTTTTAGGAGACTTGGTTATGAGGCCTGGTGTTCCAGTGGGGCCCCAGTCTGCCTGCCTCATGGACCTCCTCACCCTAATTAATCTGGGCACCTGTGCTGCCTTGTTTAAGGCTGCAGGGTGTGGGGCCATGGAGGCAGCACGTGCCCATTTTCTGGGGGTGAATGTGCCACTGGAGCTGGCAGTGATCTGCCATCTCATGTCACTGCTCTTGTGAGCAGCTGCTGGGCTCTCTGAGGAGCTGAACAGGTTTGTTATGGAGCTGGTTGAGGTTCCTTTGAAGAGGGAGGAGAAACTTGGGGGTTTTTGCAGGCTTATGCTCTTATCTCCATTTCCCACCTTGTTACTGCTCTGCTCTGATTACATGGAAGTTGGGAAGCTGCTGCCTTCTTTACGCACAGCAAGTAGAATGCCCAGTTCCCAAATACAGGGGTAAAACCCTTCCAAACACAGATGTGAGTAAGGGCAATGGATGGTTTTTGCTGAATACACACCTGCTGCAAAAGAGGAGCTCAGGTCGGGATCGCTGCCATTGCCACAGCTGGAAATGTGAGGAGAAGGTGAGCTGGGTGTTCAACACCAGAGCTTTGTGTCATTCACCGTGAGACAGTCCTGTGTGCCTGCACATCCAGGAGTCAGTCTGCATTTGCTGAGGCCTTGGGGACCCCTGGTGGTGCTGCTCAGGGTGCCCAGAGGAGGCCAGAGCCTCGTTCAGGGTTGGTGCGTGCCTGGATGCTTTGGCACGGGCTTAACAGAGATTTCCTTGTGTCTCAGATCAACGGATCTCTTCAGGTGGAGCACGCACTGCTGTTCACCTTCCTGGACGCCTCCTCTGACTGTAACTTCAAAGAGCAGCTGCATTCCCTGCAGGGCCAGCAGCTCAGGCTGTGCCAAGCAAACGATGATGATGAGCTTCAGACCGACGGCAATCGCAGCGGCCACTTCCAGAACGGCGAGCTAGGTGAGGCTTTTCTCTGTGCCACACCTCTCTGAACACTTTTCTTTCTTTCTCTACTTCCCATCTTTGCCATTGTCTGTTTCAGAGGGGTAATGTTTTCTCCTTTGAGAAACTCCACTGTGTGGCTGATGGTGGTGTTGGTTGGGAATTGAACATTCAGGATGTGACAGCTGCTGCTCAATGGATTCTCTCCATGGATTTCTAGAGCACATGTCACTGGGTTTTGTCACATCAGACAAGGGCACAAAGCTGGTACTGGTGGTTGCTGCCCTCAAGGAGTTAAGTTAGGCCTGAAACTGCTCCTCAGGCAGTATCAATAGTTGGGCTGGGATCTTGGAACAACTCGTGTTCTGGTACTGGGTGAATCTCTTTCTGCTCCACCAGTCTGCTGCAAACTGTTCCTCAAGTAGCTTCTGGTCCTGTTCCTGCTTTGCTGGCCACCTGCAGGGTGGCTGCTGCCCCTTGCCCAGGGTGTGCCAGCTGGCACATGGGCCACGTGGAACTGCTGCAGTAAATTGCCCTCTCCCACGCAAATTTGCATAGGTCTGGTGCCAAAAGCAAAGGTGTAAGGTTCTCAGCTGAAAAGGGCAGATTCAGACTAGATCTAAGGAAGATTTTTACAATGAGGGTGGTAAAACACTGACACACGTTGCCCAAAGAGGTGATGGGTGCTCCACCCCTGGAAACATTGCAGATCAGTTTGGCTGGGCTTTGAGCAGTCTAAGCTAGTTGGAGATGTCCCTGCTTGTTGCAGGGGGGTTGGATGAGCCTTTCAAGGTCCTTTCCAACTCCAGCTGTTCTGTGAGCTGCTGTATTTTAGATGGTGCTTAAGAGACAAGTCCTGACAAATCACTAAGTCCTGACAAGTCACTTAAATTCTAGAAACATTAGGTTGAAAAAGACCTTCAGGGTCATGCACAGCTTCTCAATTCCTCTTTCTGGGCAGGATGTTGGCTGTAACTCTCATTTCAAATTTTGTCTGGAGATGTTCCAACATGCCCTGCAATGACATTTTTTTTTTGGGTAGGGTGAGTGTGCACTTTACCTAAACTACAGATATAAACCTGTGTTTGCCACTAACAGAAATCATGCTTAGACCTGTCATGAAGTCACCCAGGGCTGGGAAGGAGGTTGCTGATGGAGACTGGCAAAATGCTGTGACCTGTAGTGAACCTGGTCTGACTGCAGCCTGTGAACTAAACTCTGCTCTTTGTGTTGGCAGCGTTGGCTGCAACCAGTGAAGACGTTATCAGGGTCATTGCTGCTCAGCTGGCTGAGATTGGAGACCAGTTTGATAAAGAAATCCAAGGAAGAGTAGTGAATGACCTAGTGCAGCACTTTCTGAGCGAGCATCTGTCTCGAGAGGTGAGTGAAAAGCAGCCTGATGAGCAGTTCTTCTTTTAAATATTCTGCATCCTTCCTGCTGTGACTTTGAAGGCATCTAAAAATTCATCCCAAACACTTACTTTGAAGATCTGTTAGAGGTGATTCTGTGGCAGAAGTTAGTTTGTAAATTGGGTTCCTTGGGCTGATCTTTCTGCAGATGGTGAAAGGGTGGTTGTGGAAAAAGCCTGACTTTGAGGCATTTTGTCCTTCTTTTGATGGCCCAATGGCTTATCTTGGAAAATGAATGATCTGCCTAAGGCTTAGTTTTAGTACTTAAGATCTTTGGACTTTGGTGCCAAGTCCTGTGTATCTGCTGACCATCATGTGGGGAAAAAATTGAGCAGGTTAGTGAGAGGAGCTTAACTTGTGCTTGTTACTGAGCACTGAAGAGACGACAAATCATGAGAGCCTTTTCTGGTGCTGTGAGTGTGTTCACAGGCACAGTTCTGGGAGGAGCAGTGGCTTTAGGCCTGGTGACATGAGGTCTCTTAAATCTACATCTGGATCAAGGGCCAGAGTTTTTTGGGGCTGTTTTTACGTAACAAGTCCCGTGGCTGGGAGGAAGGGGAGCAGCATCCTGTGGAGTGTTGCAAGCAGCACATCAGCTATGAGCTGAGCCCCCTCTCTGCCCTCTGTTCCCCCGTGCAGGAGCTGACCCAGCGCATGTCCAGGGCAGTGAGTGAGCTGGCACGATGCATCCCCTCAGACATGGAACAGGAGAGGGTCCAGTTGGTGCTAGCTATGGTCTTGACTAAGAAAATTGTGAACACAGTCCCCTCCCTTCTACAGCGCGTGTTCAACACCACTCTGAACTACATGAACCAGCAGCTGCACACCTACATTGTTGAAATGGTGAGTGCTGTCCCACGGCTCTGTGGGAGCCACAGCCTGTCCTGGGTTGTACCTGAGGGCTGGCTCTGAACTGCCTGGGGCTTGCTGCTGTGCCTGCAGTGCCCTGGAGCTTGGGCCAGAAGGGAATGTCAGTCCCTGCAGAGCTCTGGACCTGAGTGTGCTTGAGGGGTCATGGCCCAGCTTCTGCTTGCCCCCCTCTCTCAGCAGCCAGTGAACAGAGAACATTTGTTCTGTGGGGCAGAGAGGGCTGGGGCTGCTGCTCTCCTCCCTGCGGCCTCCTCGGGGAGCTGTGCCACTAAGATCCTGTTAATGATTCCTTCCCTCAGGGAAGGAAAGGCTGAGCTGAGCTCTGCTGGCTGCATTTCCACAATGGCTTGACCCTGAGGTCTCTGCTCTTGCCTTCCTCAGCTCCCCAGAGCTTGGGAGAACTGGCAAGGAAAAGGAATTGCTCCTGAGAATTCACGGCTGCAGAGGAACAACGAGAAATGGTCAAAATCCATTCTTGTTCTCTGCTGGCACTTGAGCAGAGGTGGGCAGGCAAGGGACACTCCTGCACTGCAGCCTTGCCAGGGACAGCGCTGGGACAGGGCAGCAGCCTGGGCACGGTGGCACTGTCACTGTGCCCTAGCCAGCACCCTGGGCATGGTGGCACTGTGCCCCAGCACCCTGGGCACGGTGGCACTGTCACTGTGCCCCAGCCAGCACCCTGGGCATGGTGGCACTGTGCCATGTCAGTGGCACTGCCCTTCCCTTCGCTCACTTTGGCTCTGGGGTGCTGAGTTGTGCCAGAAATGGTCACCTGTGTGAGACTGGGCACCAGGGCTGTCCCACCCTGTCCCCAGGGGCCGTGAACCTACTGCTGGCCTGGGCAGGAGCACGGCAGGTGGCAGTGTCCCTGCTGTGGCACGGCTGTCCCCAGGTGGCACAGCAGGTGGCAGTGTTGCCGCGCGGTTCGTGGCAGGCGATGCCAGTTTCTGGGGCGGGCGCAGGGCAGGGCTGGCCGCGGGAGAACCCTGCCGCTGTTAATGACGTTAATTAACAACGCCCCCTGTGTTTGTCTCCCTCTAGCTGGGTGAGTGAGCTCTCCGGGCCCGTGTGGAGGTGGATTCCTGGAGACTTTGATGGCTGAAGATGACTTGATTTCCTGTTAACTCCTGCGATCCATCTGTGAAAGTGATGGCAGAGTTTCCTAGATGCTTTTGTAGACTAGCACAGCAGTAATAGTAGGTGAGCTGCCTGCCAGCTCTGCCAGTTCCTCTAGGGAGTAGTGCTTGCCTCTCTCCTTTTACAATACTTTTTATTTTAGCAGCAGCAGCCCTTTTGCAGCCTGCCTCGTGCCTCCTCAGGCCCTGCCCTCTCAGTGTTTTTTCTAAGCAGCTGTAGCATTTTGCTTTATTTCTTCACTTCCCAGCCCTGCTCCTGCAGCTGAGCCGTGCTGAATGTGTTTCCCAGGAAGGCCTCAGGCTGTGGAATGAGTGGAATCAGCAGAATCATCAGCAGGGGTGGGGGGGAATCGGGTCTGTCTTGGTGGGAAGCTGGCAGCAAGAGGGAACAGAGCCCTGAGTGACAGAGGGGATGTGGCCAGAGAAGTGACCCGAGGGTCAGTGTCAGTCACCACACACCTGTGTTTGCTCGAAAAATGAAACTGACTGAAGAACTGTGAGGAAAAGGGCAGGGTAGGCACGGGGCAAGTTTGTGGGAACGCAGCCTGGGTATGCTTGGGAAAAAGTAGCATATCTTGTAGTCACACCTCAGGTTAAACAAACCTGGACACTCAGGTAGTTTGATACATAATCACACAAGGTGGCAAATGTGTCACCTATGATCCAGCTGCCTCAGGGTTTTTCCAAGCATGTAAATATTTTGTGGGGTTTTTTAACTTAAATAAAAATTTGATTTCTGAGGGCTACTACAGCTCTGCAGACTTTCAGTTTCCACCTGAAGTTTTTTTTGTGCAAGTTCTCACGGCATTCTTCTCGTTCACCATGGCTTATGATGCAGCTGGCAGCAGAGGAGACACTGGTCCTGGCCTCGTGCAAGTTTCCTGTAAGTAAAACCAGCTTTTCTTCTGGTGCTGCACTGAAACAGGGGGACAGGGGAAGCACAGAAGCAGTCTACACGTAGTTTTTGAAAACTGTACCATTTATTAAAGTGCAACCTGGGGGCATGGTCTTACAGCAGTGTCCCGTTAGCAGAGGGAAAAAATGTACATACCCCTTCACTTGAATATTGAACAATGAAGCTGGAAAGAACTTTCTTGTCAAGGTGGAAACACTTCTGTTAACCAAATGGCACAAGAAGCTTTAGACAGTTTTCCCCAAGAAGGCTGCGCTTGCATATTGGAAGGAACAGTACAACGAGTTCCTGGGATAATCTGGGATAATGGGTGACCTGAGGAGCAGTCAGGGTCTCTTTCCCCAGGCAGGCCTCTTGAGAACAGAATCCAAAATCCCTCCCAGTCTGTCACTAGCTGCTGATAGCCAGCACAAGCCTAGCAGAAGAGATCCCCATACCTGCAGTCAGTCCCATTAGTCTTTGCTACTTAACAAATCAAGTGGCATTCTTTTGGTCTGAGTGGGCTTTTAGGTTTACACTTGAATAAAAGCTTACCCTGCGAGTTAAAACTGAGGACAAAGCCCCTAAAGGTGTAGCAGTAAGATGCATCCTCTGCAGTTGGTTGTGTCCACATCGAGTGTCCCTTGCCTGCCCTGCAGATACTGCAGGGAGATCAAAAGCAGCTTCCACTGAAGCCAACAGGAGCTCCCCCACTTCTACACAGGACCACAGACCTCTAGCCTGGAGGAAGCAAGTCAGCCTAGCCAAGAGACTGAGAGAAGGTCAGCTCTAAGTAGAAAAAAAACGTGATTTGAAGTTATTTAACTTAAGGAGGTGGAGCTGAGTGATGTGTTGTGATTCCCCTGCACTTAACACTGCTGACCCTTCCCAGCTGGTGTCATTCCCCAGCCAAGTCCTGGTCAGGAACCTTCCCTGCATCACACATGAACTGAGTTCTGGTGCCTAGACCTGGCCCTCAGTCCCTGCTCCTCTGGGCCTGACAGCTTGCTCTACTCACGTCAATTTTAAGTGATGGCTTAAATTTATAAATACCCCCTCCCCCTTTTGTTTTTGCTGTGGCAAGACAGAGCTTGCACCCCTAAGCACAGGTACGTACATGAAGGCAGAGTAATTCTGTTCTTGCAACCTTCCTCGTGCTCAAACTGAGCCCTCCAAGCCCAGTTAAAGTCATGCACAGCTTCTGCCCTCACCAGGCAGAGCAGAAACTGCGCCCCACCACTCCACATTTCACAGAATCACCGAGGTTTGGAAAACACCTTTGAGATCGAGTCCAACCTGAGACCAAACACCCCCTTGTCCCCCAGCCCAGGGCACCGAGTGCCACATGAAGCCTTTTCAATCCCCTCCAGCTCCCTGGCAGCCCCTTCCAATGTCCAGTCGCCTTTCTGGGAAGGAATTCCTGCCAGTGTCCCACCTGCAGCTCCCCTGGCACAGCTGGAGGCTGTGTCCTCCTGTCCTGTGCTGTTCCCGGGAGCAGAGCCCTATCTCCCCGGCTGCTCCCTCCTGTCAGGGCTGCCCTGAGCCTCCTCCTGTCCAGGCTGAGCACTCCCTCAGCTGCTCCTCACAGGATTTGTGCTCCAGACGCCTCCCCAGCCCTGCTGCCCTTCTCCAACGTGAGCAGAGCCCAGAGTAGGACATTCTCCTGAAGCCCTGGGCTGTCTGATGCCCACAGGCATGGCTCCTAACCCAGCCATGTGCACCCCTCCACTCCCCCTTTCACAGCAACACATTCTGGTAATTACACTCTGAAACTCTGTAACAAGAACTTGCTCTGGCTGCCTGAATGAGCAAGGGTAGTGCCAGAAGCATTTCCAGTTTTTTAGAATAGCAAAATCCGTCTTACCTTGCCAGTACTGCCACACCTCTGTAACTGACATTAAATATAGGGAAGGTTTATAACCTCAGATTATTTCATCTACTACAATCATTAAAATGAAAGAAACTGCAGCAGCTTGCTTGTTTAGTACTAATTACACTTCTCATTTGTGCCCATTAGAAAGCACTGATTAATTTAAAACCCAGTCCAAAGTTTTAGCCTAGCTGTGATCAGCGCTACAGGGGAAGGAAGGAAATCGGGATTCTGGCAGCAAAACCTGTCCTGTGTAAGTAGGAGCACTCAGCACTGCAGCTTCCACCTGGCCCTTGAGCTGCAGCTGCCTGAGCACAGCCAGAGTGGAAAATGAAGCCTCACAAACAAGGATGGATTCTGACTTAAAATGAAGCCTCACAAACACCAAGGATGGATTCTGACTTACCCCACAGCCTGGATCTTCTCGAGCTCAGTGGTGCTGGGACACGGCTCTGCCTCTGCACTTTGGGCTTCTGGGTCACAGGATTCTGTCTTTGCCCTCAGCCTGCTGTTCCTGCAGTGCCAGCTGAAGAAAGTCCTTGCCCAGCTCCCAGCTACAATGCTCAACTAAGCACAGCTTAGAATTAAGCACAGCTGAATTTAATTTGCACCTTAAAAAAAAGCCTTTCCCTTGACAGCTCCTTACTGAGCACGCTGCCCGCTGCAGTTCCTGAAGTATTTCCCACTTTTTTCACAGATCCCGTCCTCTGCTGCTTTAGCATCTCAGCTAAGGACAAAGTGAAGACAAGGGGTCTAAGGTAGATATTTTGTTAAAGTACAGGCCACTCGAGGACAGATATCGAGGCACTTCTGGAAGGGGATGAACAACACAAGTAATTCTATACACCCTTTTCAAGTGCACAGCTCCTGCCTTCCCTCTGCCGGCCACCAGAGAGCCACTCCTGAGAGGCTGCATCAACCTTCCAGGGTCACTGACCCTGCAGTTCAGCATCACTGTAACACACCTGAAGAGAGGGGCAAGAAACTTCCCTTTTCTGACTGACAGCTCTTCACAGGGCAGCCTCTCACTCAGCTGTGCAGGAGCTGCCAGCTGAGTTCTCCACCCTCTGAGCACAGGACTCCAGACTCTGCAGAACTCAACCCCACAGCTGACCTTTCTAACTCGTGCAGTGTTCCCAGAGGAAGGAGACTCATGCAAGAAATATTCTGAACATGGGGTCAGTTCAAATTCTCGCTGATTTGCCGAATCTGAAAGACCCCAGAAGGAAAAGATTATGAAGAAAGGACCAGGCAACCAAAACACACGGTGCAACTGATGCTCCATGAAATGCAGCAACACACCAGATTCTCAAGGCTTCTGCCTGACCACAGAAATGCCTTACACACTCATTTATGTTCCTTCCTACTGTGCCAGCTTCTCACTGCTGGGCGTGGAAACTTTTTATTTCATGCCCCACTGGGCTCCTTGTGGCAGGAAGTTTGGAACTTCTTCCCTTGCCAGCCTGGATTTATTCTTGTCTGTCCTCCACCCCTCTGCACACTAAAACACCAGCCCTGCCTCACCCTCTCCCTGTTGGTACACAAATTATCCAGAGTGTCCCCAGAACCCAGCTCAGCTTCAGAGTAACCTGCTGTGTGGCTGGAGGGGGGGCTGCACCTAAAGCAGGTTCATTGTTCAGTAAGGAGGGGATGTTTGTTGTTTTTTTTTTCTAATAAGGCCAACCTGCTGTGCTTTGTACATGGAAGAAGAGCAATCAGTGATCAACAGCACTCCAGAGCTCCCAAGTTCAGTCCACAGCGGCAGTATATACACAATCCTTCCTCTCAATATTCAACTTCACACACACAGAGTTCAAAATCCTGTAAGTTTTCTAGAAAATCCATCTCACAAAAGCTTACACAAAAATAATTCCTCAGAATCCAACACATTCTGACTAACTTTCCAGCATCCTGGGATAGGAAAATGCAGCAAGAATACCCTGAAATAGAGACTATGCTAAGATCTCTTCCTTCTGAGATCCCTTAAGAAACCGGCTCATCAGGAGCTGCACTCTTGATACGGTTATTTAGAAATAAAAGTACCTTGTCTTTGTGCTTTATGAAGATTCCCATAAGCTCACGTTTTGTTTTTTACATTTTCACGAGTTCCTTTCACCTTCCTCCATCTGGTCTAAGCCAAGGGCCAGCTCAGAGCTGCAGCCCAGCCTCTTGGGAAGCCCAAGGTGCTGCCCAGGGAGCTGCAGGCTGGGCAAGGACAGACACACGAACACGAGCTCCAAGAGGAACGCTGCGGCTGACCCCGCCAAGGAGCAGGGCAATGCTGGAAAGGCTTCTCTCCACATACACCTCAAGTGCACAAAGGGGGTTTCCTTTTTTTGCACAAGTAAATCGCTCATCATTTGTGAACCTGCAAGTTTAGCTCATTACAGATTCACAGAAAAAGAGAAATCGCACTGAACAGCACTGGGGCCAGCTCAGGAACAAGCACACAGAGATGTTTAATGCTCTTTTGCTCAGTTACTAGAATCCACTGCTTTATATATCTGGGATTCTGTCACAGCAAGACCAAGTTAGGGCTAAATACACTGTGTGCTTAACTCGGGTGAGACAATGCAGACTGCAGCGTGACACAGGACAGCAGAGCGCTTAACTAAGTCTGAATTGCACTTGAGGCACTGGCCTTGCTTCCACACGGTTTTGCTGGATTTTTGCAGAATATGCCCCAGATATCAGAGAGCTGATCCCAACGGCACCGTGTCCAGCGAGAATTTCGTACCTCTGGTAACTGAAGGGTTTGCAGTAAAGTGGGCTGGGCAGGAGCAGAGCAAATGGATTCTCAAACCAGCAAACAGCAGCGTCCCCTCCACCCTGCTGGGAGCAGCTCTGTCCCAGGAACACCGGGATGCTCAGAGATTACACAGCTATACAGAGGCAGCATCTTCACAGGATGGGGCTCCAGTAAACGTTAGGGGCCAAAACCAGTGTGAGCCAAGAGGTAAGAATAAGCACTGTCCCACTGGGGCTTAGGAGGAACCTGGAAGGTTATGAGGAGCAGTGCTGTACCTGAGAGGAAGCTGAGACAAAAGGGACACCAGCCTCTCGCTACAGGACTCAGGTTGGCTAATGTTTGTTAGGAGGGGCTCGGGGGCACAGAGGGAAGTGACAAGACAGCACAGCTGCAAGAGCAGTCAATCTGAGAAGCCAAAATCTCCAGGGGTCGGTTGGCAGCAGCTGGCTCTCCCCTTCCCCTGGGAATTCTCTGTTCCAGTTCCTAGAGTACGAGCACCCCTTTCTTCAGCACCTGCACTTTAAGTTCTTAAATTTGCAGATTTTTTTTTTTTTTTTTAAAAATACCCCAGTACTTTTAATCACGAAAAACCAGTCCCCGCCCCGATTCTGCTAAAAACGTGATTGTCCGTAGCTGGAGGCTTATTGAACAACCTCACCTCATCACCACTGAGTTTACTCAAATGTCCAATTAAACAGCAGGCAGCTCAACCCTTAGGTAACACAACTACAAAAATTGGATGTGCTCTCTTCTCTCCCCCCTCCTCCTCCAGAGAGCTCTGTTATTTTTTCCTAAGCGCCAGCGCTACTCCGACCGCCACGGCCAGTATAGCGACAGCAGCAGCCCCGCCGTACAGCAGTATAGATTTCCCTTCTGGCAACAGGATAGGCTTCTCCTCTGCAGCTGAGGATTTCTCTTCTCTTTCTTCCAAATGGCCCTCTTTCCCCGCTTTTTTTTCCCCTGGAAGCAGTATTTTCTCAGGTTCTGGTGCAGCTTTTTCTTCTGATGGGGCTGGCTTTGGGACAGGTTTACTTAACGCGGGGATTTCAGGTTCAACAAGCTCTTCGGCCGCTTTTCCCTTTTCCTCCTGTTTTGCACGCAGAAGAGGGGAGGGACGTGCTTTCTCGGCAGCAGCGATCTCAGGAGGTTTCATTTCCTGGGAAGAAGCAGAGGTTTCTGGAAAGGCTGCCAGCGCGGTCTCTGCAGCGCCGGCTGGCACCACGGCCTCCTCAATCCCCTCCGGAATCTCCTCCTTCTCCACGTGAACGATGTCGGAGTTGGAAGAGTTGTTCTCGCTCCTCTCTTCAGCCCCTCCGTTGCTGTCCAGGCTTTTGACTTCCTCGGGATCCATGGCCACCTGCTGCCAGGACTCGGGCCCCAGGGACACGGGCAGGCTCTCGGTGTGCCAGCTCTGGCTCGCCGACAGCGACACGGGCAGGCTCTCCGACTGCCACGACGTGGTCACCGTGGGCGACTCCGGGGGGCTCACCTGCCCCGAGTTGTCACTGGTCAGGATGTAGATGTCATTGCTGTCCTCTGCAATGAGCCCGGGGTACTCCTCCTCTTCCGATTCCAAGGTGAAGACTGTTCCCTAGGAGCAGAAAGGAGGACACAGGCGTGAGTGATGCCTCAGCGCTCCCTCCCCCGTACGGGACAGAGCACAACAGGACACCTGGAAACCTGGGGGATGGAAGGAAGATGAGAGGGCCTCTGCAGGAGCAGCAGCTGCCTGGCCTAATTTCAGTAGAGATTACAGAACCCAGCTGGTTCCAGAGAATGGAACCCCTTACATGAGCTTGGCTGGGAGCTCCTCCTTTCCCTGACATTATTTTATCACTATGACATCACCAAAACACACCACACGGTCATTATTCACCTGAGCAGATCCTAAAGTCTGAAACCAAACTGCAACAGAACAAAGAAAAAGAAACACACACAGCTGAAACAATCCCAGCTGAACACCACTCCCCACTCCTTTCTGTGCCAGTGCTCTCTATTCTTGGCTGTTTTCATCTAAGTGTGCTCCTCTTACATTAATTTCATCCCATTTCCAGTGCTGTGTGAAGCCTGTATTTCTACTTTGCACCAACAAGCTGGAATCTACAGCAATTCATTTGAGGAAATTTGCAGATTCTTCATTCAGAACGCAATAGAAATGAGTAAAGTATTACATTTGTGAAAATTACATTTGTAAATGTTCAGACACCACGTGCCAAACCCAAAGCAAGCTCTGCTCTGCAAGCAGTCACACACAGTTCAAGACTATAGCACCCTCTGGAAAGTCATGTTGCAGTAGAAGAACTAATTTTTTTTTAATGCAGCTCAGAAAACAGAGCTCTACACGTAGGAGGGAGCAACCCTCAGTGCAAATTAAGGGCAATGGAAGAGCCAAGAAAGTGCAGTAAAAGCAGAGATTACTGGAGCCAAAGAGGCCAGGGCTGCTGTGCAGTGTGGGAGGACAGGGCTCCAAACCTGTCCTGTTCCTTGAGAGCAGCACAGCAGGGAGTCAGTCACTGACCTTGGCTTCCAGGACCCTCTGCTGAGGATGGACAGGCAGCCTGCTGCCCACACTCTGGGACTGTACCCGACTCTTTGACCAGCAGGTTTTGCTCTGGATGTTGTTAAAGTAGGAAACGTTCTCACTGGAATATAAGGCACTAATAGAAACCTATGATCAAAGTAAATCTTCTCTTTTTGTGACAGACTCAGAAAAAGGACAATTAAACAACAAAATAATGAGGGGCAAAACCTGCAGTCTCACAAAGCTTTGTAGTGTCCTCCTCTCTGTTCAGCTCTCCGCTTCCACAAGCCAGGCTGAATTTATTCCCTGTCCACACCACATCACAACACACTAGACCGTGTCTGTGGTGTGACAGCAGCAGAAAGAACAGGGACACAGCACTGATAGCAGCTCTGCTCTTAACATTCCAATGAATGTGCTGCTGTGACTCACTCAGAATGAGGCATCTACAGAAATATTCCAAAAACACACCATGCTCTGAGCATTTGTGAGCTCTGGGATTGCAGCAAACTAACAAGGGCTACACTGAGATGGGCTGAATTGCCCTGAAGGCCCACACTGTGCACTGGTGAAAGCCCAGAGGCTCAGAGCCATGACTCAGCAGCCCACAGAGGGGAGGATGGAGCCACCTGTAGTCAGTGGGGACAGAGACTGTCCTGAAATGAAAACCATCCTGATAATACTAAATGTGTACTTCCACTGGAGTTTTGCTGCTCAAAAAATTCAGGTGAGATCTGGAAGGTGACATGCAGGATAAACTGCTCAGGAGAGGGCAAGGAAACAAGGGATGGTTACAGAGGGAACACATCTCCTCATTCCAAACACCTCATTAATACACAGAATACACGAACGCAGCCTGCCCTCAGCAGGAGGGGGGAGGGCCAAAGGGGCTCAAGAGTTTTTTTGTTCCTTTTCTCACGCAAACCACGCTGACCTCCAAAGAGTTATCAGCTGCTCAGCTGCTGGCTGCTCATAAATCAGAGCCTGATGCAGCCTGGCTGATTCCTTTCTGTCCTTGCAGACAATTTCCCTTCCGTGTCAGTGCCCCAGGGACGCGGCTCCCAGGCTGCAGGGACGCTGCCTGTGGCTGGGGCAGAGCTGGCACACCAGCAGTGGGTAATTCCAGCACTTTTTCATTAAAAGCTTAGGAAGCTTTAATTGAAAATCCAGACACTAATAGGCATTATTTACGATACGTGATTAATATTTCTTGAGCTGAATTAAGATTTATTACATAAAGTCAAGCGGATAAAGCTCGGATTTTGTGTTGGTTCAGTTGAGGTTCGCACTTTGGTGTTTGTTTTTTTTTTTCCTTTTAAAGCAGCTGAGATAAAAACTGAATGACATTTAGGACAATTCTCTTGATTCATCTACAGATGTGACCCAGAAGCAAAGCTCCAACAGGCAGATTATTTCAGGACAGGATGAAACATGTGGAAGGACTTTTAATAACCTGAGGAGCCCTTATATAAGCCCTACACTTTAGATTTAATAGTAAGTAAGGAATGTATGTAAGCATTAGGGAATATTATGTAAGCATCAAGGAATAGTATGTAAGCATTTCTTTATCTGCTTTGTTTATTGTAAATTGACAGTTTACTGCCCCAAACCAGAAACATCAGAGCTGCTCTTTTTTATATTTGCAGTTGGAAATGAGAAAGAAGTTCAAAGTTTAATCCATTTTATAGTTTTATAATATATTGTCTTTTAGAATATAACAAGCTTAATAAAAATTATATTCAATATCTATGACCTTCACTATGCTTGCAAGAATGCAAGCACCTGGCATTTCTTACAATAAGAAAAATAAATATAAGCTAAACACACAAAGTAAAAAGAGCGAAAAGTATAAAAAAACTGAGATAAGAAAAGTCCCTATATCTCCCAAACTAAACAAAACCAAAAATCTAAAAAATTACCAAAGAACCAAAAAAGACAAGGCATGCCCAAAAAAACCATAAAACTAACTACCATACAAAACAAAAACAGAGTAGAAAAATAAATATAAATATATATAAAATTCTACACATACATAATACCTTCAAAAATAAAAGAAACAACAAAACCTCCCCCAAAACATAGAAACTGACTTTTATGTTTATATTATTACCTTTTCTAATTTCCCAGTATATCTATTATTAAGTGTATACAAAAAAACAAGCTCATTACCCGTGCTATGTATTTGCTAAGCAGCAAAACCTTTAACTACACATAAGGGAAAAAAAAATCCCTATTTAACAAAATAATAATTTCAGCATGATTTATGCAAAGCTGCTTCTGGTGCCAAGAGATATTCAAATTAAAATTGTGAATGTCTCAAAGATAAAAGCAACTCTTTTCTCTACAAGGAACAGTAGGAGTAGTAGCACACATTGCATCTATAATGGAGATGAGATTAGATTAGAACAGACGAGATCCCAATTAAGCATTTGCTGCATCTTATTTTTGAATGGCTTGTCCTGTAAACTCCAAAGAGCAGGAAAATGCAAAACAGCTCTGTCTAACTGAAGTTTCTTCTGGGGTTTGGTTTGAAGTGTTCTTAAAAGCTCAACTGGTCTCTCTGGTTCAGTTCTTAAAGTATAAACGAGGAATGATGTACATAGGCAACTCGCACAAAACTAATTTCTGAAGACACAAAAAATGAAAAATATCCAGCCCAGCAAGCCACCTGTACACCCCAGATCCTGATTTTTGTCCAACACAGGCAAAAATTCTGTACAGGTCAGAGAGTGCCACTAGGGGAAAAAAATCTCCATGTTCCCTCAGCCTCAAGCCCTTAACACGAAACTAAACAGAGCCACATAAAATCCCTGAGAAAAAGAGTATCCTGAGGTTCCAGAGGAAATGATGGCAGAGCACTGTCCCACGAGAGCAATTCTGGTTATAATAAAAATTTCAAACATTCAACTCAGCTAGAAAGTTTCTTAGGTGAGGGCACTGAGTATCTTGAAACATAAGCTACCCCAGAGATCAATGAAATTCAAGAGGTGTTTGGACAATGCTCTCAGGCACACGGTGTGGCTCAGGGCTGGCACTCAGGGATCCTCGTGGTCCCTTCCAGCTCAGGATATTCTGTGCTTCTCTGGCCACCTTCCCCACACCAACAGTGTCACAGCAACGAGCACAGGAACCCAGCAAATGCATCTGTGCTTAAACATCCAGTGTGTCAAACACAAGAGGCACAGAGTGACCAACTGGCCGCTGTCCAGGGATCCCAAGACATCTCCCACGGGGAGAGAAGCAAAGTTCCCACAAGAACGAAGCTCCCTGGAGCTGGGGATGTGATCTGCAGCTGTGGTAGAGGAGCAGCTGTGTGCTGGAGCAGGGCTGCCTGTGCCCAGGAATGCTGCACTCCCACCTGGCTGTGCCCAGGCTGCAGCTCCATCTCTCCCTGGCTCCCTGCTCAGCCACAAACCTCCTCAGGCCCTCGTGGAAGTCAGACCTGACAGCATCACCTGGTAATCCTTCAGAGAAATGGATTATCAAGGAGCTGCTGACAACACTCAGATCCAGAACAAAACATTTTAAAATATGAAGAAGTCCCAAAAAGCCCTCAGGCAATTACTGTGCTTCTCTGTTCATCCCTCTGAAACTGTCAAGATAGGTGGAGGCAAGGAAAAGAGAGCAGAGTTCTTATAAATAGGACTGCACTTTTTAATAAGGAAAAAAAAAAAGGAAAAAAAAGGTCAACTGAACCACATCAAAGCACTCTGATATTGCAGCCACTGCTCTCACTCCCTTCAAGAAATGCTTTGGCTAGAACAGCCTGCAGAAATGATCGTCTTCCATCCCTGCCTTCCAACATAACCTCTGAAACCTGCAGACAGTCAACACCAAAGCAACATCCTTTAGGTTTCAGACTTATGGGTTTAAAATGAGGTAAATTCAGTTACTTATAGACCACTTCTTCAGATCTGAAGTTGCTGGAAGGGAAAAGAGAAAGGAGATCTAGTTGCTACTTCACTATTTAATGTCCTTCTTCAGCCAGAGTGCCTAAAAATTAAAAAAAAATCTATTACTCAACCAAAGAAGTTACATGTAAATAAAAGTGTGTAGTATTCCATGATAAAAGCATAAAGCATAATTATTTTGAAAGAAAAACTCCTTTCTAGGACTCCTTTAACTAAAGTGCCCTTTCTGCATCTCTGCCACATTAAACTTCTTTTTCTCTCCTCCAGCAGAGCACGTCTCTCTATTTCTGCATTGTCATTCCCAGGGCAGACACCTGGACTGCTGCTGCAGATTTTCATCTCCCAGAGCACAAACTGACTACCACCTCCCCTCTCCAGGATGACAACTGCCTCTTTATTCTCTTTCTCCTCCAGACTTCTCACACTCTCCAATATGTGGATTATTCAATCACCAGCAGCAAAAAAAAACCAACGAAACCAGCTGCAAAGCCCAAGACAAAACACAGGAGACACAGAGAAAACAGGCTGAGATGGGAAACTGTAAACACTCTGTGGATTTCAAGCAAATTTACTTTTATCCCTTCATGGGCAGTTAAGTAGTTAAATGCAAATTCAGTCTGAACTCAATGAGACAAGACCTCTGGGAAGGCAGAGACAATTTCTGTCACCGGTCACAAATGTAACTCCCAGGCTTGTGCTGAGAAGAAAGATTATTAACTGCACTCTGAGAAACAAACTTACACTCTTTCCTCCTTACAGACACTCCCAGATATTTCTACAGAGATGACATCTAACCACGGAAAACAGGATCTGCAGAACTTGAGAAGAAATAAATTATCTGGGAAGGGATGGGGAAGGAAGAGGGGGAAAAATTCCTTACCAACTGACTGGTCTTACTGTGCACTCTTCCAGGAGATCAAGAATTGCTTGTGATGCAGCAGCATTCAGCCCTGGAGAAGCCAGAGGGAGCAGAAAGGCAGGGGAGGTAGGAGGAGAGAAGGGAGGGGACAGGAGGAAAGGGGTGGAGAGAAGAGGAAAGGGGTGGGCAGAGCTCGTACACACGGCGTGTCTGTTTGCTGAGCCCCACCGCTGCTTTTGGGAAAGAAAGGAACAAAGCTGCTTCTGAATCCAGCTGGGTGTTGTTCTGCAATGGCTCAAAAAGATAAAGGAAGGTCTTAGCAGGACCAGTGGGCCCACTGGTGAGGAGGAAAAAATGTGTGTCCCCACACGTGTCTGTTTAGAGAATCCAGAATGCTCAGCAAGCTTTTTGCTCAAACAAACCCAAAACTAAAACTAAAACTCAGTCAAATGGTAACAGGTAAATGCAAGAGCTGCAGCAAAACCTGTCAGAGGGAACATAAAAATATGCCAGCCATTCCCTCACCAACCAACCCACCACCTCAGACCCATCAAATTCAGTTATCTGGATTACAATTTTAGTGCCTGAAGGGAGAATGGGAGGGGAACACTTGATCTCAACACACCATCTCAGTGGGACTGGCATGGAAAAATCAAAAAGCAACTTCTCATCCTCCAGTATATCAAATTTCTCGTTTCCCATAAGCCATGCCAATTTGTTGAAATCTGCTGCATAGCTACCCAATTTGTAAACCTTTATTCCCTGGAGCTGGACACTGTGATTCTAGTTAGCTGTCTGACATCCTCAGTCAGATGCTTTCCTGGAGCTGTGAGCCTCCTGAGCTCCCAGGAGAGCCTCAAGTCTCGCACACATGCAGAACCCCGGGAGCTGCTCCAGCTCTTCCTCGTGGCTGCACAGAATGATGCAGCAAATGGATGACACAGCTCTGTGCAGCTCTGACTCCACAGATCTGCACTGAGGCACAGGAAGGGCTCAGCTGACCCCTGACCTGCCACTGGCTACTCCCCTCCTGGCAAAGGCTGACCTCAAGCCAAAAATTGAGGAAGATGCCAAATTACACGGTGCCAAGGGATGAGACAGCACCAGAGACACTACAGAGGTCAGATCTTTTTTCAGCCCTGAAAAGCTGGTTCCTGTGAAGCTCTCCTCTGCTCCACACGGGCTATTCCTGCATCTCACTTTTAAGCCAGCTCTTAGCAGCTGCAGGAGAGACCTAACTTCATACAGCTCCAAAATAACACAAAATTTGAACCTCTGAGTCACCGGAGACTCCCAGGTTCACACACTGCCCTTATGGCTCGAGGAAATTAATACTGACAACTTGATCCAGCACACAGAGCCCCTGTGGCAGATGCTGATCTTAAAAAATGCAAACACTCCACGACTTCTGTGTGCCTACAGCCTGCCAGGCTCCTCCTGGCCCTTCTCAGAACAGCCTCTCCCATCCTGGCCCCACGCTCTCTCCCAGTGCTGCCATCCCATAGACTCAGAACAACGCCAGGAACACGCCACAGGGTGAAATGGAATCTTTTCCTTACAGGGAGGAAAAAATACAATATATCCACATATTCCCCTCCCTCCACAAAAAGCCACATGCCCCCGTGGGTCCCCAAGCCCATCCCCAGAGCAACTGACAAAGGTTAGAGCAGCTACACTTATTCATCTGGAAAGGATTTTCATCACCTTGTCTCTTTCCTCGCCTCTTGAGCTCTTTCAAAAATAGCTCTGCCTCGTTTGCTGCTCTGCCTGTGTCAGTCTGATTTTCTGCCTGGCTGGAGGTGCACAGACAGGCTGGGAGCCCGCTGGACACCACCACCCAAATCTGAACATCCCTGCACAGCCACCCAAACACAAAGCACAGCCCCCTCCCTCGCAGGCCCTGCTGCAAAGCTGCTTGTTGTCAGAAGCTCTGCCCTCTGAGAAGCGAGTTTACCCTCCAGAAGAGGCTGGAGAACACAGCACAGCTCTTTTGGAGGTCAAAACACAAGGCAGAAAAGCAAAAAAATACCAACATCGATCTGTCTAAAAGCTGCAAGTAAGGGCCTGCCCTGGGATGAAAACACTTTGAGATATGAGTGCATTTATCAAATGACCTAAGGTCATCTGGTGCACGCTGTTAGTGCTTCTGTCCATTAAAGACAAACAATTCCTCCTGCAGGCCTTGGAACTGCTCTCCACAACTGCCAGGAAATGAACAGGTAAAGAAGGTGCAGATGTGCAGAAATTCTGGAACAAGCTACTCTTCAAAAAAAAACCCTCAGACTCTTGAAAATCCCCCAAACTCTTAAAATACGAGAAGTTTCTGAGTGTGATTTTTCCTACTAGTACTTTTTTATCACTGGGTTTTCCAGAACAGCTTTTTTTTTTTTTTTTTTAAAGAATAAATCAGCTTGCTGGAGCCATTTCACAAATCCCAGATTAATTCCATTCAAATCTGGCATTCTTCCCAAGCCCAGTAATCTTAGGCTCAGCCTTCAGGACCCAGCTCATCAGCTGGGAGCTGCCTTTCTGAAGTATTTCTAAATGAAACTTTCTCAGCATGCTGTGACTCAGGAACACTGGTTGCCATGAATTAAAGATTTCTACAAAGAAAAACGCAGCCCAAAGAAATCTTGATTGCTCATTCCATGCATGATCCCATACAGCTATAAACTCTAATGTGCATTAGCTATCTTATCACTTATTACAAAAATAAATTAGCACCTATTGACATTTCTGTTTGAAGTGCTCCGCAATTATTTATCTACGAAGAAACTCTGAAATTTAAGAGGAGGAAAAAACCCATATTCCTTTTCCAGCAGTCACCAGAGCATGAAGATGATACCATTAAAAAGAGGAGCCTCTCAGGCATATCACCTGTTATGGGTGTCTGCTTCCAAATGCAGTGCTCCATGGATATTAATTGGGAAGCACAATGCTCCCCATACTGCAACAAATTAGCACCTTAACACACACTGTATGAAAATTAATTGTTATCTGACACCTCAGGACCTCTTCAATTTCAATCCTACAAACCAGACGTGCAAAGAACTGGAACAGACTGCCTGGGAAATTGTGCAGTCCAATCAAACAGAGATATCAACAAAAATGTTAATATCAACATCAGAAATTATTGGGTGAAAGTCAGGTCTGCCTTGGGGCAGAGAAGAGAAACAGATGACTGCCCAAGATCCCTTTCTGGTCCTGACCTGCTCATTATTATTTTTATTTCTTTTTCTGAGTCATTCCTTCTTGCATGTGCTTACTTCTAGCAACCCCTCTTAGCTGTCACTCCTGCTAGGATCACACTTAGAAATGAGATGTTCTTACCCATCCTCCTTGTTGAATGATATAATCTGCAGAATAATCTTCTAGATATGTCACCCCGAAGTTCACAAGGGCACTCAGTGGCTCCTGGCCTCTCCTGGTCAGCTCCATCAGAAATTGTTGTAACAGAACCAGGGGCACCAAGACCTTCAAAAAACAAAGAGTTGTGAATAAATACAGAAAGCATTATCAATACTGCTGTGCAGCTACAACAGAACTCATGTGTCCACAGAAAAGCTCTGAATCTTCAAGTCCAAACACAGCAGGAATTACACTCTTCATTTCTGAGAAGACTCAAGGCAAACACACAATAAAATGCACTAAAAAGAAGCACTTAATCTGCTAAGCAAAAATGCACAGTCTAACTTGAGAATTTCACACAACACCACTGCAGTGTTTTCTTAAGCCCCACTTTTTTCCCAACACAGGGTTGAGGTAGAGAAGCAGAACAGCTCCAGAACTTGCTACCCCAGAAGTGGAAAGACACAACATCATAAATAGCTTGGAGGGATTTGCATCCAAATGCAAGCAGCAAGCTCATACACATTCTGGAACAGGAACACTGCACTAAGACAGTCTCTTCAGAAATTCACACTTGGCTTCGAGGCAGGACAGAAACAAACACCTCCACCCAGCAACACAACATTACAGACATGCTTAAAATGACAAGCACAAAGCCCTTTCCATGTCAAACTCTCCCTCTGATGCCAAATTTAACACAGAGAGAACATCCTCCCTCATTTCCTACTGCCATTCCTCTTTAGAAACCTTTTAACTGAATGCTCAGCCTTAACCTAAATTGCTCTGGAAGATGCAAGACTCTGTGAATCCACCTCCTTCACATTCTATGGTTCTAGACACTTCCTTCTGAAATTATGGGGTTTTTTTACCTAAACAGCATGCAGTTGAACTCTTAAACTCTAAATTTATTCTCCTAGAGCATGCAAGTGGCCCTCTGGGCAATGTTTATATGCAGCACCTCACCAAGGTTGGGGAACTGGGATGGACTGAAGCCATTAGCATCTGAAAAAGCATTATTATGACACAAGAGAAAAATATTTGTTTTACTGCATTTTAATGGAGGCAACTGCACTGCACATCCATCCCCTGTGCAGACTGGAGTGCTGCTTCCCAGCTGCACAAGGGAGATGAAGGCTCCACTGCTGCTCATTCTCCACTCCCAAAGCCTCCCTCCTTCTCCAGTCTCTTCCCCCATCAGCCTGGTTTTCTTTGCTGTAAATATCCTGCACTACTATTACCAGAAATCACACCTTAGGGTGCAAAGCTGGAGGAAGATCAACAGGCAGAATAAGCTGAAATTGAGATTTTTACTAAATTCATGGTGGCATCACACTGAGATTGACTATAAAACCAAACAGGGCCTAAAACATGAACATAATCTGATAAATTTAAGATGCTCCAGCTGATTGACAAAGGAGTCCAAGGCTGTGGCAGACAGGTTATAGTACTGTTGTTCTGTGATGAACAGTTAACACTGGTGACTGCTAACACTTCACCAGGGATACCATGGTGCCAGAAATTTAAAAGTGTTTGGATTTTAAAAGTGTTGGGGGTTTTGAGTTTCTTGCAATCAATCTCAACTCAGAGGCAGATCACAGTGCACAGATACAAGGAGCAGGTCAAGATGAGGTGTCAAGAGGAAGCTGCAATCTTTTGGGATCAGAAAAACCCCAAGCTGTCAAGGCCTGGCATCTTTGGGCACACCCACATAATTCTAGAGCAGCATGAACACCGAGATCTCAAAATGTTTGACATTTATTGTTAGCTGAAGGCAAGAAAAGCTGCTTGGGAAGTGAAGGGAGCTCAAATGCTGGCACAGTGAACATGATTTCCACTTTGATGCCTAATCCATCCATTCCCCCCAGATTCAGCAAGTCTCTTCAGGCCTCAGAGCGAGGGACCAAACCCAAACCCTAACACAGACCAACAAACACCAGCCAGCTTTCCCCTCCTGCTGAAATTCCTGACACTCCTGCCTCTGAGACCAGCAGGAACAGCAGCAGGTCTGCATGAGACTGTCCCTAAATTCATGGAAGAAATTACCTCACGGTGCTTCCATGAAAGCTAAAATCACCTTTCCGTCCAGAAGAGCAGCTGTGGGAACGGTGGTGATTTAACTAGAACAAAGTGAAAATACAGCCTTTGCAATTCAAAGCAACTGCAGCTCCCTCCACCAGGATGGCTGGGAAAGAATGCTAGGGGCTATTTATACTTTGACTGAAGAAAAACACACACAGAAAATAATTGGCAGGAGAAAACTTCTAGGGAATCACTATAAAATCCACTTTACTATCACGTAAATGAAACACTTGTGTCCACTGCTCTACTGCAATCCCATTGTACAATATTACAAATTTAAATGTACACAAAAAAACCCCAAAGAAAGCTTAGAGGCTTTGAGGAAGCTATATCCAAAATTATTGTTCTGTGTACCTTTTGACTATTTCAACTTAAAATTAATCTAATTCTCCACATGATCACTTCTGATATTTTTGTTGCACTGTTCTTTGCCCCTGTTAATCAGCAAGAATAGGACACTAAGATGATTCCTACCCTACTCACCAGTTCCACTGGCTCTCAGTAACAATATCTGGTATGATATCTATTAAATATGATATCCCTTCAGATGATGCACAACAGTGGGGTTATGCATCCTGGATACATGTATATAATATTCAGTTTTACTCAAAAAGCATAAAAAACTCAGCATTGGAGTATTTTAAAATTTTTTATTATGTTAATTTTATTATAGAAATTCAATTTGTCCTGTCTGAGGTGTTTTGGAATTTAATTTTTTTTTTTTTTCATGAGAGCTTTATTTTAAATGAAAGATGAAGACCCTTCTCCTTTATGGAATTCAACATCAACATGTTTTTCTAACAGGTTCTTCAGAGTAAAAATTAAGCTGAGCTGAGATGGCAGGAAAAGTATCTCAATTCCTTCTGTTACAAAACACAATTCTGATGAAGACGATAAAGGAAATTAAAAGGAAATGAAACCAACACAAATGTATTCCATCTCCTCAAAACAAGGATTACTGAAGGAACTGCTGGGCATTCCTGGAGCTCCAAGCTACCAGAAGAACAATACAAACAGATGCTGTGCTGGGGTACAAAATTTCCACTCTGGTTTGCTTTTGGACTGTAAGTTTTGTACCAACAGATGTTATGAGCAAGCAGAGTTGATGACAGAGGTGTTCTGGATGGTGTCCTCCACCACAAAAGCTGATGGGGACCAAAATCCATGAGCTCCAGGAATGCAGCAGCAATGAAGGTGGGTCATAAACCCCAAATGCAGCCCCCAAATTCAGGCAGGGCTGCACCTGCAGGAGCTGGGCACCCAAAGCACATTGACCTGAGATGCCCCAGACACCTCCTCCCCTGCCAGCTGAGCTTTATTCTTGGTTTTGTGCTTGGTTTTAGCTTCCACCAGCTGAAAAGTGAAATGTGCTAGCTTAAGCCACCTTCTTGATAATCAGATTTCATGGTTGTTTAAACCAAAATGCTGTGAAGCACAAGATGACAAATTGGGAGAGCACACACACAAAGCAATGATAATTGCTGGAGCCATGGGCAGGAACCTGTCATGCAATGTTTATTAAACTGCTTTACAAGGGCCCACACCCTTGGTTAGATGAACACTTTCTGAAGTAAGCAGGGAAAAGTCTTCCTTAAAAAATGTAAAGAAGGAAAAAAAAATATTTCTTATTTTACTTAAAGTATATATTTTAGCACTCAAATTGTGATTAAATTTGCAAGTAGTTATTTAACTCTTTCATTCTTGATGCCCACTGAACCTATCAGAAAATATTAAGGGGATGAATTTGAGTGATTAATGAAAGATGAATCTGGGAAGAATAATCTACTCATTCTACATTAAAAGTATTTTAAGATCATTCATTTTCAGATTTGCATTTTGTTTAAAAAAAGAAGATTCCTATCATTTGAGATAACTGCTCTTGAACGTAGGTAGGAACACCATCCCCACGTTTTCTGAACAATTTAAAGATCATGAAGATACTGTCAAATTTTATTTTCACCATGTTCAGCACTTTTCTACATTTATTTTAAACCTGACATTGGAGAAGGAAAGAGTAGAGAAGTATTATGAAAAAACAGTCTCAGATTTAGTTCTAAAACTGCTGCAGGAATTAACCTCTCCTGGGAATTTAAAACAAATAAGTCAAGCAACATTGTCCAACTTTCCATTTTACCAAACTAAAGGAAGGTTGAACTAACACTTCCATTCAGTAACTTCTAGATAAATTATCTACAAAACTACTCACTGTGTGCAAATCCACCACTCTGAGAATGCAATTTATTTCATATTAAACCCAAGTTCTTTCTGTTCTTAGCCTTTTGTGAGGCACAACTGTATCCAGTACAAAAAATATGGACATCCAAGAGACAAGAGACATATGGAAGTGCAAATGACTGATCTGTACCTTGTTCCAACCACTGGCATGAGCAGCTGCCTCCTGCGTGCGCTCCCGATATTCCTGATATGTCACCGGCCTGCAGAAGTTAAACCAACACTGAAAGTTATAAAAGGAAACAAAAGAAGGTGAATAAAAGAAAGTTCTCAGTTTTCAGAGGACAAAATATTCACACATGTATTACAGTAAGTAATTTTCAAGAGTTAACAAGTCTTGTGTTTCAGGACAGAGCCAGGAAGGATCATCTTTTCCCAGTTACACACTTTGATGTAAGTGGTTAAGTGAATTTCCTAATAATTTTATACTCTACAATTAAATAAGTTCTCTGATATGCTAGCAAATTTCTAAGCTCTTGCATATTTTTTTTATAATCTAAGATTTTAAAGACAGAAAATTCCACTACGAAATTCATACCTGAATTCATACCTAGAGGCCAATGCAGAGTAAAATTTTGTAATTTTACAACACAGACTAAGACAGACTGTTTGCATTAACATTATGTTAGAGCTGAAACCTTTATTTGCAAGAAACAGCACTTTTGATCACAAAACCCCTTCATGCTTCAGTAGATATCTCTATTCTAGATTTATCTCATCTCTGCTTCTCTGAATTTGGGATGATGGAATTCCTGTCTTCCCTGCTCTTTCCTCCAAGATCATTTGGCATCTAAGAGTCAATAACAGCAAAGGCTTTCTGCCAGGTGACAGCAGAAGATGCACTGCTTCAAAAGCAGCTGTCCTCAGCCAGATCAGAGGCAAGATTACAAAAGGCAAGTTCAGACTTCAGTTTAATGGAAATACTGGAAACTGGACAAAAAAATTGCTTATTTCCATAAAGAAACTCCAGGAACCTGTCATGATCTAACAGCCTACTGTACCCTAGCACTTGTTTATATGCGTGTCAGAGGGCAGGAAAGTATCAGCCAAATTAATTGCATCAAATAGCACTGCTCTAGCAACAAGGGGAAAAGAGCAGAGTTAAAGCACAGTGGGGAAAATGTAATTTGGGTTTGTCATTTTAAGGGCACTCTCCTGACTTCCTTGGTGCATTAATTCTGTGAAACCAAATCTAAATCAATCAGTGGGATGAGAAGAGCAGGAACAGCTGCAGGATGGATATTATCAAGAGATTAAACCCTAGCTTGCCTTAGAAAAAAGCAACACAGTTTCACAGGCATTTCTGACTTTGTGCATACATAAAAAAAATTACTTGGAATGCAAATATTTTTCTGTAGAAAACATAGGAAGCCTAAACATCAGGGTATCAAGAAATGCATGGCTTCATTTATGCAGCTCATCCTAAAGCAGCACCTTCCACCTCCAGTTCTCTACCAACACATTTTGGAAGTCACTCAGAAAACCCTTAAGTAGCTCATGTAGATCCATTAAATTTCAGGCTGGTAGTTTTTAAGAGAAAACCAAGCAACTACAACAATTGTGGCAATTTGCAAAGACATTAATTAAGATACTAGCATGCCAAGTGCAATGTGCTGTTTACACAATAAGCTTGAACTGGCAGCACAGCTGTTAAAGCACCAAGGTTGGCCCAGGGGCTCACATCTGCTCCAGATGTGTACCTGAAGGGTGCTGACAAGGTTTGTAGCTACCATCCTCTCAGGGAAATTCTCCCACTCACCACAGGCCAGACCACAAACAAATTTTCAGCTCCACTCCTAGCTACAAGGCTAAAGACAGCCCAGCATTCATGAAATTGGCAATGGCAGCTGCTGGTTTCACCAGCAACTCAAACTGCTTGAAGCAGCCTCAGAAATTCAGTAACAAAACTTTAAAAAAATTACAACTTACATTGCTGAAAAGGGCAAATACCACAAAGAAGTATTTGCACATTACATTGCAAAACAAACAAAAAAAAAATCCAGCCAGATAAAGGAAGATTGAAAAAGAAAGAAATGCAATACAACATGCAGTCCCAACTTCAGCATTTCAGCAGTGCAAAAGGAAACACCTTTGAAAAAGCAAATGGAAACTCACTTGCTAAGCAAGCTCTGCAGTGCTTTGTGCAGGTGCTCCCTCATCTCCTGGGACACTTTCTCCCCCAGGTGAGCCAGGCAATCTTCTATTGAGCTCTCTGGATTGGCAGGGCTGAACACTGGGGAAGTGTGGCAGTCAAACCCTGTGGTGGTAAATGCTGAGAGAAGAAGGTACACAAAATAAAACACATTCACAGAAGAACATCAACAGACTCAGATTTCTTATCCCAGCGGTTTACAGTTGACATGAAGAATGAAAAATACCACAGCTCTGTAGTCAAAGCATGCAGTGAACAAATAATAGTAAAAACTGTCCAAACAAATTCTGAAAGTGCTACTTACAAGGCAGAGATGGCTTTGAGCTACATTTCCCCACCAGCTCTTGTTTCACAATTGCATCCTAACCAGCAAGTTTGCTGAATGTGCAGCTATTCTCCCATTTTAAGCTGATGCCAACCCTGATGGAGCAGCAGAAGAGCCTCTTTTCATAGTAAATTTGCCCACACATGGACATCTCTGCAGCAGTACTAGAATATCGTGTTTATAAATATTACTTTCTTCATATAATCTTTTCCTTCTCGGTCTAAAACTTCTAAGAAAACTCCATTTGAATGAACTTTAACAGCTCTAGAGAGTTTCTATTTCGTATTTGTGATTTGCAACACACATGCAAAGCAAAGATGGGTTTGAAATCATTCCTTGCTGGGAGTCCTATAAAAGCCACATCTACAGGTCAAAGCACATTAAAAAAAATAAACCTGGTGGAAGGGAGAAATCTAATGGTTTGAATCCACACTCCTTGAAATATTAGCTCCTGAGGACTTCTGCCATCAAGTGCAGCAGCTTAAGGGCTGCTTACTTTTCATTATTTATAGTAGCCTATTAAATTGTTTGCTTTGGCCAGGCTCCACCACTCCAAATGGTAATGTTTAACTATTTCACTCCATGTGACAATGTGTACAAATCTTGTGGGGGGAGGAGGATAAAGAGATTGAAGGCATTCAAAAATCTCTTTAACTGGAGTACCTGTTACAAATTAACCACCATTACAGTGCATAGAGATTATGGATTGAAACGGGAAAACCTGAAGAGCACCTTCCAAGATTTCTTCATCGAGACGTTTTAGCTCCTCCTCGATTTCTATTTTAATCTTCTCCAAAGCCTCTTTCTCCAGAGCATGTTGTGCCACAAGCTGTTGTTGAGTCCCTAAAACAAACAAGAGAAATCATTCAAATGGTTTTCAGTTCATGTTTCAATCAAGGTAGATAATGGAACATGGTATTAAAATATTAAGTATAAAGGAATTTGAGGTGAAAGTTCCATTTCAGACAGCAACAAGTATGATCCTTCTATTACACAAAACCAGAAAACTTCCAGGCCTATGGAAGAACCACCTAAATAGAACTGGTGCTTTAAATGAAATAAAATAAAATTAAAAAAAAAAAAAAGTAACTGTAAGGCTACAAACAACACACAGGAACTTTAAAAGCCACATCTTCAATCTAAGACCAAAATCAAACTAAGGCACATAAACCATTATACCCAATACACTTATTATCAAACTACACCAAAACAAAGCAGATTGGCATAAGCTTGATTTTTAGTAACAAAATATAGTATTAATATTGATGCCTGCAAAATCTACAACATTCTCAGAGCAACAATGCAATGACATCAATGAAGAATCCAGAAACCTGTGAACTGGGCATCATTTCCCTGGTCATGAGGAGTCTACAGCTCACAATTCAACACTGGGTTCACACTAAGACTAGAGGCAAAGGATCTCCCAGTTGTCAGTCAGTTGTCAATTCTCCTCTCCTGACCAAGAAATTCAGGAATTTGAAATAGCTACATATCCCCAGAAGTTCACACGCCATGGTTTGGGATCACAAATACATTTTTTATGTGCTGACTGCAGATATTGGTAACAAAAAGCTGTTTCAGCCTGATCAGTCAGTTACATAGACTCTCAATCATCATGCTGTACCAAGAGACACAAAACTATTTCCAAACAAACCCAGGTATTCAGGACATTTGAATTTCTCACCCTTTCTGCACCTACACCAAGGGCTACCCAGACATCCAGACAATGTTCTGCTCTACAGACATTCTTCACTCAGCTGAAGAGAACAAAAAGGGCAAGGGAAAGGATTTGTATCTGTAATGTTGGCATCATCTGACTTAATTTTTCTCCTCATCACTCTCACTTCACATCCACATCTTCAGGTAAGTCTTGTAACAGCCAGCAGAGCTTTCTGGCACATCCTTTTTCATTCCTGTTTTGAAGGCACTAAATCATAGTGCCAGAAATCATAATTTGGTGGTCTTGTGAATGACAGCTTTGTGGCCTGTTTTGTTTGGCTCGTTTCTCACTTTAAGTGTTGTCCTTCCCTTTTCTTCCACAATGGACACATATAATCACTAAATTTCATAAAAGGGTGTGTGAAAACTGTAAAAGCACTTAACACACAGATATGTGTACTTAACTACACACTACTGAAGTACACTCTGCATTTTCTGTATTTAAAAAAAGCACAAGACAGTAAGCTTTCAGGATTTCCTACAACTGAAAAATACGTTAAAAATCTGTAGTATAAACCCACTGAACGTGTGTTAATGCTTAAAAACTCAGCACAAGGATCTCTCTAAACAAATGTATGTTTAAGTATAAAATGTTTTCATATATTTCTGTGACCAGTTTAAAAGAACAAATGATAGCCAGTTTAATTCCATTTGGCTTATCCACACATGTTCAGAATAACTTTACTCAGCTTCTTAAATCCCTTCCTGTTTTGTGGAAAAAAACTTTATAATTAGTGAAGTTTATATGTATTTATTTTGTGTTGGGCATATGTGGGGATTTTTTTAAATGGTATGTGTGAAGACCTGGGGTTATGGGTTTTTTTAATATATATTTTAAGGTATCATATATGTACAGTTTTACATTTTTCTGGGCATGTGTTGTTGTTTTCGGTCTTTTGGTAACTGTTTAGATTCTTGGTTTTGTCTAGTCCGGGAGACATAGGGCCTCATCTTAGATTTTTGCTGGGGTTTTTTTTGTTTCTCTGGGTTTTTTTGTTTTGTTTTGGTTAGTTTTTTTTGTGTTTTTGGTTTTTTTTGGGTTTTTTTGTGGTTTTTTTTGTTTGGTTTCTTTTGTTTGTTTGTTTTGTTTTACTTTGTATGTTTAAACTACATCCACTCTTCTTATTACAATAAATACTAGGTGCTTGCATTCTTGCAAGTACAGTGAAGGCCACAGATACTGAACATGATTTTTATTATGTTTAGTACATTCTAAAAGATAACATATTATAAAATTATAAAAATTGCTTAACTATAAAGTTGATTAAATACTGAACTCCTTGTCTCATTCCCAAGCAGCATCTCTTTGCCACTCTGAGTAAGAAATTCCAGAGAGGAGCAAACTGTTCCTCTTTTTGGTTAATGCCCTGTGTCATTGCTTCTTTGAGGAACTGAACCTTTGCTTCGGAGTCAAGTGCAATAAGTGTGTGCAAGTGGCAACTCTTGTGTTGATGGCTTAAGTTTTAGCTTTTATATATTTCCTGGATTCTGTGCTGTTTTAATGTGTAGTTCTGGGTTTCATATGAAGGGCTGGTGAACTCTCTTCACAGGGTAGGGAGACAAAATAATTCCTTTCCAGCTGGGGAACAAGGACAAATTTTAGGCCCAAAAGTGTAAACAACAGTGAAGAAAGAGAAAGAACAAGGAGGATGGAGCTTCATCACCTGGAGCTGGAATTGGACAATGAACTCCAGCATGCTGATGAACCAAACCCTATCAAAGTGTGAGGCCTCCCCTCATGACTGGGATCCATTTGGTGCCCATTTGTGGGTTTGACTTGGGTGTAGGCCCAAGGGGTTCCTGCACTGCCCAAGATGGATCCTGTCAATAAATCCCT
Organism: Bombycilla garrulus; assembly: GCA_013400315.1. Taxonomy (NCBI): domain Eukaryota; kingdom Metazoa; phylum Chordata; class Aves; order Passeriformes; family Bombycillidae; genus Bombycilla; species Bombycilla garrulus. The sequence continues at coordinate 350,273 of VXBU01017015.1, read as the reverse complement.
TTTTATTCTTTTATCCTACCTAGTCTCTACTTAGTTTCCAGATCAGCCTTTCCAGGCATCAGTGTGAAGCTGTGTATGGAAGGGACACGGGAGCACCCATTCTCACAGGACTAACGTGACGATGATCACCCGTGACAAGCTGTCATACCTGATAAGAAGTCACCCGGAAAACGGAAGGAAGAGAAATTCCACTGTGCTGCCTCTCTACAAAAGAGCTGTTTGGATAATCAGCACTGCAGTCAATGGTTTCCATCTCGTAACACCCACAACTCTGCAGCAGCTGCTGATTCTGAGAGCACCTGACTGTTCAGTCATGCCAAAACATCAAAACCCTGCCCCTCCCAGAGCAGTGACTTTGCACTGTTTATTCCCCTGATAAAGAATGGATTTCAGCTTTCTGCATCTCCTGGATATTGAGTGCTACCAACAAACCCCGCACACATCACTGGAGAACATCCACAGTAATGGTCCTGAGGGGTATCTTCTTCTCAATTAGCCAACTTCCAAGTCACAAACAGGCAGAAGAAAACAGTAAAACTAGTTTATTTTAGATGAAAATATATTTTCATTATCAAAGATGCAAATGGTCACACCATTTGTAAGAGCTATGAGAACTGAATGCTTTCCTGTCCTTAAGAAATGGGTTTGCCTCTTCTGGGCTTTTGGTAAAGCAGCTCTGCAAGTTGGTTTACCAGTCAATCCTCTTCCCAACCCAGAGGCACAACAAACCTTTGTTACACGTTCTTACACAACCAAGTTAGTGCATTCTACTTTCTATTTATGGAATTAATGTTCACTTTGGCACAATTATGTTCCTGTGAAGATTTTTGTTTTCAGGTGTATGGAAGTAACCTAGAAAGTAGAGGAAAATGTATTCTGAAAGTCTGTCAAACACCACATCAGGGAGCATCAGACTAATAAATAAATGTAATACTTCAGTAAAACTTCAGAAGTTTGTCAACAATACAAGACTAACCTGTTTGCCAGGTTTGATCCCAGGAGGAGGAGGAGGGATGGGAAGTCATTCATCAGAGCTACAGAGTCTACACATTTCGTTCTATAGTGCTTGAGCCAAAACTTCAGCTAACAGGGAACAACAGCAACTACAAGGAGAGACTGAAAAGATGCTTTGCTTTTTTAGTTCAAGGGAATGAAGGATAATTTGAAAAGAAAGACACTGATGTCACAGATTGCTTCTGATTTTTTTTTCTTTCATGCCTGTAATTTTAATTCAGCAATCTTTGTTTCCAATTTCTCCTAGGTCTCTAGATTAACTTCTGTACAGGTGACTTAAAAATTTACTTTCAGCATGACTGTAATATTTCTTTAACTTTTTAAAACATCAAGTAAGACTCTAACATTACTGTAAGCACTGAGAAGTAACAAAGACACACAAAATCTCTTTACCAATGTATTTATTTGTTTCCTTTAATGAAAAGTACATCCATTTAGCCAGCAAACTCCAGACCAAGGACTGCCACACATTTCAGAAATGCTTAAAAGACTAAATGTTTAAAAGAAGCTCTTTATAAACCATAAGAAGGCTTAGCTTAAAAGGAACTGAAAAAGTCTAAAATATTAAAAAGAGACAAGATATTCCCAGTTAGCTTTTTTTTTTTTTTTAATTTTTTTTGTGGGAATCTTTACAGCCTGAACAGGTATGGCTTCCCTAAGAGGAAGGTCTCTAACAAGTAAGTTCATCATCTAAGATAAAACAACCTAAAAAACTCAGTTTCCCAGAAGCAACAGTAGGTACCATATGTGCGGGAAACCAGGAAAATGCCTTTATCAGTAACTACATACAGCACTTCATGTGGTAATTCCAAGAAGATAATAAATGGTCAAAAGAACATTGTGCACGATAATTGGATTAAAGTGCTGTAGATAGCATGCACCTCAGGGAAGCTGTAAAACTGTCAAAATCTTGCTCACCTCTTGACTAATCTATGTCACCATGCTGTAGTGGCACTGACCATAAATCTTTCAGATGCTTTGTAAACCAAGGGATTATTTAATATTTTTCACTCTGTCAAGGAAAACACAAAAAAACCACTTTTCTTCACAGCGTTTGTTGTAGCCACAAGCTCATGGGATGGTGTCAAGAAATGGGGAAGTAGATTAAAAAAGAGAAATACATTAAAAGACACCCCTTGATAAAATACAAAGAAGCATTTATAATATAAATACATTTAATCCCCAAACTAAAGCGCTTTGACTCACTTGAAAAGTTAGTAATACAACTGCAGCAAAGGGGAAGCCTCTGTAATGAGTGTGACGTCAGGGGGAAAAGTGTAGAGATGTTTTCCAGTACTTAATAATTATTAATTTTGTGTCTGAACCAGTACTTATAGGATGACAAGGGATCTGAAAAAACACAAAGCATCCCTCCACAATCTAATGAACAAACAACTGAGAGCTTCCACACATTTTAAATATATCTACTCATCTGTTGCCTCAAACCACACAGACTTACACAGGTGATGCTGCTCTGTGTGTTTTATCTGATATGTTCACCTACCTGAAAACCTACCAAAAAGTAACAGAATTGACTGCTAAAGGACTTTGCTTTAAATAAACTGCAGTGACTGTTATGCAGAATCATTATTCTGGCAAAACGAACAGGAAAAATCTCTCAAAGCACTGGCCTGTTAAATTTGCTGGATTTACCTCTGGAGACACTGAAATACATTACAGAACATTGTAGAGCTATAATGTTAAAAGACTGGCTCATCCAGTAAACTGTATTTTCTTCAAGAGTCTGGATGGAATATTGTGAATATGGCCTCCTTCTTCAGTCCCTGTGCTGAAAAGAAACTAGCAAAATAAAAATTTCCAAGTGCTCATCAGGTGTCGATTTAGATCAACCTTATTTGCTTGAAGCCAAAGTGATTTCAGTGCTTGTAATTGAAGCCATCCTTCTCCAACCAAGAGACCCAAAAGAAAACACAGCAACGAAATTTTCCATGTAATTTCTTTGAATTTTTTATTCACTGAATAAAAAACCCTCCAAAAATCATCAGTCTTGTAAAGCACACTAGGCCTGCAAAAACTGAGAAGTTTTAACTAGAAACTTATCTTAAAATTTTATTCATGTCTCAGTTTTTAAAACAGCAAGATGTACACCAGGAAAATAAAAAAAGTACAAAATGTAGGAAAATAAAGGCAGATGATGGTAGGAGGGAAGGAAGAGGAACAAACAAAATAATCCAATCTCTCCTAGCAGTTCTGGAAGAGATAAAATAGTACTACTCCTCTTGGGAAGGATCCCTTTTTTGGTTGGGTGGTTTTGGCCCACCAGAAACACTTTCTAGTTTAACTGGAGTGTTGGAACTTCACTGAAATCTGGGAGACTGTGGTAGAAAGAGACTCAAGGGAAATACAGAAATCCTAGCAACACCTAGTGAGCCTTTTTTCCTCATCTCCCATGTTCTGTACACATGCAGAGGAAAGGCAGAAGATCCTCCAGTGGGTGACACAAGGGGGCTGGAACTGGGATCCTGCCCTGAACTGCCCTCTAGAGGAGTCCCTCACTCTCCCTCAGGCAGACAGGGAGGTTAATCCACCAGGACAAGCTACAACTTGTCTTCCTGGATACTCCCATTACCCTGAAGATGATCAGAAAACTTACCAGGAGTACAGTCTTATTTGGATCTAATAAAAATAAATGAAGGGAAAGTACTGCAAACCAGAGCCAATGCCTCATATGAGTGAAACACAAAATATAGGTGTGGTCTGCAACTGGAAACAGGCAATGGGCAAAACTGATGCTTCATTGCTTCCCATGAAGTCTGCCAGCACAATAACCAAATCAAAATAAATTTAAGGACAGGTGGTTTGTTTTTTTTTAATTGAAATCCTCTCAATTCACAAATCAATGGTGTTCAGCCATAGAGCAGAAAGACTCCTGACCAGCATTTTGAAGCGGCACAGAAATCCACGATGGAAGGAATTTGGGACCACTCAAAGTGTTGTATCAACAACTGGTGAAGGTGCTTGGAAAACACACTGACAAGGAGTCAGTACTGCTGTGCTGTTGTTTTGTTTGTGTGTTGTTTTTGTTGACTTCTCATAAATAAAGATACTGTCTGTCATCAAAGCCAGAAGTTTCCCCCTCATGAGGAGATTCCAAACAACAGTTCCACAAGTCTTCTCATGAGGAGATTCCAGAAAACAACAGCTCCACAAGTCTCTTCTCATGAGGAGATTACAACAGTTCCAGAAGTTTTCCCCTCATGAGGAGATTCCAGACAACAGTTCCAGAAGTCTCCTCCTCATGAGAAGATTCCAGACAAGAACATCTCCTTTCCATTTCCCATCTCTCTTGCTCTAGCCGGGTTTCTCAGCTCGCACTTGGGACCATAACACCCAGCTGTAACTCCCAGCAGTGCATTAAGCAGGGCAGAAAACATCCATTATGGGCTGTGCTCCCCTCCTAGGGGACTGCAGATTACAGCAAACAACAAGAAGATACAAATATGGATATAAAAATTGCTCAACAGTCAGTGGAGATGCACACAGCACTCTGAAATAACCACAGATAGCCCAGGAGGGCAGCTCAAGCACTGCTTAATTACAAGCAAGGTGAGAAAAAGTAGGAGAAAGGATTTTTAAAATGTAGCTAGCAGACAAAAGAAACCTCTCAGAAGCATGGAAGGCAGAAAAGCACCACCAGGAAAAGTGAGCTAGGAAAGAATGGAACAAATCCTGAAGCAGAAGGATAAAGCATTTGCTTAGCTCCATATAGCCTGAAGCCCATTGAAAGCATTACAAAACAGAGTGAGAAACAAATTGGCAAATTAAAACTAAGGCAAAAATTATTTAATCTAGAGGCTTTTTTCAGCTGAAAGAGAGACCTAAATAAAGTGAAACATGACCAGGAGATCATGGTCACTGTCTGGTTTGGGGAATGAGGTGTGGAAAATGTAGGAAATTTCCTTTTTAGAAGTTGTAAAGTATGAATGTTTTAGAGTATTTTAGTAGCAAATCCAACTATAGACTTCTGTCACTCAAGCTAACACATCTAAACAGTATCTGAGAAATCCTCTGACTACAAAATTTTCATTTAAGCATTTGTAGCTTCCTCTTTAGAAAGTTTAAATATACCTCCGTAATTCAGATTAGAAGCTTAGAGGTTTCAGTAATGAGAATCATTTGAAAGGTTTCACCTCAATTTGAAAATACTTCAAAAGTAACTGCAGCCAAATTATTTTTTAAAAGCTTTAAGACAAACATTTTCCTTTCTGAATCTTCTATTTATAGAACAAAGCAGACTCTTACACTTTGAACCTTTATATGTACTCAATACATTTCCAGTTACAGCCCAGTTGTAAATGGGTGGGATGTTCAGAATGAGATGGTATTGCTAAAATAAGCACATTTCTCAACAAAGGGTTTTATGGAACAGCTGAGGTGCCTCTTCCTTCATGGACTACAGATGCAGTCAAGGTGGAAGTAGCAAACATACCTTAAACATAATAAGATTATTTTTGTGAATTAAATATACTAACATTAATTTAATGAATTATGTATAATACAACCAGCATATGCTATGTGATTTAGTTCCATACTGAAAAGCAGTTCTGTCATAACTTTGATGCATTTTTTTCTTTTCAGGAATTTCTCACTTCATGACAGGTAAGTTCAGTAAATGACAGCATAGGCATTCATAAATGATTGTTCAAAGAGCAAAAAAAAAGATTCTGAAGACTGTCTCTGTTTGGTTTGGGTTTTTTTTTTATCCTCCTTTCATCAGAATGAGTTCTGAATCACAGAACTAGTAATGACTAAAATATCGTTAAGAAGTGACGAGTCACCCACGCAATCCTGACAAACAACATTGCTTAAGAGCTTGCCACCACGAAATAAAGAACAGTTTTACCCCCCAAGTTTATGTGAAACACAATCTACCAAACTTCTTTTATTCTGCCTTCTAGTCATTTATTTAACCCTTTTTATCCATAAACCTGTCCTAGAAGAAACATCTGACTCCGAGTAATCCTTGACTTCTCACAAATAAATAAATAAAAAAACCAGAAGTAGCTTAGGCCACATCTCTGCACCAGCACTGAGTGACAACAACAGGAGCCTCAGTGTAATAGGGCAAAACTATTTAGCACAGGAGATTGCTCAAGACATCATTCAGTTTATGCCAGTAAACAACACCTCACCCCTGCTTACTTCCCCTTGTGTCCCAAAAAAATAGCAAGCTGATGGCTCAACAAAGATAATATATATATTTTATAAATATATAATATAAAGATAATATATATCCATCCCCCCTAGCATCAAAACAGCAACTAAAACCACTTACTTGCTACCTAAACACCAGTCAGCCCTGGCATAGCTCAAATTAAAACAGTCATGTGCATACAAGCAGCTTTGTTTCCATCAGCATCTCTCATCTTTCAACTGAAATTTATTCATTTTTCACTAAATAATAAACCAAGAGATTCACGACACCGAACATCAGACTCTGCATCCCTGCAGAAACACCCAACGAACTGATTGCAAATACAGCTGCACATGCAAATGGCTGGAGATGAATATGCAAATATTACCTTGAGTTGGAGGAGGAGGAGGAGGAGGATGCTCCTGCGGCTTCTCCTGTGCTAAGAGGCCCAGGTAGCTGAGCACTACGTATTTGGTTTCATAGTGAAATCCTACAGGCACGGCAGTAGCGGACGCCATCGGCTTGGCTGTGTTGGCGTGGGGCGCGTCGAAGGCTGTCAGGGAAGATGAAGTGGTTTTGTTTGTTGGTTTATAAAGCTGCAACAGGTCATGAACTCACATGTAACAAGGAATTGTGTAACGATCCTGAAGCAATATCCAGGTTTTTGCCCTGATATCCTATGCATTCTTACTTTAATAAAAACCACGCAGAGTAAACCAAAGTGCACCCTGGTGCAGCTCCCTGCCCTCTGCCAGTGATGCCTGGAAAGGCTGATCTGGAAACAGAGACCAGGTAGAATAAAAGGGATTTATTGGAGAGATCCAGTTTGGGCAGTGCAGGAACCCCTTGGGCCTAAACCCAAGTCAAACCCACAAATGGGCACAAAATGGATCCCAGTCATGAGGGCTCACACTTTGATGGGTTTGGGTTCATCAGCACATTGGAGTTCATTGTCCAATTACATCTCCAGGTGATGAAGCTCCATCCTCCTTGTTCCCTCTCTTCCTTCACTGTTGTTTACACTCTTGGGCCTAAAATTTGTCTTTGATCCCAAGATAGAAAGGAATTGTTTTGTCTCCCTACTCTGTGAGGAGAGCTTCCCAACCCTTCATATGAAAGCCAGAACAACACATTAAAACAGCACAGGGTCCAAGAAATATAAAAGCTAAAACTTAAGGCATCAGGTGGCATTTCTCACTTCTGCCTGGCATGCTCACACTCCCGTGGAAGCAAAATGAGCAGTCCAGCAGTCCCTGATCACGTGTCCTTCTCCCAACACCTCCCATCTCAACCACACACAAAAACAGACAAAACCACACAAAAACCTGTGTTCACGTTTTGATGGATTCTGAACACTTCCTTAACCACAACATGTGGTAAAAAGACAAATTCTGAGCAGTCTCTCTTCCCCAAAGCCTCCCATGAATATTTTTTCTGCTGTCTCAGATTCGCTACTGTGATGCTCAAAAATTGTAATGCAGAAGTGACCACAATTGCCTCAAATTAATTTCACTGTTCCAACAGCAATGGAAAACATATGGCCAACAGAGTAAATGCCACATTCATTGTAGGGATTGGTCAACAGAGTAAATTCCACATTCATTGTAGGGATTGGAAGAACAGATGGTAGTTTGTCCTGGATTTCTCACCCAGACATTATTAAGTATAAACCAGAAATCCACACCTAACAGTAACACCAGGCCAAAGAACTCCTCCCTGTTTCACTCTAATTGTTTTGTTGTTGTTTTTTTTCAAATATCTAAATAAGATCTGCAGGAAAGACTGAGGTAAAGAGAAATTAAAAACAACACGGTAAAAAGTAAAATTTCAAGCAACAACATGGAAGTGGGGAAAAAGCCATGCAACAGGTTAAAAGGATGTTTGAGATGAATCAACATTTGTAGCTCCTTTTATTTGGCAAAGTCTGGATAAGTCTACTTCCAATACACTGTCAACTTAAGGGATCAAATAATACCAATAATCCAGGGGTTTGTGACAAACTTTTCAAGTTAAGTTCTCTAGGACTTCAAAGAGTCATTCCCAAGCAAGCAGTAGCCCATTCTTGGCCACCAGAATGGATGTCTAAATGAAAGGCACACAATAAAGTTTGTGCTAACAGAACAGCTGCTGAACTGACACTGAAAGGATGATTTAGTAATGTGAGTCTGCACTTAGGAAAAAAAACCCAAACTAATGAACTTTAAAGTTTAAAGCAGTTAAAATGAGCAAAATGCTATATACAGGGAAGAGAAACTGGACTATCTCAAGAGAGTTATGGATTGCACTGGAAATGTTTTGGGACTAAAAGAAAGAATCAGGTTCCAAAACCAAAGAACAATTTGCAAACGAAGCCTCAAGATTAAAAATAACAATAATAAACTGAGAAAGCAAAAGAAAAGCACTTGCCTGTCTAGCTACCCAAGATGTCTGGGATAACTTCTAATCCCTCCTCCCTGAGAAGGAATTCAGATTAACAGCAGCTGTACACTGGTCACTGCAGATAAACAGAACTACAACTGTGCTGTGGCATGGTTGCTGCGGGAGTAGGTAGCTTGGCAAAGAAAAATTTACCACCAAACTAAAAGCTGCAAAAGGAAAAGAACTGGAGTAAAATTGGCTGACTATTCTCTTTAGAAACTCTAGTTCCTGAAACTCATTCAGTACTGAAAACAGAAAAGGGCTCTCTCATGAAGACCATACCATGGCAGCCCTGCCTCCTGCTCCATGAATTTGAAAATGCCTGAAAGCCTTTACCAGAAAGGTTGGGTTGAGTCTTTGCTACAGCTTGAACCAAACTAGTGAATTATATCCAATGAAACAATAAACTTGGAGTCAACACTTCATCTGTGCTGCCTCTTCCATCCCAAAGTGCTCCACGGTCAACACACCCTGCTTCAGAAACCTAAGAAATCACAGCAGAGAAGAACCACAGCTTTTACACCATACAGCTACCCTTGAGCCTCTTTATAACTGAGATTTTCACAGAGCAAGAGGATCTGGAAAAAATAAATGCTCTGAAGACTCTGGGATGCTTTAACAATAGATCTGCTCTTCAGACCAGATCCCCACAGGCAATCAGCACATCACATGTTCACATCACCAGGTGTGGAAGGTGCCATTCACCAAAAAGCAAAAGGTCCCCAGCATGTTTCAGTTCTGGTTTGTTCAGTAGAGATCCACAGCCCTGAAATCAAAAATGCTTCTCGCAATGCCTACACTGGGAGCCCTTCCAGACAACCTGAACTGATCTCTCCTGAAAAAAATCAGCATGACAGATGGTCCAGAGACATCCAAAAACCGTGCTGTGGACCAAAGAATGAGTCTGGATATATAAAAGAGATTATTCTTCAAAATATAATTCCAAATCAATGCAGAAAATGAAAGGAAAAAAGTTGATCAAAACAAGCATGATATCCAAAGCAGCACAGTGCAACAGGGAGGCCTAATTCACAAAAATTACAGCATGCTTGGCTCAGCACTTCTGAGGGGAGGAGGGAAGAAAAAAACCCAACAAAACCAGAGAGTGAGAGAATCAGATCACTGCTTATTTAAATAGTGGCTAATGTTTCCCTGGGGAAAGAATTATTAAAATAATTACTTTGGTGGATATATTTTGAGAGGCAGTTTTATACTGAAATGAGAATGGAGACTTAAGAACTTGAATGGAAGAAATCTTCAAATTCACACAAAAGATCATCATGAGTGGAAGTGCACTCCAGAATCACTAGTCTTCCTTTGAGAGAAGCCCACAGAGCAGTAACTGAATGACTCGCTTTGGATTGGGAATGACTGGTTTTGTTTACAAAGAGAAACACAGAAATATTGACTCAGATACTGTAAATATCTCAGAAAAGGCCATTTGTCAGGAATGAGCAGGAATGAAAAAGGACACACAGCTTGAGAGACCAGATCAGAGGAAAGAGAGCTCTCCACTGAAGGAGCTAAATGGAAGAGAGTCCAGAAAGTGTTTAAGAGGATAAGCTTGCACAGGAGATGCAGTGGAGCAGAGGAAATGGAGTGTTACACAGATTCACTAAGTCTCAAAGCCAGGGCAAGAGGGCTGCTTCTGGTTTAATAGGTTCTCTGCAGGAATACTGTCCTTAAAAATCTACAGAGATCAACATTATTACCAATTATGCCCTACAAAAAAAAAAAAAAATCACCTTTCCCAGTTCCTGCACCCCTGGGGGACGGAAGGCTATACCTGTTGAAGCTTACTTAGCTGTCACTCCTCTGGCCCTGCTGTCACTTGTTTCATGTGGGCTGAGCTGCTCAAGCGACCTAAGAGCAGGAGTTGCAGCAGGACTGACATTTCCCCATCTGTCACGTCCTAATCCACGGCAGAGTTATAAATTGGATAATGGGCAGCACCAGCCTACCAATGAATACAGCGAATATAATCCCCAGCCATGAGGCCAGGCTGCGCTTCAGCCCCTGTCTGTAAAACCCCAGCGTGCACCAAGATGTGTTTACTGCGCACGATTCAAACCCCAAAATGCCACATCACTGCTCTGCTGCCCAGAGCAGTTCAGCCGGTTTTATAAACAAAACCGTGAGGGATCAATGTCACCGATGGATTTCAGAAACATCAGCACCACAGCCCTCAGCTTCCACTCCAGAAAGGAGTCATTCCAGAGCTGCATTCCCCATGAAGAGCCTGGGCTACCAGGCCTGACTGACCAGCCACAAACCAAATCATCCCATGAGCTGCTGTGGCAGAAGCTCCAGCTGCTGCAGAATTATTGCAATGCACACACACAGCCTCAGCCAAGCAGGAGCAGGCACAGAGGCAACACGATGGCAGCACTGCAGCTCAAATAATTTTCAGGGCCGCCTGGCATCGATATGCTCACGGTTTGGGTCGTCTTCCTGACATGAATCTCTGCAACAGGCAGCCACTCTCAGCTCAGCTGCATCTACAGCCTCGGGTTTGCACGGTGCTCTTTACAAAACCTACCGAATTTCAAGGAGTTGCAGCTCTGCAAAGCCACACCCCATATCAACAGGATGGAAAATATTCAGGCACTCTGCAGCCTGTACCAGGAGGCTTGTATGGGGATTTCGGGTGAGATTTGCATGTGTGGACTAGTTAAACCTTGCAGCAGTTTGCCTCTGAAAACACTTCCCATAACAGGCAGGACCATCCAAAGCAATCAGTTGTGATCAGCTTGGGAGATAAATTCTCCAGAGCACTTTTCCAACTGTTTATGAGGGTATGACTAAGAGATTGTTTATAATAAACTGAGAACTACTCGGTTCAAACATGTCAGCTCCTACTGGAAATGAATCAATGCTGCAGCCACTACTGATCCTCTGGTGGCACTTAACAGGTAGAAATACTGGAAAACATAATTGTTCTTTCTCTGGACAGTGCTTGTAGCTGACCTTTGACAGAAATGCAATTAGGTGAGCATTCTAGGCAAACGGTGTGATTTCTCTTCTAGGAAGAAAAACAAAAGCTGCACGCGTTATCCACTGGAAAGATCCTCAATCCTTTGCAGCTTCAAACCACCTCAGCACAACATTAAATGACGCCAAGCACAGCTTTCATTAACGAGCTTCCATTCACTTTCTGTCTCAACGCGCCTATTTGGGCTGGAAACTCCGAAAAAAGCCGTTCCAAGTTTCAGCGGCGCCGGAGCCGCCGGCGGGAGCGCAACGTGAGCCCCTCAGTTACTACGGCGATGAATGAGATATTTATACCCGGGCGGGCGGGCACGGCGGCGGGATGAGTCACCGGCGGGGCCGTGCGGGAATCGCAGCCTGCGCGCTGCCGCGGCCCCTGCGGCGGGGGAGCCGCCGGGCACGGTCCCTTC
>VXBU01017015.1:304848-337383 GCA_013400315.1 Bombycilla garrulus | reverse complement strand
CGAAGTAATAATAAAGAATAGTCCAGACAGCGAGTACAAGCCGATTTCTAGCGTAATAACGGCAATGGGAAAAGACAGCAAAGTTATGCACACAATGTTATAATCAGGTTTTACACAGGAAAAAAAGCACAGAATAAAAGGAAAAAAAAAAAAAAAAAGAGGCACAGTGACTGTGACAGTGACATTAGCGTGGCACCCGCCCCGCCATTTATGGTGGTGTGACGTCACACACTGCGAGGGTTTCTATTGGTCCGAATGCGCGGTGGGCGGGGCGTTCAGCGGCCCCGCCCCCGGCCGCGACCCGAACCGGATCTGATTCCGCTGGCGGCCACCGACGGCACCGGGCGCGTCTCGTCGGGCCTGCGGCTGCCACCGCCTCTGCCACCGCCACTGTCACCGCCACTGTCACCGCCACCGCCGCCGCCATGGCGCTCAGCGATGCCGACGTGCAGAAGCAGGTAGGGCCGCGATCCCCGGCCCGAGCGGAGCGGGGCTGGCCCTGCTGGGGCCCGCAGCGCAGCGCTCGGCCCGGCGCTGCCGCTCTGCCGGGGCGCTCCCCCGGGACAGGAACAGCGGTGGAGGGGAAGGATGCTGCCTTGGAAAGGGGAGTCTCCGCACAAAGCGATTTTCGCCCTGCCGGGGTGGATGGGCCCCACCGGGGAACTTCCGTGGGGCGTTTTGGTGACACGTTAGCCCGGATGGTCACAAGGGGTTCGTGAGCAGGCTGTGTGCTGTGTTTAATTGCACCCCACGGCAGGTAAATGCACAGCCTTAGACGAGTACTGTGTTTTTACGTGCCGCTGTGGTAGATGTCTAGAGGTGAGGGCCAGTCTCTTGTGGGGAACCAGAGAAAGCGGCCTTAAGCTGAGACAGGGAAATTCACATCAGATATTAGAAAAAAAGTTCACTGTTAGGGATGATCGGACCTTGGAATAGGTTGCCCAGGGAGATGGTGGAGTCAGCATCCCTGACCTGGGAGGTGTCTGGCTCTGAAGCAGTTCAGTGATTTAAAAGTTACAGTGGTAGGTAGTGCTACGTGTGACCAGGTGATACCAAAGGTCTCTTCCAACCTTTATGATTCTGTGGTTCCCTAAGGATTTCCCTTCTCTTTTTTGCTTGTGTTACCTGCAGTTGGCTGTCCCTTACATTTGGGTGGGCTGCTCAGCGTTCCTGAATGCCCTTTTCAGGTCTGCATTCTAAGCAGAGTGTGCAGCCCGGGCTTGGCTTGCAATGGAAACTTCCAGCCATGAAGTCTGGCTGTGGACACTCCTCCAGAGGCAGGGCACCCTGTCCCTGTTGACAGTAAACACTGCCCTCAGCTATAAAAGCTGCTCTCAGCTGGCTTGGAGGTGGTGTGTGGTGTTAAAGGTTGTGGGGATCCAGTCAGCACTGGTCTGAGTAGTTCCTTGCATGTGATCTGCAGGTGTTGAGCAGATCAGGCAAGTTCCCTTTGTCCTCTGCACCACAAGGACTTGTGTCTCACTTTCTCATTCACTAAACATGGTCTTTTGGCAAGGAAGCACCACAATGAAAGTAAAATTGGTGGGTTGCCTTTCTCCAGGAGGAGAATTCTAACATTACATTGTATTCCTTTTATCTGCGAAGCCTGGGGGTTTTTTCCTGCCTCTTGCATGAAGATAATAAAAATAAAACTGACATTAGGGTGGTCTTGCTCAGCCAGAGTGGACCTGAACTCCAGAGGTTAGCTCAGGCTCTGGGGATGTATTAAACATGTAACACTCAGAGCATTTCACAGCTGCAGCATTCCAGGATGATCCTGCTACTGGGGAGTGCTGACAGTCCTGCATGTGGATGTTACACAGAATCACTGTTCTGGCAAAATTAACAGGAAAAATCTCTCAGAGCACAGTTCAGTTTGCTGGATTTACCTGTGGAGGCGCTGAAATCCATTACAGAACACTGTGAACTTGCCAGCTGGTCCTCTTAACTCCTTGCCACCACACTTCCAATGGCTGTCACTTTGAAAATCATCTCTGAGTGAAACTTTTTCCCACTGACACACTTGCTTTGTTCTTCTGTCAGAGGTGTTTAATATATTGTTTCCTCTGGGCACTTCTAAAGCCCTTCTAACATCCAGAACTTCCTGTGCAAAGGATGTCACACTGCTCCTGATGGGAAAACCTTCTTCCTTTCTGTAGGAAATACTGCTTTAGAATTAATCTGTCATTTCAAAATAACGTTTTTGTCAGTGTTATTAAAATTTCAAATTGAATCCTATTTATGGATGGGGAGATCTCACTTTGGGTCTCTCTTCATTTCTATAAAAAGCCAAAGGGGATTTCAGTGCAGCAGTTTTTGAAGAAGGTAACACTGTTCAGTCTTACCAGTCTAGAAGTGGATTCCATATTAGCTTGCTTCCACCTCACTCCTTTTCTTTATGCAGAGGATGTTTCCTGAACACCCAGAACTGTTAAAAGTGTTTTTCCAAAATTCAGAAACCAGACTACACTGCAGGAAGTGACTCAGGAACATAAAGGCTGCTGCTGCTTAGTTCTCAGCCTCCTTCAACAACAGGCTATTCAGCAAAATAATGTCCTTATTTTAAATGCCTCTCTTGTCCTTTCTGAAATGCAGGCTTGGAAGCTGGTGCTGTAGGTAGACAAGCACTTGAGAGTCTTTGCAGACACAAATTTAAAAAAAAAGTTAAAAAAAATTAAAAGAAAACCTGCTGGTTTGATTTTGAGGATGAAGATGTTACTGTTCATTTCTTCCACTGTGTTAAAAATTCCACGTGTTAAAAAATCTTCCACTTGTCTCTCCACTTCTGTTTTTTCATCTCTGTGGGCTTAGTGCTGTTCTGCACATTGGCTCAGTTTTCACCTTTCTAATCTCTTCAAAACTTTCAATTTTAACAGGAGATTCTGTAAATAGTCATTTTGTACGAGTTTGTTCAGATGGATTTTCTGCAAAATGTGGCTCATCACTTAGTGCAAGCAAAAGTCAGCAGGTTTTTGTAGTCTGCACCTCATCCCAGCTTCAGTTTGGTTGGGAATGAGTCCTTCCAGTCTGCCCCAGAAAATATTGGTCTCATTAATGAAGAACTAAAATACCCAGCCTCACATTTATAAGATTTACTTTTGGGTTGGTTGGTTGGTTTGTTTTGGGGTTTTTTTTTTAATAATTGCATACCTGAAGTGCATTCTTCTAATGGCAGCTAGTGAAACAGCTTTATATAGAATTATTGGGGGAAATAATTTTCTTGTAATATATGTCAAGATGAAGTGACTCTTTGGTGTGTATGCTCAATTAAATTTCCTTGCAACACAATATTTATATGAATTAGTAAATGGATATGGAGGATCTATAAATGAGGAGATATATGCACCTACTTCCTCTGTCAATGTCCTTCCCTACAGGAAATATTTTCTTTCCCCTCTCATGTTCCAGATCAAGCACATGATGGCTTTCATCGAGCAGGAAGCCAATGAAAAGGCTGAAGAAATAGATGCAAAGGTAAAAATGGAAGTTCACTGTCAGTAAGTGCAAAAGGAAAATTGCATCACACATCCTGCTTTGAGAGTTGCACTCAGAACTAGAACACCTTTGTGAGCCACAGCTGATTTCTGTTTAGTTATTACACAACAAAAAATGTTGTACAAAAAAAAAAAACCTAGCATTTCTTAGATTTTGACAAGTGAAAATGAGTCAGAGCTGGCTTTGGACTGTGTTTTGGTAGCTCTTGAATATAAATATATTGGTATCAAAGTTCACCCCTTTTTTAAAGCAGTCAGGAGAGCTGAGTGATAATACAGTATATTAAGCAGAACACCTTCCCCCACTAAATTAGTATTTAAGGCATGAGTTTAATTACTTGCAGAATTCTTCTCTTAGGTTAAGCCACAAGAGATTTGGTTTAATATTAACCAGGTGATAGAGTGTGTTTACTGAAGAAGGATTAATGGTGCCTTTCAGCCCCAACAATCTGCATTATGCCCCTGCTGAAATGCTTTGTTGGTATTGGACTCAGCACGCGTGTTGCTGATAATATTTAATCTCCCTTAAACATTCAGATTTACACAAATATTTAATCAGCAGTAAAGCAGCTATTCCTGAAGATCTGCAAACAGAATTCAGAAGCTGAGATTGGATTTTCAGGTATAATTAGGAGAATTATCCATGTGTTTTTACATTCTGTCTGGTGAGGCTTTACAAAAAAAAGTATCAGCTGTGCTGCCACCCTCCTTTGTAAGAATTACTTAAAGAGGTGAGAGTTTTTTATGGAACCATGAATTGTATCATCCTATCCTGTCCGTGAATGTGCTCTGTTACATTTTGGTTCTGTTTTTTTCAGCCCAAGGAATCAATTTCCACTTCAGTTATTTAATTTTTACTGTAGGCAGAAGAAGAATTCAACATTGAGAAGGGTCGCCTCGTTCAGACACAGAGGCTGAAAATCATGGAGTATTATGAAAAGAAGGAGAAGCAAATTGAACAGCAAAAGAAAATGTAAGTTCCTTGGGTTAGACAGCTGACTTCAGAGCCTGAGCTCACGTTTTGTTGTTAATTTTATACAGAATTCTTCTGCCCTTGCAAGCAGGCAGATTGTAGACAGCATATTTAGTTCTAATTGTGAGTTTGTATTTTTTCTAGGGAAAAACTATCAAAGCCGAGCTCCAGTGGTATAACTGAGTGTGATGAAAGAATCCTTCACATTTCTTTATGTAGTTAATGTCTAGAACTCTACCCTGATCTGTTACCCTGGGACAAATGATCATGTCGGGTTCAGTTTGGCTGGGTCTTCACTGAGACAGGGGTTCTGCAGTTTAATCTTTTGTGCAAGTCCAGAAACAGATTCAAGCAGGTGAACAGACCTTGTCTTTAGGTGTAGAATTGTTACCTCTGAATGCAAAGCCTGTTAAATGTTGCAGTTCTTCTGTCAAAGGCTGGTGGATTGATTCAAACTTTATCATGCAACTTGCAGTCAGATGTCCAACCTGATGAATCAAGCCAGGCTGAAGGTCCTCAAGGCAAGGGATGACCTTATTGCAGTGAGTATCTCTGGAGGAATCACTCACTCTCTATCATGTGTTGGGAAATGGAACCATTCTCTAAAGAAAATACAGTTTTTGATTGAGTGATGTTTGCTTCAGCACACAAAAATGGCTTTCCAAGCTGCTCTGAAAGGCCTTGAGGGTTTAATCTAGCTTATTGTCACAGTTTGCATTACCTGCTGTTTTAGGGAATACATTGGTCTGCAGGAGTATTGCAGGCAGGGTTGTATCTGTCATTTACACAGTACTTTCTTTAAAGAGCAGTGACTCTCTCTTGCACACTTGGTAGAACTTGGAAGTTTTGTTTGCCTGAAGCAACATTTATGTGAAAAACCCAACATGGCGTAAGCAAGGAGGTTTCCAACACCATTAACTGGGATTTTTTGTGCCCTTCAGTGGCTCATAGTTCATGAAGTTTTGTTCTGCTGGGAGGGTGAGTGGTCATTCATCAGAGCAGGCTGGGTTCAGGCTTGTTTGGGTTTCCTGTGTTTATCTCTCCCCACGGGCAGTGTGTCCCCATTCTGCTCACCGAGCACTGACCAGGTTTTGGGTGTTCCTTGTTCTGCTAGATGGGGCTGTTGAGCTGTTGGAAAAGCTTGAGAGGCCCGTGGAAGTCAAAAATAAAAGATGGGATAAACGTTCAGGTTGATGCCACCGTGAAAAAGAGGAGTTAGCAGAAGAAAATCACCAGTTTATTGACTTTTCAAAATGAGTTTCAAACTTCAGATTGTATTCCCAGAGGGGAGGAAGGTGGATTGCTCAAGGGCTAACTCTGTTGTGGCAGTCTCTGCTGGGCAATCTCTTCCTCATTTATCTGCTGACTCAAGCTCATGCTTCTGAGTAATTCTAAAAACTCTTCCTCATTTTAAGACATTTAAAGTCACATGCTGCTCACTCTTTCTTCCCTTTATCAGATCTGTGGCTTCTTTTATGAAGAGAGATGAGCAGTTCCAGAAATGCAGTGTTACTCTAGGGAGGACAGAATAACTAGGTTTGCCCATGACAGTAAATTGTGATGGTTTTATATCCTCATACTGAGTGTGTTGCTGTGCACTCTTTTTCTAAACACCATGAGGTAGGACAAGAAAGAAGGGTTTAGACCAAATCACAGAGTTTTTCTTTATCTGAAGCATTTCTGATGGTTCCTTTTTAGAAGCTTTGAGTTGTCTCAGATTCCTTTAAAAATTTCCTACAAATTCAATCCATCCAATATTGATTTGCTGAGTAAAGATAATCAAGGATGGCTACTTCAAATTAAAAATAAACTCTCTTTTAAATTTTCACTTGCATTTACTTACAGTTAAAGAACACCTAACCTGAATATTATTTGATTGAAAAATAAACTAGAGTTCTCTGCTGAACCGTAAAGCTGAAAAAAATTTATTTGGACAACTGTATTGTTTTGCATTAAGCAATTACTTACTACATTTTTAGTTTATCTAAGCTAACACTCCACCAAGTACCATCCTCTTCCTCCTGAGCTCTCCCTATTTCACACAACAGGAATTACTGTCAGGTTCTAATGAGGTCAGCCCAGGGCAGGAAGAAGGGAAGTGTTGGGCAGGGCTGGTGTGCCATGCAGAGATGGAGGTCTAGCTTGGATGAGCACCAGCTGGAGTGTACATTTACGTGTTGGCAGGGTGTGAGAGCTATAATAGAAGTACAGAAAGTTGGTAGGCATGAAACCAAATGCCAAACAGATGGGCTCTGCTGATCTGATTTCTTCTGAATGTAGGATTTGCTGAATGAGGCCAAGCAGAGACTTGCCAAGGTGGTGAAGGATACTGCCAGGTACCAGACACTGCTGGATGGACTAGTTCTACAGGTAAATATCTCAGTTTTAATGCATCATTGCTGCCCTAGCCCCCGAAGTTTCTTTTATCTGAAATGACCCTATGAAAGTTACAGTTGTACTGGAGTTGCTGGGTGATCCTTGAATTTTAAACATCAATATCGTTGAGTCTTGGCTTCTGAACAGAAAAGGTCATGGCTGATTTTGAGGAGTAGAACCTGGTATGCCAGCAGCAGGTCCATTGCAAGAATAATTGTGCACACACACACATTTTAGGGTGCTCAGTTGGATCAAATGCACCTTTGTAGGGGCTGTTTCTCCAAACCCACAAGTCAGGTGATACCCGCTTCAAAACCTTTTTGGCACTTGAGACTTAATAATTCAATAATCTCAGTAATTTGAGACTTTGACAGATTTACTGTAGTATGGAACGTGCCTGTGACAGAAGCAGGCACAGAAAGCAGAAACAAGAGCTCTGCTTGCCTCGAAGAACCTCCTCAAAAAGCCCCAGAAAAGAAGGGCTGAAAGTGCAGCGTGGGCTGGGTCAGTGCTGTGGGCTCTGGTGCCTCCTTCTGGCACACGCTGGTCCTGGTGCTGTGAACTCCTAGGAACTCTCCTGTCACACTTGAATGGCAGAGTTTTCTCAGCAGTGTCTCAGCTTGTGCCTCCAGCTGGCTGTTGTTTCTTTGTCACACTCAGGTGTGGTGCTGCTGCACATCAAACAAACATTTCTGGTTCTTGCAAATTGGCCACACTTGGCTTGTTATGTTAGATCCAGTGAGGGATCTGTGCTCACAGCTGGACCACATGATCATTGTAGGTCCCTTCAAACTGGAAGGGACTTATTGTAAACTTATTTTATTCTGTTCTTGCCTCAGGAACTGCAAGGCAGGAGTTATTAGAGCAGGCATTTGAAACTGCTGCATGTCCTCAAGAGCTTGGTTGCATGCTCTGTCCACTTAGACAGCAGCGATCCTTATGTGAGCATGAACATGAACTGGCCAACACAATCCTGAGATTCCATATGTTTAGTTGAGTTCCAAAAACATCACCCATATTTGAGCTCTTCCCCAAATATTGGTGCATCCCTCTCAGAGCGTCTGCGTGAGGTGAACTTGTGAGCAGAGATCGAAATAAAGGAGGCTGGTGTTGCTGGGGCTTGGGTTTCAAACTGCTCAGCTTCTTTACTTTCTTGGGGTAAAATATTTCTGACAAAGAAACTGAACTGGTTGTTCCTTGCAGGGATTCTACCAGCTGCTTGAGCCCAGGTTAGTTGTTCGGTGCAGGAAGCAGGATCTCCCCATGGTTAAGGTAAGACACCTGGAATATTTTGACAGTGCCCTGCTCTCAGAGGCTGAGACCTGACTGCAGATATTTGCTGCTCAGATTCCCCTCTGTGTGATGTGAAAACAAGCTTTGCTTGTTGCCCTTCTGTGGCAGCTACAATGTGCTTGCAAAGTCTGGGATCATTTCCCTGCTTGGATATTACCTTGGAAACTTCAGACATTGCTACAAGATTAAGAATAATAACTGGGTTTGGATGAAGAGCCAAACTGAAATGCATTTACTTAATTAAGTTTTTTTTAAAAAAGAGGCCTCAATCATTTGTTTTATTAGTACAAGTGACTGAGTGATCAAACCTGAGTGCTGCAGTAGCATTTGTCAGAGCTAACTGGAGGTTTATCTTGTGTTCTAGGCTTCTGTACAGAAGAGCATTCCCATCTACAAAAATGCCATAAAAAGGGATGTGGATGTTCACATTGACCAAGACAGCTTCCTGCCAGAAGATATGTAAGGAAAACAGGATTGTTTTGTACAGGGCACTAATTTAATGCCTTTAAGTTAAAATTTAAGTTTTCAAGCCACAGCTTACATTAGTGGCAGAAAATTAAGTATGGAATGTCCTCAAAGGGTCTGCTGCTGTTCTTGTGGAACTGGCACTTCTTTATCAGACACAGACTCTGCAGTTTTCTCCAGACAAGCACTGTCTCCATCAAAAATGTGAGGAAAAGTTTTGTGCAGTGTCCAGCCTGATTGACAGTGCAGGAGTGGGGAATAACTGCACAGGAACTGAGCCACTGGTCTCTTAAGGAGAGAAAATGTGCATGTAGCCATGATTTCTGTCTCAGCATGAAGCAAACTGAGTCTTAAAGGTGCTGCAGGATAATCACTTGATGGGGTTTGTGTCTGTTCTGTCTGCAAGGCTCTATGATTCCATATGGGATCATAGAGGTACCACAGACAAAGCTATGTATTCTGTTATATATGTATGTATTTATATATATATTTATGTATGGGCCAACAAACAATACTTCTAGCTCTTTTCCTCACTTTCCAAATGTGACAGCTGTCTTAATAACACACAGTCTGAAGCTGTTTTGAAGAAAAAAATTGCATAGCTCCACTTACCTTTAAAACATGCCAGTGAGGTTCCTTGCACACAGCTGTGGTCTCTAATAACTCCAAAGATGCTTTGCACTGCTCTCCACTGCATCTCTTTGTGCTGGTTCCTATTAAGACATGGTCAAAAAGGTTG
Source organism: Bombycilla garrulus (assembly GCA_013400315.1). Taxonomy (NCBI): domain Eukaryota; kingdom Metazoa; phylum Chordata; class Aves; order Passeriformes; family Bombycillidae; genus Bombycilla; species Bombycilla garrulus. The sequence goes on along the minus strand of VXBU01017015.1, from coordinate 328,043 downwards.
TTTTTTTAAAAAAGAGAAAACTTAGCCATGTATCTGACTTGCCTGTAAATGCTGATTTGGGATATGTTTGCCACATCCTGACTCTGACCCATGGATTTCACTGAATTATTTATCTTTTTGTTGTCCATCTTTAGTGCTGGAGGTGTTGAAATCTACAACAGTGATGGTAAAATTAAAGTTTGCAATACCCTGGAAAGTCGGCTGGACCTCGTAGCCCAGCAGGTGAGTTTCTCCAACAACCTAGGAAAACAAAATCCAGTTAACTAGTTTGTCCTTGTAATGAAATCCTTGTGTTTCCAAAGTGTCACAACAGTGCATGGCATCAGATTTCACTGGGAGTGGCAAGTAGGAAGTTATTTTTGAATGAAAAGAGGCAAAATACCTATTGTTTGTGCAGCAAAACACGTGCCTTTCCCCAGAATGATTCTTTTTGAGTTAAGCATAAAACTCCATAAATTATGATACTGAAAGTCTTGGTTACGACTGCACTGCAGTCAAGATGCTGAAATGCTGAGGCTAACTTGAATTCCTGAAGCTAGCTGTAGTACAAACTTTGGCTGAGACCTCTTACACCTAAGTGCAAAAAACCCCAGCTCTGGCATCTCTTTCTTATGCTGCAGTACAGGCAGTGCTTTCAGCCTAGAGTAGCAGGCAATGTGTGATCAGAGAAAGACTTCAGAGAGCTCAGATGAACTGACTTGTTAGTTTTGAAGCCAACCTAACTATCCCACAGTGCCTGCAGGAAGAACACAGAGCAGTTTTATTGCCCATTTCACATAACTGATGTGCTCTTTCTCTACAGATGATGCCAGAAATCAGAGTGGCTCTCTTTGGTGCTAATGCCAACAGGAAGTTTTTGGACTAAACCTCTATGAGAGAAGGTGGGATCTGTTCCACTGCCATACTGAAGGGGATGCAAAAGCATCTGCTAATTTAAAATCTTGAAATTTAACATTACTGTGTCATCCAGTATCTGTTCTTCAATCGAATAATTTTGCATACCTGCTGTGCTTAGCCTCTCTCCTTGTGGTTAGAATGCATTGCTCAAGGCATGTGAAGACATACATATTCATCCAGAAGTGGCACATTTCTATGGAGGCACTCGGGCTCTTGGCTTTCCTTACACTGTTGTGACTCTATAAAAGAGAAGTGGTCCATTGAGGGTCACTCTCTCTGCTTTGGCCACGTCTGTCTCAAGCTGTCTGGTCTGTGAAGTAAATTATTATGCTGCTGATGGCAAATCCCCTCTCATTTATGGTCTTCAGTGTTATAGAGGGCATGCATTCCTTCCCAAGGGTAATAGTTCAATTCGTGTTACTTGGTCAGGCATTTCCTGTTCTGTATATGTGATTAAAAAAAAAAAAGCCTGAGCCTGTAAAACACTATTTATTAAAATAAAAATGTGTGTGTGTATGGAGTTCCTCGTCACTTCTCTCTGGGGCATTGGCAGCAACCTGTGAAAAGTGGGATTGTTTGTGTAAGGACTTCCCCCCTGAGCTGTGTGTGCGAGCTGTTCTGTGCAGCTGCAATTCCAGTGCAAGGACTAGTGTCAAGCTGTTGGCAGGAATAAACGTTGGATTGTAGGCAAGGCTTTCAAATAGGACTCCAGGATTCAGGAGCATCATAATTCTCCCTGAAAAATGGGGCAGTAGTTTTGCTCCCTCTGTCTTCTGTCACAGGAGAGAGTTACACTAACACAACTGTGCTACTTAAAGAAAAACACAATCCATTTCCCTGGAAGTGCAAGAAGAGAGAAAGCCTGGAAGAAAACACCCAGGGGCTGGCAGAGGGAGGGCACTGTGTTTGCTGCACGCCCCTGTCCTGAGCTGCTGATGTTAGCAGGCAGAAAATGCATCTCTGGAAAACAGAGAAGTGTAAGCTCATGAATTACACACCCCAACAGCACACACAGAACTGGGGCCACCTCCGTGGACACTCAGCCTGTGCCTGAAGTAATTGGTTAAAAGAAAATTGCCCATTTATTCATTTCCAAAGGAAGAGCAGTGAAGGAGGAACGGAAAAATTTGGAAATAAAAGCGAACCAGCCCAGGGGAAAATTCAAAGCAAAAAAAAGAAAAAAAATCTCTTTAGTTAAGTGAACTCTGAGCTGTTACTCTGGGGAGCAAAGGCTTGATAATGCAGGGAAGCAACTTGGCAAAAGGTGTTTAGCCCTAAGCAAGAGCCCAGGCAGACTTCAGCGTGGTTTGGCTGGGTGTGCTGTTTGATACAGGCAGCTCAGAGAGGCAGCTGGGGGCCCCATCCTGCCTCTCAAACATGTTTGCAGGGAACAGGCCGTGACAAGAAAGCCCTTCCAGGGCTGGGAAGTTCCTGCTGCTCTCAGCCAAAGTGGAGCTGGCTGGGAAACCCCAAATCTGTCTTCCTAGGCATCTCATTCAGAGCATCCCATACTGTTTCTTTGGCTTTGCTTTAGAGAGAGCGAGAAAAACATCTGTACAGGAGCATTCTCGGGTTAAAATCATACTGACAATGTGCCAAAAATGTCATTTCCCAGCCCTTGTTACATGCTGGAAATTAAAAGCTGTGGAAATCAAGGCTACCACGTTATTGTAGGTAGTTCAAGGCTGAGCTGCTGGGAGAGACTGCAAAGAAATTATCAAGGGTGGTGCCCCTCAGCATTTCTAGAGGCTGTTTTCCTTTCCTGTGTCCAAGAGGGTTTGCAGGAGATCAGCTCCTTTTCCTGCATCTGCACAGCCTGAACACCAAGTGACTGCACAAACCTCAGGGCAGGGCAAACCTCGGGGCTGTTCAGCTCTCCCTGGCTGCAGGAGAAGGGAACAACTGTCCAAACCAAACACCTTGAGAGGCAGCACCTGGACACGTGGCTGGAAGGGGACAGGACAAGGGAACAACTGCCCTAGCTGGAGAACTGAGCACAAGTAAATAACTCCAACACCTTCCAGTGTGAGAACCCCAGTCAAACACTTCGCTAGTTATTATTTTGCTTCTCAAAAGCATGCAAGAGCTGGCTTTGTGAAGCTTTGTGTTCCTGGTATTGAGGGGGACAGTTATCTTCTGCAAAACTTTCATCCCATGTGCAGAGTCTCTACCTCACTCCCTTGGGATCATTCCCTGCAGTGCCACTGTAACTCCTTTCTCCCAGCAAAAGCCACTTTTACTCAGATGGTCACAGACAAAACCTTTTTGGAACATCTGGAGAGAGGCTGGTGCTTCTCCTCAGAGGGCTGCAGGAGAGAGGAGCCTCACTACCAACAGCAAAATGCCAGAAGTTAATCCCAAAGTGCCACCCACCAAGTCTGGGTGGCAGCACAGGAAAATTATTAATGTCTAAAAAATTAAATTATGATTGTTCTCCCCCACACGCACAAGAAATAAAGCAGTTCAAGCACAGCCAGTTGTTCCATGCTGCTGCTCTCACAGCTCCAAACTCTTTGAAGGAAGATGGCAGCATCCCTAGCCAGGGCTGGGACACCAGGAACTGGGTGACTTGCCAGGTGTCCCTGCCACCACTGGTGGGCTCTGTGGGACAGGGCTGCTGAGTCACTGGTCTCTAGGAATGGGCACATGAGAGTTTTAACTCTGAGGACATCCACATCCCAGCTCTGTGTGGCAGGAAGTGCTGCTGTTCTGTGTGCCTGGGACCGTTCTTGATGAAGAGCACGAGCAGTTCATCACTCACGCTCTAAAATCCTGGCATTTGAAGTGTTAATCCCAGCATAACAGTGGCTACAGCTGCAATGCAGGCTAAAGGTGGCAACCTATTTAAAAAAACCTTTAAAAACATAGCTCCTCCAGCCCTGTCAATGCCGTGCTGCAGCAGGACATTCCTGGGTCTCCTCCACTCTACGTTGGCAAACACAAGCTGTTTGCTTTCATCCAAGCTGAAGCATTTGCCTTTCAGTTTCACCAAGTGACCTCTTGTGAAGTCATCTGGAGTTGTAAAGTCAATTGGATCAACCATCTGGCTTTTTTTTTTTCTTCTGTTCCCCATTTAATATATTGCTACCATATCTCCCTGCATCTGAATGGTTTTATTGCTCTGTGCTAACCATTCCTTTTTTCATCCTGTGTTTCCATTTTTCATGGAGCACCAGCTACACATAGTGACTGGAAGGAAGAAAGAGAAGAGAGGCAAACCTTGGAGCTCACCAAAACCTGGCTACTTTATTTCCATGCTGCTGAGTGAGTTTCTGGCATGCAGGCATCACCCTTGGCTTTGATTTCAACCTTTTGGCTGGTAATTCAGGCCAGCCCTTTTGGTTGTGCACCTATGCTGGTTAAAGTAAAAAATATACACTACGAAGCATACACCCCAAATAAATATGTTGATTTATAATTATAAAGCATAACAAAACTAGAAATTAAAAAAGGCTTATATAAATATGAAATAAATATTCTTTTATTTATTACTAGTGCAAACTGTATTCTCTTCCTGCATCCCAACAGTATTTTTCTTTTGCATGCACCTCACTTTGGAGACCTCTGAGGTACCAAAAAGGTTTCCATGCTGGGAAACACTAGTAACTATTTCAACCACATAAATTTGTGAGAATAAGAGAAAATGTGGCTTATCATTACCTGAGGGTTTCTCTGGGTATCCCAGTTTGGTAGAGAAAGATGTATTTTTAATTTCCCCACCACCTCCATTCTAAGGAAACCACCTGAGTATTTTTTTCCTAGGCAAGCATATATTTGAAAAGTTAGAATTCAATTAACACAGGGCATCCAAGAGTAATTTATCCATAGCAGACTCTGGTATAATTACCACAGGAAAAAGTAATATAGTGCTAAGTTTTAAGTAGGAAACTACCATAGAGCAACAACTCTATAAAAGAAACTGAGATTACCTAGTAACCTCAGTGCTAGAGATTATTACACAATATCCACAGGGGTCTCAGGACTTCAGCAGACACCGAGAACACCCCCAGGACTATGAGGGGATAAGAGGGCAGCAGGAATTTGCTGGGACCAAAGGCAGAGGTCTCCAGGAGGTTCCCCAGTCACTGTGGGAAGCTGTGGCACCCCTCAGCTCCTCCCAGCCGCCAGGGGTGGGAGGTTCAGGGGTCCCTGTGCCTCCCACCCAAGAAGAACCAAGTGCCAGAGGCAGGGAAGCAGGGTGGAAAAGCCGTGAGGCATTCCCGGCTCTCCCCTGCCGCTGGATGTGGTTAGTGGGAGCAAAGGGAGTCTTTCCCTCCCGGCACGGCCCGGCCTGCAGGGAGTGCCACAGAAAAACGGGGGTTTGGAAAGCAAACAAAGGAAAGGAAGGAAAATATCTTGGAGAGAAGATAGAGAGCGTTAGGAGTCCCTCGGGAGGCGCAGGGGGGTGTGTGCACACACGTGAATGGAGGAGGCAGCGAGCAGCCACTTTGATCTCCCAGAACATCTGGTCCGTGGGCATCTGCCTGTGGGGCGGGCCCGGAGCCATGCGTGCCGGGGAGGGGGACACACACCCAGAGCCTGCTGCTGCTTCCCATGGCCCACAACCCCTCTCCTTCAAAGCACCCAGCAGCATCAGCCCCGCAGAAAAGGCTTATGGCCCTGGCTCCTCACCATTCCCACACCCACCAGTGCCCGGGGCCAGCGCTTGGGTGGCCATGGCCGGCTTTAGCCCCTCAGACCTCTCAAACCACACGGAGCTGTGTGGTGGTGTCTGTGGGCTGCAGGAGAGCAGCTAAAGAAGGGTCTGGGGAAAGGAGAGCAGCCTTCAGGGCTTTAATTTCAGCGAGGCCTGAGAAGGGGTGTTCTGAGCCCACACGGCATGACACGCCCTCAGAGACAGCCATGGGACATAGGGCGACAAGGAGGGCTGTGGTTAGTGTTTTGGTGGTGGCAGATGCTAAATACCAACAGGCCCGGAGTCAACGTGATGCCTTAAGTTTCAGCTTTCATATTTTTCAGATTCTGTGCTGTTTTAGTGTGTAGTTCTGGCCTTCATATGAAGGGTTGGTGAGCTCTCTTCACAGAGCAGGAAGACTAAACAATTCCTTTCTAGCCTGGGACCAAGGACAAATTTTAGGCCCAAGAGTGTAAACAACAGTGAAGGAAGAGAAAGAACAAGGAGGATGGAGCTTAATAACTTGAAGCTGTAATTGGACAATTAACTACAATGTGCTGATGGATCAAAACCTATCAAAGTGTGAGGCCTCGTGACCAGTGGCCATTTTGTGCCCATTTGTGGGTGTGACTTGGGTGTAGCCCCAAGGGGTTCCTGCACTGCCCAAACTGGATCCTTCCAATAAATACTATTTTTATTCCTTTTGCTCTCTCCAGCCTCTGTTCCAGGTTCTCATGGTTGCCCACAACCATAAGTTACATGTCACAGTTGAGACAGACACTAGATACTTTGGAGAACTAAACTTTCCTCAGGCAGCTTCTCTCACAGCTTTCTGATTCTTTCCACAAGCGGCCTCACTCAGCCTTCTGACTCCTTCTTCCTTCTCCTTGGGCAGCACTGCACATCTCTCAGAGGCCTAAACTTTGTTTCTGTTGTTATTCCCCAGGCCCAGGAGTACAAAGCACACATTAAGTACAGACTCTACCCTCAGACCACAGCATATAGTCTCCATTCCTTCTTCCTTCTGCACGACCACCTAACGCCTCTGTCCCTCTCCCAGGTCCTGTTTGTCCCTCACAGAACATCTTACCTGCTCTGTCCTTCTCCCAGCCACTTGTCCCTTCCTCCCCTCAGCACAGCCAGCAGATTCCAAGAGAGTCAGAACCAGCTCCCCTCCCTTTTATAGGGATCATCCTTATTGGTTTCACCTGTGGCTCGTTAAGGGCAAGTCCCTTCCACTCCTCTGTAATCAGCACAGCCACCCACACCTGGTCACCCTCTTTAGTCATCAGACACGCAGTGTTCCAAATCTCTGCACAGCTGAGCACGGTGTGGGCATGTCAAAGACACGATGTCAAAGACACGATGTCAAAGACATCAAACCCCAGAGCTGGTGTCTGTGCACACAAAGAGAGGTTTGGGTTTGGTGTGAGTCAGGTAGGCAAAATACAGATGCAGAGGGAAGTGCTGTGGGCATTCAGGCACACAGGCTATCAAGTATAGGATCATTCCTACAGAGAGGTCTGGTTTGCCTCCTCCAAGCTTCCTGGGGTGCTCGTGCCTCCCAGTCCAAGGAGCTACCTCACACAGCCCAAGGTTCTCAGTCTGAGGTGAAAAAGGTCTTTCCCTTCTCTTCTTTCCCCCAAGCCCAACAGATCCTCATCAAACAAGGAAATAAGCAGCGCATTTCTCCATATCACGCTCTGCTGTGCCTGGAAGTGAGCACACAGCTGCTTCCCAAGGAAAAAACTACCGTGGTTGTCATGCAAGTGATTGGGCTGTAAAGGAAGGTCTGGGTGCTACAGGATGTTACCAAGGGGACAGATGAAACACTGCAACCTTCCCTGCTGACCCCAAAACCAAGGGCCTCATCAGGGGGATAACTGACAGAGGAACTTCCCAAGGGAATCTGTATTTAACAGCAGAAGGATGCATTTCCCTAGGGAAGCAGAGCTCAGAGGGAGGGGAGGCAGGGGCAGGCAGCCAAGGAAAGCCAAGAGTAGGCTGGTATGCACAGGCTGCATTTCCTCGGGGGAGCTCTGTTTCATATGCAGGTATGTCTTCAAAGGGGACACCAGGGTGCAGGGGAGCACCAGGGATGCTCCAGGGATGAATTGCCCCCCTGGGAACCTGAGTGGAGAGGCAGGTGTCTGTGGGAGCCAGCCGTTTCCCAGGGGGGAGTTCTAGTCTGCCGCTGATTTTCCTAACAAAACACAGTCCTGTGGGATCTTCCAAACAGCCATGCAGCCTGGAAAAGCCAGGGACCCATAGGGGCTGGGATTTGGGAAGTGGTAAATCTACTGGAATCTCCAATTTTGCCCAAGCTCCTGCTGGAATTACGGCGCTGATGCAGCTGGCTGGTCTGCAGGGTCTGGGCACAAGCTCTGCAGGACATCTTTCCCCGCTCTTCTGATCCAGCAAATTGTAATCCAGTATCCCTCCCGGGAAAGAAAATGACAGCAAACTCTCAAATCTCCCATGTGGCCCACATAGTGAAGTTTCCCTCACTGAATCCCACATGGGCAAGTTTGAGTTTCCAGCTGAGCCAGCAGAGAGGCATCCCCCCAGCTCCCCACCAAACCCGAGGGGCAAAGCCGTGTCCTTGTGCCCCCTGCCCCTCGTAAAGGCTCCCCCTCCTCTGCTCAGCCCTCTCCCTGGGCCAGGCCAGGGTTTGATGGATTGCAATCCTCCTCTGCCACGGTCAAAACAAAGGTCACGGCCCGAGGAAATCGCTAACAACTTTTGCCCACCGGCCCCGGAAGAACAGGAGCATTCGTGACAAGGAGGTGAACTTTTTATGATCCCTCCACCCTGGCAGTCTCTTTGGGAAAGGGATTTTAAAAAGTGGCCAGGGAACGTGAGGCTTCCGGGAGCTGACAGAAGAGGAGGGGGCAGCCCTGAAACGCTGCCCCAGCCCTCAGCAAACCCCGGCCACTGCCCCTTCCCACCTCTGCCCTCTCCTCCTGCAAAACCCCTCTGTCTCTGCTGCTGGCAAAGAAAGGGCCCTCGGGAATTCCCTTTTAGGGGCTCTTGTTACAGTCCAGAACAAGTTTACTTTTATTTTAGCACTTGGGAGACCCTAATATTAGTTTTGTGGGTGTATAACTATCCAGGCACCAACACTGCACCTCAGACCAAGCTTAGGGATGGGAACAAAGGGTTTAGGTACATTCTCATCAGTGCCTCTGACCTCCACCAAGCAAAAACTGCAGCTTTGTGGGCTGGAGGAGATACAGCAGGGTTCCACCCTTCAAGAGATCCCTGTCTGCTTGGAGAAGTTGCATTTTACATCTCAGAGTGGGGGAAAAAAAAAATCAAAATTTTTAATTATGGGTGCATTTATTTTTATAATACCTATAAGTGAACATTTCTGTGATTATAAATAATTTGTTTTAGCCTAAAACTGAGTCTTTCTGAGCTATCCCAATGTCCTAGTCCTGCCTTTTCTGTGTGAGGTAGTCTCTCCCACACTAAAGTGTGGTGACTAACGGGAAAATTCAAGATGGGAACTTTACCTGCAAGAGGCTTTATTTTTTAGAGAAATACACAAAACCAACCAACATCCCTCACTCCCCCAAACCCAAAGAAACACTGATCATGTCAAAGACACTCTGGTTGTTCCTTCACCATGAAGCATTTCCAAAATGCTGCATTTAGCTCCATCACAGCTGCATCATCCTCCAGCTGCAGCAAAGCTTGCCTGGAGTCAGAGCTTTCCCCAGGGTCTGCCCCATCATGGGGGTGAGTGGCTGACTGGATTTATTTCCACACCCAAACTGTGCATTAAACTGGTCCCTATTGACACTGATTCATCAAATCCATTCCCGATTCGAGCCTACATGAGCAAGTAGATTGCTTTGGGAAAAAAAGCTGGGTGTGGAAGCATCCCTGCTCTCAGGGAGAGTTTAATGCCTCAGCCGAAGAGCTCAGGAAAGTTCCCTTTGTACAAGGGGATGGGAGTAGCTTCCAGCTCATGGGAGTAAGGAAAGAGAAAATTCAGGAGTTGTGGGTAGTAATAGAAAGAAAGGTAGAAAAAATAAGGGGGCGAGGGGGCGCGTGGCTTGGTTTTACACTGCCTGTTACCCTCGTGATAGCATCTTGTCAGGATGAGGCCGTGGCATTTCCTACAGCACAGAAAAGCTTTGTCTTTGCCTGGGCTGCGAGGCAGCTCTGAAAGGAGCAGCTCTCCATCTGCCCCTTCCCCAGGACTGGTTCAAATTAGCGCTGACTCCACTCTGTGCCGCCTTAGCCCCAGGATTAAAAATCTCCCCGTGCCAATCCCCTCTGACCCAAACACTTCCTGGGACTGACAGGGCGACCAAATTCCTCCCCTTCCTAAACTGGACAGCTTGCTCCTGTCACCCCAAACTCTGGCCCTGTGACAGAGAGCAGCCCTTCGTCCTCCCCAGGAACAAGGAGCCAAGGTCCTCAGAAACCTTTGCAGGGCAAAGCCGCAGCCACGCTGGGAAAAGCCCTGCTAGGATGTTCGCGCCTGTCTGCCTGCCCGGGCAGCAGGGGCAGCTGTGGCACCCAGCTGGTGGGTTTGGGGTGCCGGAGATGTCGGGGTGCAGCAGATCACATCCTCCAGAGGCCGGGATGGGAAGCTGCTGACACGTGCTCCTGCGAGCTTCTTTGGCCAGAAAAGATGCTGGTGCCTGGCTGGGCCAGCGAGTATGGAGACAAACGTTTCCTGGGCACCTCTTTGCAGAGGCAGCTCCGGTGCTGAGAGCCAGGAGAGCGTGCTCAGCCTGGGAGCAGCCCCAGCCCCAGCGAGGATCCCACAGGAGGGGCAGATGGAGCCTATGGAGCAAGCAGGCGATGCTGCAGGGCTGCTTTGGCAGGAGGTACGAGCGTCTGTTCCCAGCCCTGGAGGAAACACAGGAGATTTCACTGCAGAGAGCTGAGGAGGAGAAGGAAAGGGCTTGCAGCATGCAGCTGGGAGCCTTTGTGCCCCCAGCCTTCTGCTGTTCATCCCCACATGCCTGTTTGCTGGCACCAGCTTTTAAGGAAAATCACCCTAATTTTGTCCTGATGCAAAGCAGCCGAATCACAGAACTGAGCAAGTCATTCATTCAGGGAACAGCTGTGCAATGGCCAAGTGCAAGCTGCCTCCATGCACCTACAGCAGGCACCTTCCAGCACGAAACAGCATGGGCAGCTCCCGGCTGTGATGCAGAAACCCTGGTGAGAAAGAGCTCAGTTGTGTTTAAACACCTCCCTGCTGGGAGGGCTGCACCCCCTGCCCCGTCTCAGGTGGGAGATTGAATAAACAGCAAAGAGCAAGGGCCCTTTTGGGCCCAATATTCATTTGGACCAGCACACATGGAAAGGCTTTCCATTCCTCTGACAGCCCCTGAGGGCCATCATTAAAGCAGCACGAAGGGGGATCACAGAGGATGCACCAGCTCCTCCTGAGCAGCCTGACTCCACGGGCTCCGTTCAGGAGCAGAGAGGGTTCACGAGGCTCCGGGATCTGTGGCCCAAAGCACGGTGTGTGTTTTGGGGAGAGAGGCAGGTTTGCCAGCACACCTGGGCTGCAGGAAAACCCAGAGCCCACCAGGGATTTTGGGGGAAAAGCAGTGACACCGTGTTATCTCCACAGCTGGGCTGTTCCTAGGCAGACAGCTGCGCTTCTGAACGGGAAATGATCCCGATTAGCTTTCCAGGTGCTCTCTTGTAAATGGATTACAGGTGCTCCAACAGGGTCTGACTGCAGTCCAGGGCTTTGTCTGTCTGAAAAAAACCCCTCTGTGTTATCCTCCCACCCCCATCCGCTTCCCCTTGCAAAGGAAGAGGGAGACCATCCAGGAGACAAGAAAACACACATACAAGGGTGATTGCTATTTTAAGAATGTACTTTATACAAAATAACCAATTCATATGGAAATAAAATCTACAGACCTCCAAGGATCAAGATTTTAAAAAAGTTCTTTAAAAAAATTACCCAACACACAGTATTAAACTAACTATTGAGGTAACTGTCGCTCTTGGGGAACAAAGGTAATCAGCAGACCAAGACAAAATATACACAATATAAAAATAAATAGCATTCCCCTTTCCAGTATTGACCAGGAAAGTTCACACAACTTTGCAGCAGCAGGAGAGAGAAGAGGATCCCTGACACTGTGCTCTACAGGATGGGGAGGGAGGCTGGGGTGATGGAGAGGGGCAGCCCCTGAGGCCCTGCTGGGGACTGAATGCTGGGATGAGCAGCTCCAGCATGAACTCCTTCTTGAGCTGATAAACTGAGCCCACCCAGCCCAGCATTTCCTAAACAGCACGGGCAGCTGTTCAGCCCAGTTTCCAACTGAGCTGAGGACAAGCAAGCCCAGCCAAACGTGCCAGTGCAGAGCCCACTGCAGAGGTCAGGCTTCCCCCACCGAGGGACACAGGCAGAGGCAATTTCACAGCTTGGTGTGGGAGGTCTCTGCTGCAGCCTCAGCTCACCCTCCTGTCGCTCTGGGACAGCTGCAAGCCGTTGCCAAGGGCCAGGCTCTTACCCCCATGGCCACTAGACCCCTCCCTGCCCACCAACAAAAAGCACAGCAACATAAGAACAGCCTCACCCCGAAAGAGAAAGGCCCCCGTTTTCTCCTTGTGCCCCCGACAGACAGATTACATTCTTTACAAACTTACAATAATACAAAAACGACCCCAATGTTACCCAGCTTCAGAGAAATGAACGGATGCAGTGGCAGAGGCTCCTCCACTCCCTCCCAGCAATGCCAGGGGAAGCAGCAGTGGGCAGCTCTCCTCCCCCAGAGGCATTAAATCCGTGCTCCACACCACCCCTCTTCCACGTGCCCTGCTCTGTGGATGGATGGATTAATGGATGGATGGATGAGGCTCAACTTGACCCAACTGCTCCCTTCCCAGACACAGAACAGCAACCAGCTCTCTCACGGCTACCTAAATCAACCCACCAGTCTCTGGGAAAGCAGGAACGTGGCGTGACAGAATGCAGGGCCAGAGAGAGCACCTTGCTTCCCACTGAGACTGTAAAAACCTCCCCCAGGGTGTTCCACAGCCATCTTAGCCCTCAAACAGCACAGGAAGGTCAAAGCTGCACTGCTGCACGTTATTATTGCTCAGAAAAAGATCAGGCAGCAGCGTTCATTGATCCATCAAGGAGGAGAGCCCAGAGTTTTCACGGTTGTACACAGCATGTGCACAGGCATTTTGAACCTGAACCCTCCTGGAGGCAGACAGTCCAGGATCACGTGTGGGAGCCTTGCACTGGGATCAGGAGCAAATCCTTGCACTGGCAGCTGGACAGACACCGCTGTGCCTGGGTGGTAAAGCCTAGGGACACTCAAGAGAACACTGAGGACACCCTGATTTCATGAGGAGAGCAAAAGTGCCCTCCCCAGCTGCTGTCTGTGTCTGTGTGTGTGTGCAGAGGAGGCAGCTGGCAAGGCCAGCCCTCTGCCCTTGTGAGGGCTGTGAGCTTTCATCTCTGCCCTGCACAGCCTCCGACTGCAGCGAAGCCAGCACAGGGAAAGACTTGAAAGCTGGGAAAGGAGAGGGGAACTGTTGGCATGTGATAGAAAAGGGGATCAGAGGACTTTGCAGAGTTGAGGCCCGAGCTCCTGCAGCACCTGGCTGGCCTCAGGAAGGGAGATTGCTCCCCTGCCGTGCTCCAGTGCTGGAGTGCACCAGGTGTCTGCAGGTCCCTCACTCATTTGGTGCTCAGAGGAGTCTCCAGTGCCTCTCTGCTCTAACTGTGCTCACAACAAGGGAATTGTGCTCACACACAGTCAGTTCTGCTTTTACTTAGAAGATATTCCACTTGCTGCCCTTCTGCTACGTGAGCCAAGTGTTTCCAAATAAAAGGGGCAAAGGACAGAGGGACTTGCTAGAGTTGGTGAAAATCCCAATTAAGCCTCATTCCTAATTAATCCTTTGTCCCCTCTTTCCCTGGTGGATGTAGCTCTTGCTCTCTCCTGGATGCACTGTTCACTTTGATATCCACATTTCAAAAAGAGGAAGACCTTTGCCAAAAGAAAACTAGGCCACGGCTGCAAATGAAGGAAAATGAAGAAAAGCCCTCAGTCAATGCAAGACCAGCAGTGTTAGATTTACAAAATGCTCCATGGTCTCCAATCCTGCGTGTGAGCCAAGGTGAGACAGTGACCAAAAAGGGAAGGGCACAGCACAGCTTGCTTCAAAGGTACACTTGGATGTTCCTAGCCAGCTTCAAATCCATTAAACTCTCCTGGATTTCCCTGCCTAGGGGTGGACTGAGCCTTGCCCTGGCTGTCCTCAGGAGCTCCTGTTGGGAGACAGCAGGAAATGGTCCCTCCCCAGCTCTTTTTTGGAGTGGGAGGTGGGCAGAGTGGAGACCAGAGCACTCAGTTCGTTATGTGCTGGTTGGAAGAGTTCTCCTTTGCAATGTGCTCAGCCCCAGGTTTGTTAAACAGGTACAGATGGGGAGAGGCTGCCAGGGTGAGCTTTGAGGTGCTCTCTCCCTTACAATGACCACAGGCTCTTGAAGCTCACAGGGGCTGTAGCCTCCTTGCACAGCCTGCCATCTCAGTCCTGGCACTCACACAACTGCTCTGCAACCCACCTGAAAGCAAAACAGGAATCGTGCAGGAGCAAACTCCTCCATTCCTGCACTGATGCACCACAGTAAAAACTTCCTAAGGGGTTGCTCTGATTAAGTGCAGACCCAGTTGCATGGCTGCTCTGCAGCAAGGGGAACCAGGACCAACTACACCATCACAGATTCCACTGTTGGTCTTCTCCAAACCACCCTTTGGGACGACACTTCCCTGGCACTCATTTCAGCACCTTCTCTGAAATTCCACAGAGCATACAGCAACACAGTCCTCTCAGAAAAGGAAAGCAGAACAAAAGCCATCAAGAACAAAGAAACCATGCTGGCTGAACAGAGAGATGAACAAAACCCTGACAGGGATCAGTGGAGAAAATAAAGAAAGGTTGTTTTCTAATTATACTTCAATTTTAAGTGGAGAAGTGTTGGGGTGAGAACCTGCAGGGGAGCTGCCTCAGTCAGCAGAATGAAAGACAGCCTCTGTGACTTGCTTTCAGATAAGACATCATAAAGCTGATAGCTCTCCAAGACCCTGAGAAACCACACTTACAAAAATACACACAGGCGATTTGCTTCGGAAAGCCTGCATGGGAAAGGCATTTGGCAGACAAGAAAGAATCAGAAGCTTCCAAGAAAAGTGTCTCCATCTACTTCAAAGTCACAAATCAAACCAGTTGGGCCTCAAAGCTTCAAATTTACTTTCCTCTTTTGTCCTCCTCATTGCAGGCTGCTGCCTTGGATTGCTACTGAGCGGTTTGGTGGGTCACCATGGAATTTCACTGCAAACTCCTTCTAAACACAGCTAAAAGTCACAGTGACACCTCAGTGAGTGCCTTTTCTAGCTGAACTGCCAGGGCCTGTATCACCTAAGACGATTCTGACAAAGATTTGGAGTCTCAGGGGGATTTTATAAAACGGCCTTTGCAAAGGCAACTTGACATCCTGGGAGCTTGGGAGCACCACACACCACTCAGAAAGGAGGAAGTGGTGGGGAGAGCAAGAGGCTAAAAATGTAGAGTAGCACACAAAGCTCTTCTGAGAATATTGGGAATTGTCGTCTGCTTGAGGATGGTCAGCTTCATAATTGTTCTATATGTTATATAATCTCCTTTAACATGAAATCCATAATTATAGCAAAACACATCCTCCAGATGGGAAAAGTAATAGCTACAGGAAATTTTGCAAAGTCACTGGTTCAGGATGCTTTTGAAAAAGGACCATCTGGTAATATATTGTATTACAACAATGCTGGGGGGTGCACTAGAGTTTCTCTGTATTGTGTTAAAAATTTTAGAGAGTAGCACAAAATATGGCACTCAAAAGCCATGTTATTTAAAATGCATGCTATTTTAAAACTTGTCCAACCCATGGCACAAATCACCACTCCGTACATAAAGAGCTGCTGTGACGTTACTCTTCTACATCCCTCAAACCTATCTCCCATGATATCTACAAAGCAGGTTTTGGAAATGGTTTGGAAATCATAAAATTCACATTATCTGCTCCTCCTTACATTTCCATGGGTATTCCAGCCCAGCAATCTTCTCCCAGGGCTGTGCCCTGTGAGGGGAGTCAGATTTCAGTGATTTGCTCAGGTTGTGCCTAGAGAGATTCAGCTCTGATTTTGAGGGGATCCCTAGGTATTAGAGGGTAAGAGGCAATATTACCAGGTAAATAGATAGGTAAGAGGGAAAGAAAAAGCCCCAACCCTCACTTATGAACAAAGCATTTGAAAGTCTGGAAACTCTGATCAAAGGCTCCACCAGCATCTCTCCACCTCAGCGTGTCCTGTCCTCAGGAAAGCCCAGCCACAGTCACCTGTATTCTTTATGAGTACATTTCTAACAGAAACCATCTGTCCTCACAACAGCAGCTTGTTAGCCCCTTGAAGAAAAATTACTGACTACATCAAAACCTTTTACCTAGAAACCCTCCCAGGAGGAGCCAGCTTCACTGCTTGGTTTTGCCTGCCACCTGCAAGGCAAACCCTTCTCCCAGATTTGCCTCCTGTCAGCTGAGGGTCTCTGTCACTGTCTAACACTCCACTACTGCCACCAGCAATCCTTGCCCTCTTTAGCTGTCTCCTGTTCTGGTACTCACCCAGAGGCCACTAGAACCCCGATTTCAGTGCCAGCTCCAGCTGAAGTGTGCTTCAGCTTGCTTGGAGAGTTTTTACAGCTTCTAAAAACCTCCTGTTCTGCGACGTTCACAAAGGGCTGAATGAAAGGCACTTCAAATATTCAGCTCTCTGTGTTACAGAAGACAGGCTGAAGTATGGCAGGGTTTCTTTCAGCATCTACATTCACATTTCCAGAGTTTTCAATGCTTTGCTACAAGTTATATTTTCCAGTTCCTCTGTTTTTAAACGTTATTTCCAATTATTTTTATATCTACAGTGAACTAGAGACTGCTTTACAAGGAGAAGCCACTGTGTTTGTCCCAGGTTTGTTGTCTTAAAGAGGAGTAATACTTGCACAATTTTTCATTAATATCTACTACTGCTTCTGTGGCTCTGTTCAGTGTTCTCCTTTGCAATGTTTTTGGAGCAGCTGGGGCACCTCTGAAAACCACTGCCAGCTGATGAGCCAAGATTTGGGATAAGTTTGGAAGAGATAACAATGTTCTTAGCTGGGGAAAGCAGTTTCACATTTCTTAGTGGAAGATCAACATTCAGGATCAGCTCTTCCAGTTTAGATCAACCACCAGCCACAATTGCTCCCTGACAGAAGAATACAAATGAAAAATTAAAAAAAACAACCAAACAAAAAAACCCCTAAAACCACACCAAAAGTCCCACCTTCCCTTTCCTAATATCATGGCATGTGTAGATAGATATTGGAAGTTATTCTCATTACACTGACAGATATCCCTGGCCACTGCCTGGCCTAAGCAGCCAGCAGCTGCAGCTCACATCCAAACTATTTCAGGAAAGAATATTTCTCATCTTTTGGGCTTTTTGTTCTTCCAGAAGCTTAGGAAAGAAGGAGCAACGGCTCAGTCAGATGGACCTGCCATTTACTTGAGCAGCTCTGCCAGCTTGTGGTAGATCTGCACGGCAGGACAAAGACAGTAAAATGCATCCTGGTGCAATTCAGCTAAAGAGTTGGGTGATGGCACCATCCAAGACAAGAAAAGACAGAAGAATTCTCCAGAAACTGGAGACAACATCCCTCCTCTAGCTGGTAGCACAGACTAAAGAGCAAGCTGCTCTGTCCTCCTCCTGCTGCCATGCTCTGACTCCTTGGCAGATCCTCTTTTTAACCACTGTCCTCTCCCAGTGCAAGCAGAGCCCCCAGCAGCTCTTCTGCCCAGTCTCGTCACTTAAAAACTCCCCTGTTTTACTCCAGCTTCCCCAAGAATAATCAACTGCTTGTTAGCTTTAAGATGTGACTAAATGCAGATGGAATTCCTCTGGAACTCACTCGAACAGGGCTGTCCAAGCACTGGCACACAGGGTTTTCCCCAGTGCAGTGCTGCCACTGGCCCTGTAGGACCTGCTGCTTGACAACAAAGTAAAGCCAGCTCTCCTCGAGCGCGCAGCCCTCTTGTCCCTCAGCTTTTGGGCCAATCAGCCTCAACATCTGGCTCTGAATGAGTGCTTGAGTGCTTTCCAATTCACCTGCAACTTGCAAATGCCAAATCCAACAAATGGCTCACCCTGCAGTCATCCTACCATCTCCCCAGGGCAGCCTCTTGCTCTTCCTCCTCAGCGTGAGTGCTCAGGGAGCCTGTGGCACTTTCTGCTTCACTGCTGCCAAGAAGTGAATACAGCCCAGGGTCAGAGAAGGAGGTGGGGACTTGGCCACTCTTCTCAGGGAGCAGGGCAATACAGATTTGCACAAAATTTGTTCCACTGGATAGGTGCTGCCCCGCCTGCAGCTGCACTGGTTTCACCAAAATGAGTTTGAAGATGACCAATCATGCCAGTCTCTGTTTTCTAGAGCACACGTTTCTTCTATCAGAAAGGCAGGGAGAAGGGTACTATACTAGCAGAAGGGACAATGCCATGGGTGTCCTGCCCTGGTTTCAATTCCTGGTCCTGGTTTCCTTGTTCCCCCATGATGACAGGAGCTGGAAGTGCACTCAGGCCCTGGATCCAGAGGGGTGGAGGTGGGGCTGAGAGGGGAAAGGGGAAGAAAGCAAGAGAAAGAGGAGGACACGTTATGCTCCTGAGCAATTCCTGCTATTAAGTCAACCAACCGTGGGGTGGTGTCTTGGTTGCAGAGGACAGGAAGGAGGACAGCAAGTCATCCACACACATCTCCTCACCTCTGCCCAGTCCCCCCAAACCCTCACCCTGTCCTGAAAGACTTCAGTGTGATATGATTGTAAACAGTTAATTCCTCCAGTGCTAAGCCCACTACACGCTGGGCCCACCCCCTCCCCCATTATGTACAATACATTCACCAACAACAGAAATTTATTTAGAAAGGCAACAGGTTAAATTCTGTAAACTGGATCCAGCTCCAAAACACACACGTTAATACTACAAGTAAAATTTCATCATCGTTCTCTTCCACCCTGAAAAATATACCTGAGTTTAGCAGTCACTGAAAGTTTCCACCCCCAACCCCCGCCCTCCCCACCCGAAAAACCCCTCAAACCCTGAATGAGACGCAGTCTCCGGTCACGGAAAGCCACAAGTTTGGGGTGCCCTGTGGTGGGGAGCCAGCTGCTCGGCTGGCTGGGGCCCAGGGCAGGTTTCCAGCACAAATCCAGCACGGCTCCGTGCTCCACACACCCGGGAAGCTCCACGTTGCTCGGGCCAGGGAGGCTGGGAGCAAGGCCTGCCCCCTCCTCTCCGTTCTCCAAATCATGTGTGGCTTTCGTCTTTGAAGTCCGTCCTTTCTTGGACTAGCTCTGGAAGAGGAAGAACAAGAGTTGGAGGCTTTAACTGGCAGCTTTAGAAAGGAAAAAAATCTCGTGATTGCGTGCAACCAGTTCAAAGCTAACACTGTGGATCTGCCCAAGTTCACAGCTTCCTCCAGTTCTTCCCACCCTCATCAAACACCTCAATCCTTTAACCATTGGGAGGAGAAAAGCTTGCATTTCAGCTCTGCTCTCTCCAGCAGCCCTTACTTGATCCAGAGGCAATGCTGATGGTTTTTGTGATGTCAAATCCTCCCGGGACATGGTGGCTGTAGGCATCTTCGGGAAAGGAACTTGAGCCTGATGCATTTGCATTCTGGAGTCAGGTTGAATGGAGAGAGTTTTAGCACATGAATGTCAGGAGCAAATCCCCACTCTTGGTTAAAACTACTTCACTGAAGGCATACATACAACATTAGCATACCAGCATTTGTCTTGTATATTCTGTCTGGCTTCCCCCCAGAACACAGCCCTCAACCCCTGCCATTCCCCCAGTGGCTCAGCTTCAAGCCAAGTTCCCTGAATGCTAGAAGAAGGAAGGACTTGATGCTGTGATGATGACAAAACAGTAACAGTGGAGGCACATTCATAAAAACTGAACAGGGAATTGTTGGAGTAGCAGTATTTTCCACGTGGGAATAAAACGTGATATGCAGTCCCAGTGAGAAGTAGATTTCTGTGATGGAAATTTGACAAAGAGAGAAGGGGCAAAGCAAGAGGAGGTAAAAAGAGGGCAACATCAAGGATGTTCATAACAACAGGCAAACTTTCACTTTAGTCAGTGACTTTGCCCCACTACAAGCAAGACTAAATAAAACATTCGCAAAGAAAATGGCAATCCGTGTGATTAAGAGATGCTCAGCCCTGATGACACGTTAACACAACACTGTCAGGGGACACTCAGCACTGGTGTGGCATGGATGGGACTAACAGGTTCTCCATGACAGCGAGTGCTCCTTGTTTTAAGGAGATGCAATGAGACTCTCTCTCCACCTTGGCACTCTTACTCCGAGAGTCCAAGAGCCACCTCTTAGCCTTCCAACTTGACTTGCCATCTCCCGTGACCTGAAGTCATATCCCTTCAAGGGCATCCAACACCGGTGGTCACCCAGGCATCACCCCCCTCCCACCTCGCCTTCTTGCAGAAAACACCATCTTACCCCGAGGGTCTATACAAGTCCTGGGGTGGCCCCCCCATGCCACCCACACCGCCTCTCTGCTCCATCAGCAGGGCCTGAAAGTGACCCACGTTCTCCTCTCGGCAGCGGTACAGGGGGCCCTCCTGAGAGAGGCCGTTGGCCTGGCTGGAGGCCGGATGATGAGACAGGTGAGCATTCATGGGCGATCCGTACGTCCTGGGCTGGAAGTGGCCGGCAGGATGGCGGGATCCATAAGGAGAGCCAGTCTGTAGCATCACCCCGTGGGGAGGGAAAGCCGAGGGGCCGAACCCCATCCCCGCGCCCAGGTGTGGCGGGGGGGCCCCATAGAGGAACTCCCCCGCTGCCACCGAGCTCTGCCTCTTGGTGGCCGCATTGTGGTTGTCCAAATCAAGAAACTCTTTGGGACTCTCCGGCCTTTCCTGGGACTCCTCAGACTTCTCATCTTCAGGCCCCAGCTCCCGCCCGTCGCTCGGAGAAACCTCTTTGGCACTTGCTAGGTCCACGCGGCCGGGAGAGGCCAGGGCGGCGCTCAGTGCCTCGCAGCCCTGCGGGCCCCGCTCGGGGAAGGGGGGCCTGGCCAGCGGCGGGTGGGCGCCGGGGTGCCCGCTGGGGCTGGCCTGGGGGTGCAGAGGTCTCTGCCAGTCCGAGTAGCCCTGCGGGCAGCCGTAGTAGGGCGCTCGCTGGTAGTGGTGGTAGGAGGGCTGGGGCTGCGGCTGGTAAGGGTAGGGCATGCCCTGGGGCGGGCGGTAGCGCGGGAAGACGCCGGGGTGGGCGCCGCTCGGCTGGAAACCCCGCGGGGGAAAAGGCTGGGCGTGGGAGGCAGGAGGAGGCGGCTTGCCCCCCATCACGGGGCCGAAGCCCTGCAGGCCCGGGTTGATGTGGTACCGCCCGGCCGCGTTGGGGTACTCCAGACCGGACACGTAGAGAGGATGGAACTGGCCGGGGGCGGCCCCCATGGAGGCGGCGTCCACGCCGGGGAGGCCGGTGCCCTGCCCCATGCACGGCACGGCTGCTTCGGGCAGAGCCTTGCCCCCGCCGCAGAGGGGCTTCTCCAGCAGGCTGGCGGCCAGCCCCTTCCCCTCGGGGCCGGCTGCGGGCCCCTCGGCCCCATTCTGAGGCAGGGGACCGCCTCTTTCGGGGGGCGGCACCAGGTCCCTCACGCAGCCGGGGTCTCCGTAGCCGCTCTCGGCCCAGGCGCCTTTGCCCTGCCCCGCCTTCAGGTCGCTCTTCAGGCCGTCGCCATCCCCGTCCGGGACCAGGGCGCGCCTCGGGCACTCCACGGGCAGCGGGGGCTTGGGATGAGGTAGGAGTTTGGCGTAGGCCCCGTCGGGAATGCTGATGCACTGAGCCTTCTCGTCCATGCCCGCCGCTGTGTCCACTGGAAGAGAGGGAAGAGAGTCAAAGACGTGTCTGATTTTCGCAAATTTGGGTGATCTTTAATACCTGCTTCTTTTAAAAACTGCTCATGGGGTTGCATCTCCCCATGAAAGACGGCACAGGTGGACACTGCAGCTGCAGAGTTGGGGTCCACATGACAGCAACATAAGGTGCTGGTGAACCGGCAGCTTGATTTCAGGCTGCATTACCCCTTGTGCTCATAGAATTATACAACAGTTTGGATTGGAAGTAAAGAAATTCTTCTCAACATCAAATTTAAGCCCACCCTCCACAAACCCTGTATGCATCCAGCTTGAGCAGAAGCACCACCACACCCTGAGATGCTGCAGAGCTGATCACAACCATATTTTAACCAACTGTGGTTTGGAGATGTGACTGTTCTGTCCTGCAATCACTCAGCGTTCTCCCCTGTCTCTGTTCTACATCCAGCAAGCTAAATTATGATGATAACTTTTAAGCAATGCCACACAAGGAAAGAGTTTCCTCTTAGTGCAAGGCACACAAGGGACTGATAAAAGATACAAGGGTATTTGATCTCTAGTTTACCAGCTAGAATTAATGAAAAAAATTTTTTTGATCTCTGAATATTTTTGATCTCTACATTAGGTTTTATTTTTAAGGTTCTTTATTTTATTATCTGTAGTTTACTGGATAAAACAAATAAAATTCAACCAGAAAGAAACTGGTGAGGGCATGCATGACATGCTGCCATCCCACCTGAACTGATACAGCTGCTCAGGGGCTTTTGGGCAGCCCTGGTGTGTGAAGATTTTAAGATGCTGAGAGCTCATAAGGCAGATGTGAATTTCAGAGGAGAAGCCATACTGACACACACTCAAAGGAGTATATTTAAGTTATTTATTCACGTAACATCTCCTCTCCTTACCTAACTCTCTGCAGATCCAATTTTTATATTAACTCCAGGTGAGCTCTAGCAGCATCACAGCCTGTGCTTTGCATTTGCACCTCGTGGCACACTGATAGCTTGCAGGTAAAGCTGGGACAGAGGAGGCCGGCTAGAGTGAAACAAAACAGTCCTAGAAAAATCTAAGCAGTGCCCTGAGTAGAAAACATTCCAATTTAGACTACAAAAAAAATTAAATATTTAAATCAAGATTTGAATTATTTTCCGAGCGGTGGAGGTGACAGATGAAGGCAGGGAAGGTCAAGTGCTGGCAGTGGCCTTACCTTGGCTGCTGTCCACGTCCACGGTCTGGCCGGCCGGGTCCTGGGAGCTGCCGTTCCCCACGAGGGGCTTTGGGGGCTGTCCGCCCGCGGCGTGAGCCAGCTGGGGAAAGGGCCCGGGGAGGTGCGGCGGGGGCGGCTGCCGGGGGTGGTAAGGCACGCCCGGCGGGCACACGCGCGACGACAGCTGCTGCATGGCGATCATCTCCGGGCTGTCCAGCATGGAGTCCCCGCCCTGGCACCCTCTCTGCACCTGAGGAGGCGCCCCAAACAGAGCGGCCGGCGGCTGCGGCATCCTCTGAGCGCCGCCTTTGGCGGGCGGCCGCACGTACCCCGAGGGAGGCACGCCGTGAGGTAGGAAATTGGACTGCTCGCTCCACTGGCCGGGAGGCAGCGGCGGCCTCACGGCGCGGGGGTCCATCACGTGCCCCAGGACGCGGGGCTGGAGCGAGGGCCCCGGCCCCACGGGCGCCTTCTCCTCGGGCCCCACCGC
>VXBU01017015.1:221467-304725 GCA_013400315.1 Bombycilla garrulus | reverse complement strand
GGGCGGCCCAGCTGCAGCGAGCCCAGCCGCGGGCCCAGCCCCGCCACGTGGGCCGGCGCCGCGCACGCCTGCTTCTCCGGAGTGCCCAGCCGGTGCCCGCGGTGCTCGCTCAGTCCCACGGCCGGCTGCGGGGAGAGAGAGGGGGCTCAGCGAGGGCCATCACACCGGGGGTGCCGCGGCCTTCGGCGGGAGGGGCTCACCTGCATGGCAAAGTGCTGGTGCTGCTGGACCGGGTCTCCGGGATGGGGCTCGGGCACTCGCGGAGAGCCGTACAGCTTCGTGGGATCGGATCCCCGCAGGGGACCGAACGCTCCTGGCACCACCGGTCTCTGCGGGATGGGAAGGGGTGCAGAGGGGGAGAAACAAAACAGTTAGTGAAGTGCATAAAAGCAGCAGAAGTACTGCAGGTCCTCACCTGCAGTATTTGGGAAGCCAAGGCTGGAGTAACCACACGAATAAGCAGCCGGACTGTTTTGGAGGTACTGTGGAAAACCTGCACGCTCTCTTCTAGGAGGTGACACAGCCTTATCAAAGCCACTCTGCCACACCTCGGCCACTCAGCCCTGAACTTAAGCCTGCAATACACTCACCTGCCACCCAAACACTGGGGAGCAAGCAAGAAGACTGGAGGGGGCAGTGGTTTGCTTGAATTATTTTCCGAGCCCACACGAGTGTGGAAGCAGGGAGACAACAGGGAATGTGCTGGATTTCTTTCAAAACACTCAATGCCTCCAGCTCTCCTACCACCTCCCACTATCTGCAGCACAAGAATCACTCTAAAAAATTTTGTTTGATCTCTAGCTAAAAGGGCAAGGGATAGCCTAGATCTCAGGGAACAGCAGATACAGCTCACCACAAGGCATCACTGGTTAAAATAAAAAAGGCAGTGAAGGATGGGTGAGGAACAGCCCAGAAGGGAGGCAGAACAGGTGGCATTCAGAGAAGAAACACTGGGCTAAAGATAGGTCACTGCTGCAGTCCAGGGTGGCCTTTGATTTAGTTTACTGCTTTTATAAATACTCAAGTCATGAAATGCAGTAGTACACAGATGGCACAAAGTTACCAGGCATCTGTAAACAATTGAGACTAAAGAAAAACAGCTTGTTCAGCTTCATAAACTGAGGGATAATGGAAGAAATGTTACAGCTTTCCATGCACACTGGGGTTACTCTCCAAGGAGAGAGGAGAGTTGGGAGAATCAGTTTGTGCAAGCCTACACTGGGACATGCCAGCCATGGGAAACATCAGGAGATTATCCCCACCTAATATGGCAAAGACTTGAATTGTACCAATTTAAATCTAAGGCCTGAAAAGTTTCACTCGGAGGAACCACAGCTCTGACCCTTTATCTCTGGGAAAACATTCCTGACACGCACTAAGGATTTCATGGTGGGGAGTTTCCTTCCCCCTTACCTCCCTCTCTCCCTCACCCTGATGGAGAAAGGACAGCAGGCAGTGCTCCTTACCATCTGTGCAGGATGTGGCACAGGGCTGGGCATGCCGCCGTACTGCAGGGAGCGGGGGAAGCCTCTCCCGTTGGAAGGGCCCACTTCCCGAGCCGCCTGCGCCGGGTTGCCACTTGGGTCATCCACAGAGGACGAGGAGAAGGAGGAGGAGGAAGAGGAGGAAGAAGCAGGAGCCCTGGAAGCAGCTCGATACGGTGGAGGTTTCCCTCCGTTCTCCAGGCGTTGCTGTCTCTTGCCAGGCCCGTCCGGGTCTCGCGATCGAGTCCAGACGCTGCCCGTGCCGGAGCGGCCGGAGCGCCGGCTCCTCTTCTCTCGCCTCCCATCCTCCCTGATCCAAAACTCCTCATCCGTGTCTCCATCTTCCCCAGGGAAGTGCTTCATCATTGCTCGGTGGAAACACCTCTCCAAGTTGTAGGCCATCTTTGTATATTCTGCAGTCAAAAACCCCCAAGAACGTCAGAGCCTCGTAGAGAGAGGTAATTAAGCAATTATGCGACATCAGATAAATCATCTCCCCTCTGCCAAGTTTCTCCGAGGAAGACTTTTGTTTCTAACTAGTTGGCTTTGGTTCCTAAACTCCATAAGCAGCACAGCATCAGTTGTGTTCAGTAACCCAGCAGAGGACAGGCACACAGGCATGACAAAGTACCCCTGGCAGCAGGGCCTGCGGAGTCAGCATGAACTCAGCGCTCCAGCCTATGCCAAGAATTACATTAGGAGGAGCAGCACCTCTGCTCGCAGAGCTGTGTGACCTGCACAGTTAGCCAGCAAGAGTGCTGAGAGAAGAAATGTGAACTTCCAGCAATGCTATTTGATTACTTTTAGAAGCTTTTCTTGGACTCGTTCGGGTCTCTGCCATGGGCCACAAGACAGAGGAAAATCAGCAAACACATTTATCCGTGTAGTCCCCAAAGCACTTGCTGACCCTGACACGAAAGCCATTGCCAACAGTGTCCCCACTGCATCATTTCCACTGGACAGTTCTGCTGAGATGAGCTTTTACTTTTTGTTGAGTGGGTAGGAAGGAAAAGACATGTGAGAGGTGTTGGTGACAAGGCCTTGAAGCAAGTGACTTTGCAGTTGTTTCCACTAAGCTAACCCTGAAGTTCCTTGAGGAACAGAGCTCTCCCAGGGGCAGTGCAGGTATGCTTTTACTTGCAGCCAACAGCAACAAGCTGATTTGTTCTTAATGTTCTCCCTTTCTCACCAGGTGCTGCTGGTGAGACAGTCTGCAGTGATGACCCACCACATGGGAACCGATTTCTTATCTAATCAATACATAGAATTTTAATTGGCATGGCAATTAAACCCAGGGTTTCCCATTTGCATGCTCACGTTGTTCCTTCAATAGCCAAGGAACCTAAAAATTACATTTTCCATCCAAAGGACAGACATGGTTCACTCTTCACTTTCCTGTGGTACCCAACACTGGGAGTTAACCAGACTCCAATGCTTTCCAAAGTCCCTGTTAGTTACACTGAGGAGAAGGGGCACACGTGAGCACATGAAGGGATGAGCTCAGATAGAAACACACTCTCCTCTCTTGGCATGTTCTGCCTTCACCATCTACCAACATGGCAGTCCTCAGTATGCCACGCCCCAGCTCAGCATGACCAAACTGTGCTGGAAGCCTCACTAAAACCCAGTGCAGGTCTCAGTAACTATTACCCTTTTACTCTGAAAGAGAAGAAGCACGAATCAATTACTGGTGAGGAGTAGGAGGGCACTGCTTGCTTTGGCTGAGCACTGTAAACAGACAAATTTAGCATCTTACTGCTCTTACCACTGCCTTCCCCGTTGTACTTAAGACAGTTCCTGAACATGGTCTTCATATCACCCACAAATTCATCCTTGGTGCAGTACTGACCTCCATTCAACTTCTTCTCCATGCTGGAGATATCCATGGGGGCCTGGAATACAACCAAACTTCCCTTCAGTTACAAAAAGCATAGTGAGCCTTAAAAAGATAGAGCTCAGAGGGGGCATGGGCAGCAGAGGATGCTCTCCAGAGAGGCAGACATCCATCTCTGGTGTTTTTGACTTGTAAGGCTAGAAGGGACTGCCAGAATCATGGAGATCGACTGTGAGGGTAATACAGCCCATCAAACTTCAAAACACTTCCAAAAAAACCTGTATCCCAGTCAACAGAGTGCACCAGTCATGATGGCTGGGCCATTCTCCATACCTTAATGATCTGGTAGTAGTTGGGAGCATAGGATTCATCAACAGGCTCCAGGAAGGGCCAAGAGTCCTTGTGAGCCTTCACCACATCCAGAACTGGCAGTAGCAAGAGAAAGGTGAACGGTTACACTCACAACAGAGAGAGGTATTTCACTCTGACAAAGCTGGGGTGGGACTGACCTTTGTACATGGCTGTGAACTCGTCGTCCAGTTCGAAGCTGAAATGGGAAGCACCATGGTGAATATGCAGACTGAGGCTAGGTAAGGCATGCTCTGTACTTCATCTTCCCTTCCACCCATGCAGAGCCACAAAGCTGGCAAATCTGCCTCACCACAAACACTCCTCTCACATGGAGCAAGCCCAGATGTTTCTCAGCTCACTCCTCTCACTGCTCTCCAAGTTCCCTTCTCCCTCTGCATTCCTGTGAACGATCACACTCCTCTCCTTGCCACAGTGCTCCAACACTCTCCTGTGCTGCAGTGCCCGTCGTGTACTCACATATCCTTGGTCCTGCGCTCCTCCCTGCCAGGGGAGCTGGGATCCAAGTGGGAAAGCTCAGGGGGGAGCTCCTTCCCCTGTGCCAGCAGCCAGGCCCGCTCCTCACGAAGCTTCCTCCTCCTGGCCCGTTCTGCAGTGGGGAGAGATGAAAAGCCATTCAGCACTCCTTGCCCACACCTTGCAGGGAAGCAGAAAGTGCTCCTGCAGCTCTCAGGAACTCCAGTGAGATGGTCTTGTTCTTTCAGCAAACGCAGCAACAGCACAGGAGCAGGTGAGGTGAGGATACATCAACACACCTCATCACCCTCCTGTGGTTACAATCACCAGTTTTGAACCACTGTGACACAGATGCTGCCTTGGGTGGTTCCAGAAGTGGGGAAGTTCAACAGCCAGCCCTAGGCACAGCTCAGCACTACGGAAAGAGGTGAATCATTATCTTCCCTCAGGGGCTCCACCTCAGCCAGGTGAACCTTTGCACTGAATGGGATGAGGAGAAAAGTTCTACCAGCTGAGTGGCAAGGAGTAACTGAGTCATTCTAACCCTCCATGGCTGGGTTTGGGAAGGTGGCTCAGGTAGGTCTGCATGGCCAGCAGCCAGAGCGAGCAACTTGCCACACACGAGGGCCACTGGGCAGCTTTCCTTTAAAGAAGTGAGACACAGGAAGAAGCAATGCTGCTAATATAACCTGTGGTTTGCAACCAGACAGCTGGCTAACAGATTGCTTCATAATAGAAAGTTTATGGGCTCTTATGAACCTCATTTCCTTTTTCTTATAGGAAATCTGAATTCATTTGGCTTGTGAAACACCTGCGGTTGGACCAACCTTCTGTAGGAAAAGAATTCTGTGAGAGCAACGTTCAGGGAGAGATGTCACAGGAACAGGACACATGAGGGAACACCCAGAGTGAAAGAAAGATGAGGGAGACTTGGCTAAAACCCGCTAGAAGAGGCCCTGCCTTTGCAAAATGCCAACTACTCAAGAGGTACCAGCTCCGGTGCAAAAATGTTTATTGAAATCCTACTCTGTCAGTTGAAGACAAATTTGGGATGGGGGTTGAGAGCACAAGAAAGGTATGAATAGCTACAAGGTGAGTGTTTGTAAGGACATCCATTGGCAAATATGTCAAAGACTGGTAAAAGAAAGCCTGAATCTCCTGTTAGGAGACTCAGGGGAGCACTGAATTTGGGATTATAAGACTTACATCTAAGGTGTCCTACAGAATCCAAGAGAATTGCGTGACCAGAAATCCAACATGCAATTTCAGGTAACAGAGAATATCTGAGTCTGCCCAAGCACTGCTCAAAATTCATGCTTTTATAAAATTAGCAATCCTTAGATGGCATTGCCATGGATGCCTAAGTGAGACAGCTGAGGAGAACACGAAGTGATTATTTGGGCAGCAAATGGAAAATCTTGTGACAACAGCAGCCAAGAGGTAAAGATTGTGCAGATTTTAGAAATCCACCAATGTCTGCCAAGGATCTGACCTGGTAAACTGACAGAAATCAAGGAGTGCTACCCTGGTACCAGATCTTGGTTAGGATTAATAGCAGGAGCCTCCAGCACAGCTAGTGATTAATATAATGTGTTCAAGATCACTGGTAGAGCTCATTCTCATACTGCTGGCCTGGGTCAAGTCCTGCCCAGCTTTCAAAATCTAAACAATGCCCTAAAAAGTACCTCAACCAGCTACAAAGTCATATATGTGAGAGATTATATTGAAGCAGCATCTGGAAAGAGAACTGGGAAACTCTAACCTGCTGTTGCGGTAGAAATCCAGAAAGCTGCCTAAACTTATAAATTCAGGAGAGTACAGATGGGCCCAGCAGGAAACTCACTACCTGGGAGGTGTGTTGGAGCTGGGGGAAGTGTAATTTTGGGCTG
Organism: Bombycilla garrulus; assembly: GCA_013400315.1. NCBI lineage: Eukaryota > Metazoa > Chordata > Aves > Passeriformes > Bombycillidae > Bombycilla > Bombycilla garrulus. The sequence goes on along the minus strand of VXBU01017015.1, from coordinate 298,693 downwards.
GAAACAGGAATGTGATGTAACAACAGGAACACCATCCAAAACTGAGAAGAAGGTGAAATTCATCACACAGAAGATATTTCACATCTCCCCTCTACAGAAGGCCATGTAAAATTAATATTATATTCCAAGCAGACTGAAAATTAGAAGAAAATCTTTGTTACCCTAAAATTTCTGTTGTTGGATGTCCAGTTTTAACAAGTCTGAACCAAGTAAAACAAACAACATAATTTTGAAATCAGCTCCTCTCCACCATAAGAACTGTCATGACAGCAAATATTAGTGGTGGGTGTGCTTGGCACTGAAAAAAGATGATTAAGAATCCAGTTTCACCTGGATAGCTGCTGGTTCTAGGGATAAAAAATACTGCAGTGATTTAACTGAACACGTCAACATAACCTTTGCAAACAGCTTTTGCACCAGCTCAAAAGGAGACTTCTCCTGACTAAGCCTAAATGGACTAGGGAAGAGTTCAAACTAACTGAAAGAAACTGCACAAAACAAAATTAAAGCACTCTGCCAATAAAAGCATGAATGTATGCTAACTTGGCTTAAAAGAGGCTCCTGCTCAGCCTCATGCCAGTTTCTTTGTATGGCTCTGGTGCCTTTGAATCAGATGAAGTAATGATTGCATTTACCCAGAAAAGGAAGTGCCTTATACCAAAACAAAACCATTTCACAGGAACATTTATCTTTGCAGCTCTTGTGGAACTTCAAGAGTAATTTTGTCTATAGAGATGAAGCATTAAACCACAGAGAACATGCAGTTTGCCAAGGGAAACAGATATCTGTGCCAGATATGGAAGCTGGATGAGCCTCAATTTAAAGCACCTGATTAGCTAGCACTAACAACCAGGAATACACCAAGGCCAAGGAAGTAATTGGTTTTTCTAAAGGTTAGAAAAGTAAGCAGGTAAAGAAGCTATTCTTAGACAACATTTGGCCTCCTACCAAACATCTGGTAGCAAACTGTTTCATTTTGGAAAGTTTACAAGGTTTGCATGGACTTGTATATTTTTTTTTTCCTTTTCTGATTCTTTATCCACTTGGGGGACTCATGATACTGACACTGCCCCACATTGCCACCACAGTTTTCTGAGGATGTTCAGCCTTTCTGTAGAACCACAACAGCCCAGCCAGTCCCTGTGGCTAAAGCAGCAGCTAAAGGAATCCCCCAGAAGAGAGAAGGTGGTCAGAAATGAGCTTGCTCTGACACCTACATGTGCTGGGTGACTGCCTGCTGTCTGTGCCTTCATCTGATGTATTAAACACAACATGGCTGTTTGTTCCAGAATAGCTTAAATCAGTATTTCATTCATAACCACAAACATTTTAGATCAACACCTGAAATTGCCACCTCTGGTGCTCTATACAGCCAGGTCCCTTCATCTTTAGTTCTACAATTGAGAAGGCCAGCAGCAATATAAAAATACTCTTGCTGCTCCCATGTTATCCCATTCCCTTTCTCCTCACAGGGAATTCTTCTTCCATCATGCACTGGGCCAAAAGAACCAAATGCTGTCCAGTGAGAGCAAAGCCAGCTAATCCTGCAGACAGGGAAATCATGAGGAGGCAAGGGGGGAGACAAAACTGAGAAACAACATGAATAGCAGGAGAAAAAAATAGACAGCTAGGGCAAGGAAGAAATTAGCAGGATTTGAAGAGAACAACACAGTCTAAAGGTGCCCTAGAGAACACTGAGAGGATAGACAAAGGAAAAGAAACTACAGTCAGACCAATTTATCAGAGGTAAGAAAAGGTTCTCATTATCAAGTCTGGCAGGGGAGGAATGCAAATGGCAAACTTTAATTCAAGATCTCAGTCTGGACTTTGAAAGCTTCCACTCCTGCTCCACACTGGCACATTACCTTCCACTGCTTTGACCTTCTCCTCCATCTCCCTCTTCCTCTCCTCCTTCAGCAGCTGCTCCTGCTCCCTCTTCTGCACTGCTATGAGGATCTGGCGCTCCTCCTCTTCCTCTCTGCGCCTCTGCTTCTCCACTGAGCTCAGCACACCGGGGTTTACCTGGAACAGAAGGATGCACCAAAAACTGTAATGCACTGCCTTATTGAAACCCCAGCAGAGGCAGGTTTACTTTGAGGAAGTGTTAGAGCACACCTACAATGAATGACTGGGAAGAGAGAAAAAAGGGGGAAAAAAAGGAAATATTTGTATGTATGATTTCCTAGATGAGAGGCAAATGGAGAGGGAAGTTATTTGTCAGGCAATGAGATGCTGGTGACACAAGGACAATGGAAGGAGAAGCGATGGGTTAGACAAGCTGCCATTCTGTCAGGGATGCACCGTGCGCAGTTCTCTTCCCTTCTGGGCAAAGCATTCAGGCTGTTGACACCTTTCCACAACACCTCTACCTCTTCCAGCTAGCAGAGCTCTGACTGCAAGTGTGAGAAGAAAGGACTACTCTGCCAAACCTGTCTGTGCTGCAAAACACAGCACAGTTCAATAGCAAAAGCGTCTGCTACAGCCTAGCGTCGAGGTATCATTAGAATGTTTTCCCTTCCTGCTCAGAATTTCTGTGTGCTAATCTCCCCTGGAATGGCTCTCTTTGTTTATTTGGACAGTTTTCCTGCTGGGTCCCAAAACCAGTTCTCTCATTCAAGGACACCTGGCTCTTTATTGCCCCACTTTCTCACCTCCCTCCCCACTGCCAGCAGGCTGCAAGGCTGTGTTCAATCCCCCTTAGGACTGCAGCCTTCCCGGACCAGGGACTGCCTGCTCCTATTTCTCCAATAAAGTATGAGCTATGTATATGCAGCGTGGAATTATCTTTATTACCTGATTTAATTGTAAGACAAATGTATCAGTCATCCACCAGCCACTCCTACCCCTGTGACCAAGATATGTGTGCCTTATCAGGAGGGAACATCAGCTGGAAAAGAACAATCTACACAGTTTGCTCCAACTTCATTTTCAGGGAATAACCAGCAACCACCACTTAGGCAGAAGGCATTTCCTGAGGATTAGCAATCAGCTGGGGTCCACTGGCTGCTGCTCAGACCATCAACTTCTCCAGGCCCATTATTAATCCCCAGGAAAAGAAAAAAAAAAATCTGGCACCACGATTACTATTTTGTCCTTGTTTCATTGCCGAGGAATGGAACCTAGGGGCGCTTTGATGAATGCCTAGAAATGTTGTCTGGTTTCACTGTTCATTCATTCTCCCTCTGCCTCCCCTTCCCCTACACAGCCCTACAAACTCCCACTCCAGTTCTCTGTAGCTGAGCACCATGCATCATCTCCAGCAGAAGCAATACCTTAAGAGAATTATGCTTCAACCACCAACAGCCACAGAGCAGTGTCCAAGAGAGGCTCATGGGACTCTTGAAAAAATTAGGAACATATCCTGCATTTAGGGACAGATTGGGCAATAAAAAACACCTGTTCTGTGCTGATGCTTTAAAGTGAAACTCAGAGCTTCATCTCACCACCAAGAAACCATTCTCTCTCATTTTACATCTTTGTCAAAATGTTATCACATCAGTCATCTATGTCTTTCCTAGGGAAATCATTCTGTGAGTTCAGGTGCCTTGAGATTAGCCAGCTTCTCCTCACAATCAGTTTAAAGTTTGTTTCTCAACCCCTCATTCCACCCAACTATTCCTAGTTACGCTCTTCTGGGTGAACATAAATTCTCCTTTTCTTCAGTCACATTCCAGCCTTTACCTTATGGAGCTCCTCAGACACGCAACATTCCCACATATCTACAGTTAGATTAGATGTTTCCTTATAAAGCAATCCCTTCAGTTCCTTGGAATGATTATTCCAGTTGTCTGTCAGACCTTTCCTCCCTGATCAAATATCCAAACACCAGGATGCCCAGGATTGTACTGTGACAAGGACAACAGGTCAAGAATCTAGAGACCTGGGTTCTACATTTCCACTTTTGATTGGTTTTATATCCCTTTCTCAAAAGCTCTGCCATCTGATTTGCTACTCATGAGCTGCAAACACCTTCCTTCCAGACCTGATCCTGACCACTGTCAAACAGTTCTCCACCGTCTTTCTTGATAAATCTTTGAATTGCAATAGGAACCAAAAGAGACGGGTTCTGCAGGAGAAAGAGGTGAGCAGGAAGCAGGCACCAAACTTGGTATGCCAAGATATTTCAATGAGGATGTGACCATCAGCCTTTACATTCTCAAACCAGGAGATGCAAGCCAGCCTGGCACATCACCATTTCTTTGATTGCTGGTACACAGGTGAGACCTTCCCTTTCCCTGGATTAATACAATTCCCACCACTCGTGTCCCGTGGAAACAGGAACACAACATCCAAGCTGTGGTGCTCCCACCAGGACCTCTCCAAGCTGCAGGGCACACTCAGCACTGTGTTCAATGGCGTGACACAGGATGCACAGCTCGCTCCAATCAACCCACCACAAACACGGCACTGACAAAGCACTTTAGAACAAAGGAGGGGGTGTCATCCTACCAGGCCTAGAAAGCAAAGGAAAGGGAAAAGCAGAAACCACAAACAGGGTGTAGGGAGCCCCAAGGACTGCCACAGACACCCATGATCACACTTACTCCCTGCAGCACTTGCAGGGCAGCAGCAGTGCTGCATGGGCTCTTTGAGACACTTCAGACACAGAAACAACCTGATTTTCAGAGGCACCCTCTGCCTGGTGTCCCACCAGTCCATTGGGGACGAGTGTGCTCAACTCAGGGTTAAAAAAATACACAAACACGAACCAGCAAGCTCCTGCTGGATTGGTGGCAGCAGACTCTTACCGGAATGACAAAAGCAAGAACCGAACACAAGCTAAACTTCCTTCCTGACCACAGAGGTGGCAAAAGGACGCTTCTCCAGCTTCCTCCTCACTTGGAGGATAAAAACCACGGGGAGCGAGGCATCACCGCCCCCTTCCCTCCGGCAGGGAGCACTCCAGGACACCACATCACCGCTGTCCCCTGCCCTGGGACTCTGACAGGGCCAGGCTTGTGCCTTCAGCTCTGCTCTCCAGACAGCGGGTATCAGACTTCAGGGGCAGGAGGCCACAAGGGTGCCCCGAGTGCCCCGGCCCCTCATCCAAACCTTCCCCGCTCTGCTCGGGTTTCCGCAGTGCTCTCCTAATGAGGGTGCTGCTCAGCTCTTAATGAGGAGCTAATCTGAACCACCTGTTGAGAAATCCCCCTCAGGATCAGGAGCGCATGCAGCAGCTACATCTCCAACTCAGCAGCCAGGAGAAAGGGGTCACCTGCACCCGGGCTGAGGTTTCCTCCCCCCAGGCTCGCCAGCTGCCCACCCTGGCTTGGGGAACGAGCCATCAGACATGCTGGCACCTTCCCTGTGTGCCCCACGAAGGGGTGGCTGCCACGTCCTGCTGGGGCACAGCAGGAGCAGCACGGCTGCTGGCGCTGGCTGCTCCCCGTGTCCCGGCACAGGGTGCCAGGAGGGCCCCTGCTCTCTGGAAACGTTTCCCTGGCCCACAGGCAGCAATTAACAGCCCTCTGCCGCCACAGACCTGGAGCACCTGCGCTACTGATTAGCATCGTTCGGGCTCCATGTGTTTCCCACTCCCCTGCTCCTCTGGGATTTCTGCTGCCTGTGAACAAACACGTGTCCCTGCGCTTCCTGCACGGTGGGCTTTGCAGAGAGCAATTCTGGCCCCAAACTGACCATCGCCAGGGTCTCATTTTCCTCTCAGCAGGCTTTTATCTGCAGCACGATGAGAGGTTCTTCCTTCCTTTCATTTATCTGTTCTAAGTAATTACATTTTTTGCAGGGGGAACTGTACTTTCTCCTTTGTTTTGGGGGAACCCCTGACTCTGGCTCACACAGCATATTCCCTGCAGCCTGATTTCCCAGGGTTTGACAAAACACCAGGTAACTACGTTTCCATTACATCTACAGTGAGAGATTATGCCTCAACCTGATAGAACTGAGACAATTTTTTCCTCCGGAGCTAATCCTGCGCTGCCAGTTCAAAGACCCCCCATCTCCACGCCTGTGCCGTGACTGTTAGGGGCTGTGTGGTGAACTGGATCGGAAAACTGATCTATGTTAAAAATAACCCCGACCAAAGAAAAAGGTTATATTTAACTCCAGTCATTTTCCTGGGTCTGGTTCACTGCACAGACCCTCGAGCAGCAGCAGCAGTGCTGTTGCACTGATGGGGTGGAGATGAGGGTGAGGAGGCACGGAAAGAGCCATTCGAGCCCACAAGGCTGCAGTTTGATAAGCATTTCTTTAAGCAGCCTAAATTGTGACTTCCATTTCCAGCTGACCCCCTCCTAGCCCAGCTCCACACCGCATCAGTCATCCTCTCCCTCGGCGCTATCTCCACCCTCATGTGTTTGCAGCCTCACGTTTTCCCCTTGGCTGAATTTCTGTCATTTCCCTTTGTAAGCCAGTTCTTCTAGCCCTCTCATCCTTCTTCAACTTTTCTTTGAACTGCCTTCGAATGTGCCAGCACTTTCATTGAAGTGGAATTCCCCAGACTGAGCGCAGATTTCCATATGCAGCTGCGGCGGGGTCTGCCGGCTACCTCGGCGATCCAGAGGGCAGCACCTCCCTGCTCGCCATGGAAACCCCGGGTGTCAGCCGGCCTTTGACGGGCATTACCACCCATCTCTCTTTCAGCGCAGGCACTTTTCAAGCGGCTCCTTCCCACTGAATAGCGATGCTGCGCGTTTATTTCTTCCCCCAGGAGGCATCTGCTCTCGCCTCCCTCCGTCGTCCTCCCCCTCGCACCCCCCCTCACCTCCTGCTTGATTGGTTTGATGGGCTGATGGTCAGACATCCACCTGGGAGAAAACTCTGTCCGCTGCAGACGCTTCTCCTGAAACGGGGTTGAGAATTGAGGGAAAGGAAAAAGAGAGTGGAGGAGATTAGGGCACATCGGTGACACTGGCAGGAGAATCTGAGGGCTAGAAGTGACCATGAAATCCCTATTAGCTTTACAAGGGTAGCAAACAAGCAAACTGAACTCGGTCCAAGAACACCACGCTGAGTGCAGAGCCTGTTTTACAAAGCCAGCTAGCCGAAGGATCCCTTTCCAGATCCGTCCTACCTGAAAACATTCAGCTGATGGACGACAGCCTTCGGAGTTTTGGGGCTCTGACCTACCAGCTCAAAGCAGACTCAGCTAGGACAGACTCAGCTAAGCAGCCAGTGCCCCTTCAGCAGAGAACAGCAGTAAAAGTGGAATCACGGGCAGTTTGCATAGGAAAGCCAGGCTGTAAATCGCAGCAGTTCAAAAGCACAGAGATCCCCTGCTAGCAGGAAAGGGCCACAGGACATGGCTGAAGACAGTAACCCCTTCAGCCATCCTACCTACACTGCTGGGCAGCCACGAACCAGATCCTCAGACCGACTCCAGCACTGCCACAGCACGGGGAGAGCGTTCCCCCCATCCACAGGCTCGCACATCCATGACACCGGCGGGCTGTGGACAGGGTGACAGGCTGCTCGGATTTAGCTCTCCTTCACTCAGCAAGCATCCATGCTCCTGGAAGCGGTCAGAGAGGTAAACAGGATGTCATGTCTCCTCACCTTCTGTGCAATCATGTTGCAGATCTCCGGCAGGAAGTCTTCACTCAAGAGTTTGTAGAGCTGCCTCTCTCGAAGGGAAGTCCTCTCTCTGAAGCTCTCTGTGACCTGCCTCCACTCCTCTTCCGTCTGGCACAGCAACCACCATGTCCCACGGCCGGGCCCCTGGGACCCTTCAAAAACAGGGAAGGATGTTATCTCCACAGCAGTTATGACTAACAGCTCCTCTCCATCCCTTCTCTGCTCTCCTCAGGGCTCAGGGAGAGTGGCAATCAGTCCCGTGGCAATGGCCACTGTTATGGAAAACATCCCATGTGCTATAGACCCAAAGCTCTCTCCATGCACCAGCAGCGCTGCTGCCTCTGAGAGTGATGCCAAGATAGAGAGGAAGTCCACAGGTGAAGAAATAATGGTGGCACATGACAACACACAATGGGTAGTGTGACATCCCTGTAGCAATCTCACATTCCAGTTATTGCAGACCGGAGAAAAGAATTTAATTTGGTTTTTTTGTAATGGAGGCTGTCAGCCAGAGCAGGACACAGGGAACTGCAAATGTCTGATTTAGTCTGGCAGCAGAATAAAGCCATCAAAAAAATAATGTAATTTGAAATAAGCTGCTTCTTCTCCTTTTTTTTTTTTTTAAGCACTGCAAACCATTTCTGCAGTTAAAAAAATCCTCCTGCTCCCTGCAAATGAAACATTTTGTTTGCAGGCACTTGAAAGAGCAGAAGAGGAAGCGAAGCACTGGGTTCATCGGGCTGCCAGATGAGGGGGAAGTTCCAAAAGTTCAACATCCCATCCCTGCTCCATCCAGAGTGGGATTGAAGCAGATCACCCACTGCTCTGAAGCATGTCCCAACCACCAAGACACTCCGAGAGCTGTTCCACCTTGTGTGAAACATTTGAATATTAATTGTGAAGGAAGGGCTCTCTTGCATTGTGGTTGGAACACCCACCTGGAGATGGGGAATGTGGTTCCTGCTCCACAAATGTTTACACAGAGCAGGGAAGCCTCATGGGTTGCAACTTGTATGCCTTCGCCTCAGGATGTTCTCTAAGCAGAAAAAGGTTGTGGTCTTTTTTTTTTGAGGGGGGTTTTGGTTTGTTTTTTTTTGGATTGGGAAAAGTCTTGGATCAAACACCTCTAGGCTGAGGGGCTCTCAGCTCCCTCTAGGCTTTTCTAGGGCTAACCACAGAAAGAAAGCAATGGTCAGCAGCACCACTGGCAGATGTCATGCACCTTCTGACCACATTTTCAAGCAAACTAACAATGAAAAATACAAAGAAGTAAAAAACCTGACCCTGGCTCTGGGCCCTTTGCAGCCAGAGTTGCCGCCAGGAAATCTGAACACAAAGGGCAAAGGGAAGGAGGCATGGAAGACAATGCCACCCTTGCCTTTTATTGTGAGGCAACAGGCAGGCTGAGTCCTGGGCTTTGTGGAAGCCAGTGGATACACATGTATGACAAATGAGTCCCAGCTCCCTTGAACTCACTTTCACATCGTGTTGCTAACTCGATTTTTGCATCGTTAACCCCTAGCTGGGTACCCCCAAATCATCATTTAACACTCTCAGCCACCCAAGGGCCACAAGGAAGGAAAAGTGAGAGGATCAAAAAGGTTCTTCCTTCCCCATCTTAGAATCACTGACTCCACTCCCTCCCCATCTGAAGAAACACACCTGCTAACAAGATGGGCGTGTTTTTACTGAGGACCATTCACAGCCAGGTTTTTTAGGTGAGCCCTTGAATTCTACTGTACCCTAGATTAGGTTTCTTCATCCCAAACTCAGCCATGATAAAACAGGAAGCCTGCAGGTGCCCAGGCAGTCTGTAGCACAAACCCCTCCTTCCAAACTTGGCCCCAGCCACCGGCAGAAAGACTCTGCTGAGAAAGGCTGGGCTGTTTCTCAGGCATCTCTCTGGGTTTTGATAATTTAAGAGCCTTATCAGCCGGTGGTATCAACCCTGATACTGCAAAATCTCTTTACCGTTTCTTATCTGAGTCTCGTGGATAAGCAAGTTCTCTTCTGCCTTCTCCCTACCAAAAAAGAAAGAGAAGGAGTGATACAATAAGTACATTACTGCACATCACAGAAATGCAGCTGTTTCTGAGGAGAAGAATAGGGAACACTGCATTTATTCAGTGCAGAGCAAAACCATGAGAAGAACACTGTAGAACACACATTTGATATATATTTTCAAATATATGGCTTCATAAAGTTCTTATAAGTGAGGGTGCAGGATGAAGTTTGGCAAGTCCAGTATCTCAGTTCTTATGGGAACCATCCCAAAATTTATATGGACTCAAATGGCCAGGATTTCTGGCTTCAAGCCACACAATGAAAGTGTTCTTTATCAGGGGCAAATTCCCCAGCACCGCACAGTGGAACTGCATTTGAAGTGAGGAGGCTGGAAGAGTGATGCCCACTGTTTCACCAAACTTCCAGCTCAGTCAGAATTTGCTTTGGAGAGTGATCAAAGCACCCACCAGGTCTGAGCTTGCTTCACTTCTGAGTTGCATTGAAATTACGGCTGCATGGTATATACACACTTACTGGGGGAACCCCAGAAATACACTATACTTCCCTCTGGGAATGTTTGTATTTTATGTCTGTTGCAGGAAGAACCCTTCCATACCTCAGCAAATTTTCCTCCAGTAGTTTTTTCCGCTTTGGAGGTCGCCCTCGTCTCTTGCCCGTTTTCCCAGGAACATTTGGGGTGTTTGTCTGCCCCCCACATCCCCTGAAAAACGGCAAAACCACCATGAAATATCTGCCCAGCACGGGAACCGGGGCTGGCAGGATGGGAGAAGGGCACGGAAATCGCAACAGCTGCTAGGAACCCAACCAAAGGAGGGATTAAATCAGAGCAGCAACGGCACGGGGAGGGGAGAGGAGGGACAGGAGGGATTCCCACTGGCTGGGAGCCTGCTCTGGGAGCCGCCGGCACGGCCCGGCCCGGAGCGGGGCAGACAGGCAGGAATGCAGGAACGGGGCAGGCGGCAGGGCTCCCACAGCAGGCTCTGCCGGTGCCACAAAGGCTGTGACACAATGGGCCAGCTCCCAGTCTGCTTGGCAACTCGGGTCCCGCTCCCCCCGGCACGACAGCAGTCAGGCGGAGCACGGCCCCTCCGGCCGCGCCCCCTCACCGCGCCCAGACACGGGAGGGGTGTGAGCGGGCTCTCACCTGTCTGGAGCCAGCTCCCCGTTGGTTCTGCCCTGCACAGGGTCCTCCTTGTACATCCTGGTGCCGTAGAAGTACCAGTACAGGGCGCCGCTGCTGTCCTCGCCCAGCGGCTCCACGCGGAGGCTGTCGGCGTCCAGGCCCTGCGCCCACCGGGAGCCCCCCGCCAGACGGCGACAAGTTGAAAAGCGGCCGCATTGTCACACAAAACATGATGACACCCCTCTGTAAACACTTCTGTCCCTCCCTCCCTCCTTCCCTCCCACCGTGCCACAGGAGCAGTACAGCTGCTCCTCCCGGTCGAGCTGGGAAAATGTTACTCCGGGGGGAAGGCGACGGTTCGCTCTCTGTCCAGGGAGGGATTTAGATTGGCATCTCTAATTTGAATGGCCTCTCTGGTTTTAACATTTCATCTCTGGTGCTCCTGACAGGGAAGGTCTAATTAGTGCTGGCGACAGTCACGCACAGCCCTGAGAAGCTCCCTCCCCTCCCCTACCCTCCCCCAGCTCCCCCGTATACTTCATCCCCATCCTTTCATCTCACAGCATCCCTCAGCGAGGCAGCAGCCCCAGCTCTCACAGCCCTGCCATCACCATTAAAGCATCTCCAGATTCACTCTTTGCAGAGCGAGTAGCCGACGAAACCAATTTCCTTAGCGACTCCCACGCTATGAATACATCCACATGACAAGGGCCCAAGTCCTGAGCAAGGCAGAGGAGGGCAAAGGGAACACACTGTGACCCCTTCTCATCCCAGGAAGATTCTGATGTGGCCCAGCTCCCGTGGCCGCCCGGTTTCCCTCCTCCCTGCTGCCCAAAGCACCTTGAGGAGGTCGAAGACATCGTCTGCATCGAGGCGGTAGTCGCAGAGGCGGTGCAGGATCTCCACCCGCGTGCGCAGCGGCAGCTCCTGGAAAGTGCACTCCCTCAGAGGGTTGGGTTTCCCTTCCTCCAGCTCCCAGCGGTAGTTGATGATGTCCTCCAGGTAGCTGTGAAACGTCTGGGATCTAACCAAGGAAGAAAAGGTCACACATACACTGTGCTTTGCCGTGTCCAGAAACACCTGGCGCACCAAACTGCAACAAACGCAACGCAGAGACAGAGAGCACCTGAAGGAAAACCGGCGGCTGTGGTTGGGTGCAGCTCTGTCATTGACATTCCCAAAACACAGCAACCTCATTGCAACACCACGGGATGTCACGTTATACACACACAGCCTTTTATACACAGACTGTTAATTCTTTCTGAGCACAATGAGCCAAACATCGCTGCAACTCATCCCCTTTCTGTCCCAATGGGCAGTGCCTTGTGCTAGCACCAACAGCCAGCCTTTACTAAAATGGGATGCAACCAAATTGATCAGTCTCTTCCCATTTGATGTGGAGACCATTTCCTTCAGATTTCCCTTTGCCCCTCACATCTGTCACTGCCGAGCCCTGCTCGTCTCAACTTCTGAATTTTTCACTGCCCTGGTTCAGTGGCTTGAGACTTTGCACAGCCGATCACTTCCTCCTCACTTTGCTGCTGTATGCTTCCCAAACTCCTGTCGTGGTCCCTTGTTTTCCTCTCCCTCCATCCCCAGAGCTGCTGCCACTTTCTGCCCGTTCCTCTTGGTGGCTCTGACAGGACACCAGCACCTCACACACATGGCTTGGATGCTGCCACACAACAAGGCTCACCCCCAACAGGAGTGCACCTCCCAAAAACGAGTCAGTACAGAGGAATCTCCCTCTGTTCTCTCCCAGATGATCAAGCTGAACACTTGAGCTCTTCATAAATATTACTATTAAAATGATCCTTCTCATTCTCTGGCTGGGTCACATGAAGTCCTACTTCCACTGCCAGCAGTTTGTCATAAAACCCAAGGAAGCAGATATTTCTTACCCTCATCCAGCACTGAGAGTGAATGTCCCCATCTGATATGTGTAAAAACCACTGATGGAGTTTAACACCAAAAGAACTCCTGTCTATATTTCAATGAGACTTAAGCCTTTATTCTGAATGCTCAAAATTTCAGAGGAAAGAATGAAAAGGAGCCACGTCCCTAAATATAAAAGGTTCTGAAGATCTGTCCACACGAGTCCTGAGAGTTGCCAGGCTGGCTCAGCCTGCTCGAGTTGTGTACCCTGAGCACAGCAAACAGGGACCCCCCCATGGCCCAGCCATTCCTGCACACACGGGAAGTCCATATGCCAGCAGGAACACCACTGGGTACACATTCCCACCAGCTCTCAAAAAGGCAGCTCCACTTGATAGGTTTTTGGCACAAGCAGATTACTCTATATGATTAATGGAACGGCGCCAGCACTACAGAATTGCATTTCCCTGAGAAATTGCTAACTTCTACAAAAGCCATTATATTTTAACAAAGAGGTGCAGGAGTGTGATCCAGCTGAAGAAAGATCATGAGAAGCCAACAAGAAGTTAGCTATCAGACAGGGGTCTTCACGCATTTGGTAAAGACTGGACTTCTCTGCGAGGACCATGACTGGACAGTGACTGTGAGGACGAAGGAACAGATGCCTCAAGCCACGTCCACCTGGCAGCATTTCCCTTCCTCCTTGAGTAGAGGGAAGTGCAGATCACCCTGCAGATCACTCCTCCCCAGCCTGCTCCTTTCTGACGTCAAATGCAAGCTGACCTCCCAGAGACAGCTCCTGTCACTGTCACCAGCCCTCTGGTCCTACTGCACAGCAGATCCCTGGGTGTACCTGCACCTGGAGCCCTCTGCAGCCTGGAGTTTGCTCCATCTGCGTGACACAAGACAGCACCAGTGCAACCAAGAATCCTTGTTTCACTAATATCAGCAATCAGATAAATGTAACTTGAAACAGCCCCCGATGCTGACAAAATTCAGTCAGAAAGGGAGGACTGGCATTTTATGAAATGCCTCAGCAGTAATTTTTGGGTGAAAACTACAGGAAACTACATTTTTTAAAGTGAGATATTCACTACACAGTACATTTACCTGGAGTAACTGTGCATTCCTGCAGTGTCTTTCTCAAATACCCCAAGATCTACCTTCCAGCAGGGACTTTGATTTGGGAAATAGGGCAAGAGTAGATTTCCTTTACAGACTTTTTAATAAAGAGTGGTATTTGATCACATATATTAAATGTCAGATATTTACAAAAGCCTAAGAAAGAGAGAGAAAGAGAGAACGAGAGAACGAGAGAAAGAGAGAACGAGAGAACGAGAGAGAGAAAGAAAGATAAAAAGAGAGAGGAAAAAAAAAAAGAGAGAGAAAGCAAGCAAGCAAGCAAGAAAGAAAGGCAGCTTTGATTGTCTTCCAGAACAGAAACAGTGATGAGAACATCTCTTCCTGAAAGCAGTAAAGCATCACTTGTATTTGGATGCTCAGTCCAGAAGCAGAAGGCAAATGATTGATTGTAAGCTCTCAGAGAGCATTTGAGCTTCAGCCCCACAAGTTCAGTTCTTCAGCTCATCCAGAGCTCAAGGAAGAAGATTATTTCATCAAATGTGATACAGAGGTTCTGGCTATTTCCAATAAAATAGACTGAAAAAGCAGTATCCCTAGGATCCTGAATAACCAGTGGATGAAAAGGACTGCCAGGAAGAAACCACAAAAGAAAAAGGGTTTTATCTACTCCAACTTTTTTTTCTACCTCAAAAAAAAAAAGCGGGAAGGCATGGATCAGGCAGATACTTTTACCACATGCATGAGTTCACTTATCTTGCTCTATCATTTTGGCTGCTCTCAAAGAAAACTGATCCAGGAAGTCGTTTAATTCCAGAAGATCAGTTGAAATCTCTGCCCATGTAACTCTCCTTCCCCCTAGGGATTGGCTCTGTTGATTTAACCAATTTGGTTTTAGTCTGACTTTCACATAAGTGGCTAACACTAGAAATTTCCGCCATCCACCCGGTGTTCAGGGCATTACAAGCTCTGTTCTTAAGAGTACTTTTGAGTTCCTACCCCCATCAATTTTCAAAGACAGCTACTGTGCATTTGTCGCTTTGAATAAGGATAGAAATGAGAACCAGAGATGGGAAACAGATGTCTCAAGGCATTCCCAATCGCTCTCAATCTTACCCAATTTATATTTTCCCTCCTAATGGGAACCGACCTCTTTTCTCCAGACAAATGTAGGGTGCTCGTCTTCCCTGTCTAACACACCTACAGTTAGTTCCATTTATCCCTTCTCTTAGATTTCCCCTTGAAAAAGTTTCTGAAACAGCTCTTTGGAGAAGAAAATCTGCAGGGAGGACAGCAATCCGTGAGAACCCTGCCCTTGAGGCTCTTCCCTACGCGAAGCAGAAATGCCCAGGAATAACTGTTCAGAATTACCTGTAAAATTCAAACCCAACAATCAGAGAGACTGATGCAGGAATGGAATTAACTGGATACAGTCTGTTAAATACCCTTCTTTCAAGCTCAGCAGCAGGACAGCAATACACCTGGAAGTCCTACAGAGTCTCTGCTGCAGCTGAGCACCTCCAAAAACTGTTTTGTAAGTGGGAAGAAGGCAGGAAGCAAATCGCTGAGCTGGGGAGACAGATGCATCTCTTCTCCAGAGGTTCCAGCATCACTGAGACATGGAAAAGCACTCAGCAAGAGGAGGCAGAGTTAGGTCAGTCATGTCCTCTTCTCTACAAACTGGAGCTTTCCCAAGGAGGTTGAACTGGTCTGTGGGCACTTTCTGTCTCAGGGCATGTAGCCAAAGGAAAACCAACCCTCTTCCCAAAGTAAATTGCGAGTCTTAGAAACAATTTTCTAGAAAAGTGTGAGACCACGGGCCACGACTGTCACCACACCTCAACCACTTCCTGATGAACAGCACAGGCAGCTTCCACACAGCTCACTAACCAGGGAAAAGTACTGCAGAAATCAGAATACAGAAATCAGAGAAGAACTCTAAAACTTCTCCCAAGCCAACTTGACCGGCACCATTAACATTTCATAAAACTGAGATAAACCTTCCCTCACTTGTCAAAACACCCCTTGCTTTGCAGTCGCCCCCTGATGTGCAAAGCAATTTGGACAGCTGTGGTGGGGCAGTGGTGGGATGGTACATGCACTTCTATGTGGTACATCCCACATGGATGCACATGATTTTTCAAGAGCCCAGTGCAATTCTTACTCTTATCCCTGGCTACACTCTGAAACCGCAGGGTTGTTGTCAGAGGTCCCTATCTTTTTTTTGCAAAGATTAGAAAAGAGGTCAAAGCTGAATTGCAACTGTGGTTGAAAGTTTTAATCGTATGTTGCACATACAAAGGGAAATCTGGGGCACAGGGAAGGACACGACCCAGCACATCTGTGTCAAAGGGGAGGAACAGCGACAGACAATCCACAAGAGTACCACTGAGGCTGCAGCTCAAGTTGCCTGTGATCTTTAGCAGCAGCTGCAAAAAAATCAGGGCATAAAGAAGATGGAGCAAGTTGAGGGAGGGGCTCCTCTCCACCGTGGGTATCAGAGCCCAGAGCAGCCAGAGAAATGATCCACCCCTGACAGCTCAGCGCCGCAGCCCGGCCATCTGCTGCCCGGCTGCCTCCCAGAGAGGGAGGATTCTCTGAGCTCTGGAGAACGGAGCTGGGGACTCCTCCCCCTGCCTGAGGATCCCAGCGTTTTCCCCTGCACCTTCCCATGCCCATCGGGCTGTGAAGGCGTGGGGTCACGCTCTGCTGTCAGGAAAAAGGAGCTTGGCCACTGCTCATCGCCCTGCTCCTTGGGAGACCGCAGAAAAGAGGGTGAGAATTTCACAGAGCTCACAGGATTCATGGAAAAATTGGGTTGGAGCTTCTGGTGTGCACGCCTGGCAGGGAACAGCTGCACCCTGAGAGACCCCAGCCCCACAGGGCCCAAACTCCACGGGAAATTCCTCCTGAGCAAACTGGGGCTGGAATTATGTGTACGGACACACATGCTTGTTGTTTTTTTTATCCTCATGCCCAAAGGAAGAGGAGTCGCTCGTGCTTTTAGTTTCAAAGCCTCCAAAGTAAATCAAATCTTGGCTGGAAAACTGTAAACAAAATCAAGCCAAACAAACAAAAGCTAAACCAAACACTGATTCAGTAAGAGAGTCCCCGTGTCAATCTGTGCTTCCTGCAGGCAGTGTGCCATGGCCCAAGTGTGGAATTACTGTCACAGCGCATTGCCCTATCTGCTCTACTGCTGCCCATTTTCTTACAAGCTCTCCTCCCCCACACATATCTCTAAAAATAACCCCTAAAACCAATCCCTCACAAAATCTCTGGCCCCATGGGAGCAAATATTGGATTGAAGGAAATATTAGGGTAAGGAGTTGAAGTATCAGAGAGAAAAATTTACCAAAGATGTTTGGACACTGCTGGCACACAACAAATGAGCCTTCTGAAAGTTTAGATGCCAAATAATTGCCTGGACCCACTAGCTAGAATATCTATCATGCTGACAGTGTTTTAAGTCTCTTGTTTCATTTAATTTACAAAATGCAAAGGAAGAGTAAATACTGACATGCTCTTGAGCTAAAACTGCTGGGAAAAAGGCAAGTCTGACCTGCATCTAATCCCAGACAGTATATTGTTCTTGAGATTAACACCAAGAACCCTGACAAATCCAGATGATGACAGAGAGCAGGAACAGAGCTCTTCCAACTCCTGTCCAAGAGTCATATGTGGGAGGAACATGGAAAACAAGAGTGGGAGAGCTCAGCCTTTCTCCCAAAGACCATTTAAATGTAAACGTAATTACTCCTGAAGTTCCTATTACAGAGTTAGCCAGCAAGGGAAATAATAGAGGTGATACTTCTGTCCAGTAAAGGCTTTAACAGCTGAAAAAGACTCGGGTACATTCAGTCACCCTGCACAAGTGTTGCTTTTAGGAGGTTCTCAGTACTAAACGGAAAAAGACTTCTTGGGCATCTCATTCACAGCACACAAGAGAACTGGCTTTGCCCCTGTGATCTCTAGATAAAAGAAACAACAACAACAAAAATCTAGGTCTTACCAGAACAGACGTTTTATAACGGAATTAATTTTATGGACTGAAGATATTTCACCTTATGGGCTGGCACCTTTTAAGTTCTGAATTGGCAAAAAGGCACCAGCTCAGTGTTGGGAGTCACTCAGGTGTTAATGAGAGCATTAACTGACAGATGGCATTCAAGATATTTCTCGCCTCTCCAATGAAGACAGCTTCTTTGCTGCAGCAGAGATCAGGAAAGCTTAATTCTTAACAAGCATACAATGCTTTGGCACAAAGGCAAGCCCTCTGGAAGGTAATGGGAAGGATTCGGGGTTTGCTGGGATGACCTCAGTCAAACATCATTAACAGGGTCAGGAGAAGCAAAGCCTATTTCTGAAGAAAAAAAATAATGTAAGGGCCCCCATGATCAATCTATCGTGGCTTGTCAGAAAGAGAAAGCTTAGGCTGACCTTAGAAGCAATATGAGTTACTACTACCAGCCTGACCTTGAGCTCTCATGTAACAATGGAGACCCTTTTTTTTTTTTACTGTATTAATGAGCTTTCTTATCTGAGGTGGGGGAGGAAGCTTTATGGACCAGCTTGTACTTCACCTTCAATTTACCCTGCTGAGAAACTAAGAATGATGCAGGGGAAAGAGACACCACCCCATCCTTCAGGGGACAAGAGGAATCCTTCCAAGCCCTGTGTGTGCAGCTGGCTCAGGAGGAGTGCAAGCCAGCAGGGAGCACATATTGCTCAGACCACGGGCCAGCTTGTCACCAGGGTGACCAAAGCGCCTGAGGCCCGAGGGACAGGAGCACCCTGCAGGGTCTCTGTCCTCAGAACACTTCCCTGCAGCACAGCAAAACCACCAAGGAGCTGCAGGTCCGGGAATCATCACCCTAGGCTTTAACAGCCACACGAGCAGTGCCAGTGGCTGCACCACTGCTGGGCACGCACCTCAAAAATCCCAGCCAGGGACAGTCTGGAGGGAGCAGTAACTCCACAGCACACTTGTACAGATCTCCAAGGTCCAACCCCTTCTTGTGGTGAAGGAAACAAACATCCTGCTCTTCAGTGCCTGTTTTGAATCATGCCTGGAGAAAACCTGCTGGCCTATTAGTGGCTGTGAACAAGAGGAGTACAGGTGACATTATTGGATCCTGAACGAGATCACAAAATTGGGGGGGTAAAGAATTCAAATCACATTGATCAGACGTCTAGAGTGAAGTTTCTCCTCCCAGAGATTGCTGGAGCACAAGACCATCACAAGGCAGGTACAGGTCTGCCTTTTGTCCTCCATGGCAAGCCAGAACGAGTTTTTTGAACGCAGACATTGCCCAAACCTCAGTAATTCTGTGGCTTACCTGTGTGGCCATCAGGTAAGGGAAGAGGAAGACACCTGAAGAGTTAAGCAGGTGCATGGCACTGGGCTCTACCCACAAGGACATTTGTCTCCACCACTGCTGAACATGGGAATACAACTTTTCTACATTAGAACCATTGTTTTGTTTCAAAACAGAAGGACAAAAGATTACCTACCTAGCAAAGATTAAGAAGCAGCAGCTCTTCCTTAAAACGATCTGCCCTAACCCCTGGATTAGGCAGTCTGAAATGTGAGCAATTCCACATCCAGGAAAGATACACCCGTATCTTCCACAAAAGTAAAGGACAGCAGAGTAATTTCAGCACCCTAGCAATTCCTGTTGTCCATCTCATAAATCATTTCCAGAACTCAGACGTGGCAGAGACCACAGACCACCTCGAGAATATGCTGAAGTGATGAGAAGACATCAGAGTTCTGGACCTTTCCTCCAACACGGTAACACTGAGCCAGGACAGGAGGTTCCTAAAGAAATCGGTGGTACAGTCCTAAAGAAATACAATTTTCATGGCTGGATCTAACTTACATAGTTGGATTTACATGGTGAACTGCCCACCTGAACTCTGAAGGCGTTTTTAGGAGAGGGGGAAAAAAATCCTTTATGAAAAGCCATGGCTGGCAGCAGCTGTAGGAACACTCCCAGCCCTTGTGTTCCTCCATCCTCCCCTGAGTGATCTCCCGTGCACTCAGAGCTGGGGACGCTGCAAGGGGAGCTGGCAGACATGCTGCATCCCACAGAGAAGCAGAATAGGAACAGCTCTGGAGCGAGGCAGGGTCTCTGGGGAGGCAGGGAGAATGGAGAGCTGATGTGGGCTGTCTGCTCTAATAAGGGATCACACCACGGGAGCATGTGTTGGCTTGACAGAAGCAAGTGCAGCCACTTAACCTGGCTATGACAGCTGAAGTGGGAGCCTTGCTTTGCTACCTCCAAAAAACAGGGGGGTGTGAAGGAAGAGAGGGGAAGGCACGAGGTCGCCACAGCTGCCCACCCTTCAGGAACATTCTGGGTCTGCCGGGCCTGGTTTCTCACCCCAGCCACAGCCTCAGCAACCGGGGAGGTTTCTGGCTCGGGTATTACCAGCCCAGGCTCAGCAAGTGTTAAACGAGATGGAGATGCCCTTTTACCTCCCCTGAGCTGGTCTCTGCTGCCTCCCACCGCTTTTCCCTCACACAAAGGACAGGAGGCAGCGAGTCCGCTCCTCCCGAGGAGGAACCGAAGCCATCTCACGCAGCAGCGTGGCAAAAGGGCACGGCTCTGATCCTCCCCAGCTGCCCGTGGCCCACGCTGCTCTGGTGATTTGGCTCTTATCTAGCAACAACCCTACCAGCCACACAGCTGCTGGGGTGCCTCGTTTGTCGTTTTGCTGAGAAAAGGCAGAAAAGCAGCAGAGATATCAGCACAGATACAGCACCGCCCTGCACTGGGCCCTCCTGCAAAGGCTCTTTCCTTAGGCTGGCAAATGCCAGGGACAGGCAGGAGCGCTGAGATAAGTGTCTATTTGATCTCTTTTCCCCCATTCACCCTGGATTTTTCACTGCTTTATGTTCACAAAACGCCAAGGCAGCTAATCAGTGCTCTGTGACCCCTGTTAATTGGGCTGTGTGAGAGAAAGGCAGCGCTGGCAGGAGAAATCACACATACCTGTTACTTTGAACTGTCCTGTCATATTGCCTCTCCCTGCTCGCAGGAGCTCCAAGCACCCTTCTGGGAGCCAGGGCCGCTCTGTTTTCATCCCCTCTGTGCTTGGCCCTGCCTCCAACACCTCAAAGTACAGGGGGAGGCAACAAAGAGCCCGTATTGTTGTTTCCCCTTCCCCGTGAGGAGGTGAAAGTAATTTTAGGTGATGGAAACACAACCTGGAGGCACTGATGGCCCTTCTTTCACCTACGCCCAGCTGCTCCTCACCGCCCTTATCTGCCTGGCGGTTTTCTCCCCAGCACAATAGCAGCAAGGAGTGAGCAGATGCCCAGCATCCATCTCCCCGTCCCAAGAGACCTGCACGGCCAAGTGAGCCAGGGAAAAGAAAGGGATTGGTGTGAAGATGTGAAACGCTGGAGCAAAAAGGGGTTGGATTTGCCAAGCCTGGTGGATTAGGCAGTTCTGGGAGGATGAGGAAGACACATATTGTGAACCAGATGCATGCTGGGTGCAGGGGCCTGCATATGTTTTTTTAGGTGGGAGCAAAGGCTGCTTCTGTGGGTTTGTTGCTTGATTAGGGAAAGGAAGAAATAGGAATGTGAGTACCAATGAAACATCCCAAAAAACACTTGAAGGTACATGGTACCACAGGAGAAGAAAATCCTGGGGGCAAAGGGGATAAGCAGAAGGATACACACACTGCCCAGACAGATTCAGGGAATATTAATGGGACTAAAACAAAATTTATTTGTCTTTCAGTGCTAGCTCAACCCCTCCTTCAGACTCAAGGAGTCTCTGCACAATCTCCATCAAAGGATGACTTGTGCTCTCACTACGTGCAGGGTTTTGGACAGAGAAGCAGGAACTCCATCCCCCACCACTGATGCTGCAATTTGAGTGAAAACCGATAATGACAAATCAATGAGTTGGATAACTGGATTAAAGCAGGGGGAAAAGAATTCTGCTAAAAGATCCTGAAACACCACTACGTTGAGCAAACTGTATTGCTATATGTATTTGTGAAAACATAAATTATTGTAGCATTAGATGAACAGAAAGGATTATTTACCTTGAATGCATAGAAAGAAGAGGCAATTTGAGATGGTTTTAAAAATTGTCCCTAATTACATCTGCATAAATACAATAAATTAAGAGTGATGATGCTATTTTCCATGGGCAGTGTTGTTTTTGACTCAGAGTGACCACGTTCACACCAAACATGCGTTCAAACACCCCTGCCCAGCTTTGCTGGCACAGTAACCCCACAGATACTCTGTACTTCACAGTTTATTCCATTTTACCTTTAGGGTTCTACCCTGAAACCATCAGTCAAAGGTGCAGTAACAAACCAGTGATATACAGCCCATGAAAGCAGCAAGGGTAGCTTTAAAGCCCAAGAGGAAAACAGCTCTGCAATCAGTCACTGACAGGCATTTTCAGCCATCATGTTGAAACTTGCACTGCAGCCCCAGCACGGAGGAAGGCTTGGAAGCAGAGACCTCGGTCCCTTGAGATATGGCTGGAATTGTAAAATATTGTGCATCTGGAAATACATAAGAACTTCCAGAAAACTCCAATGTCTGTCAAGAAGTAAGAGGTTTCTGCTTCTTTGGTGGGGGTTGCCCTGAACAGTTCAGCAAACAGAGAAGAGACGAGTTGAGTGTGCCCAGAAGGGTGAGCCACTCTTGCCTTGAGGAATCTGCTGAGCCAAGGGAGCCCAAGAAAAAGGCAATACCAGTAATGAAAGATTTCCCCAGCCAGGGAAGCACAGCAGGTACTAGAACAGAGTGGCTCCAGTTTTGATGCCGTCACATTTTACTCTGAGGTGCAAAGGACCAAGGGAAGAAGTTCTCTCACACCATCACCTACGATAAATTAACAATAGAACTGAAAATGCCTAAAAAGCTTTGCTGCCAAGCTGTGGCTGTAGAAGAACACACCAGGGAGATGTCCAAGTTTAGGCCACCTCCTGCAACGTGGTGACACTGATCTTAGCTGGGGAAGGCCAGGAAAATGGCTCTCATTATGCAATTAATTCCCTGGCGTGCTAGTGACCAGGCTTGGAGAGCTGAGGAGAGCTGGAGCCCAACATTGCCCTATCCAACGAGATCTATCACTGCAGCAACACTGGGAATGTGTTTTTTTCCCCCAGAGCATGATCAGAACAAGAATCTCCCAAGACCCTGAGGTAGAGAGAATTGTCATGTTCAAAATCAGAAAGTGAGTGACAGAGACCAGGGGCCAGGGCAGAAGAGAGGCCCCGAGTCTCAGGGGCTGTGTGCTAAAGGCACAGGACAAACACTGCTACTAAAGGATGGCAAGATAATGGCAAAGAGATGTTTTCATGACAGGTTCTGATGTCCGTGGTACTGGTGCACGAGAGAGAAGGGAAGAGTAAGACTGAAGGAGCAACGCTCTCACCTGTAGAGCACCGCTGAAGCTCAAGGTCACCAAGAGAAGATTAAGCCATGCTGATGCCAAACTGGAGATTTTACAGGCACTTCAGCAGGCTGGATGGCACCAAAACACTTCATGGTATCAGTGAATGATGACTTTTTGGATGTGACACAAAAACAAAGAACCTGGGTTCTCCACAGAGCTGTACAGCAGTTCCTAGGGGCTGTTTTAGAGCTCAAAAAGCAATTCCTGGGCCTGAACACGAAACCATCTGACCCGGACATTTCTGCAAACAACTTAGCAAAGCAAGATGCCTTTCTCCCTAAAAGATAGACTGGAAGCCAGATTTCTGTCAGCCTTGTAAAGAAAGTCCAAGGCAGGAGAGTCCCCTGGAAATGCTGAATCTAAAAGGCTCTGGTCAGCAGGTGGACGTCCTCCAGTCCCCACACGGATGGATGCCTCCCAGCACCCCTCAGGAATTCGGAGTGCTGCATTCTTTTCTCTTCCCGTTTCTTGCCCAAGGCTTATCAGCCGCTGAGGATGGGAATGGCTCACAGGCATAACGATCCCACAAACAGGACAGTGTTTGAGGCCCGGGGGCTTCTGCATTGCTCCTGTGTCAAGTACCTTCGGCTTTGAATAACAAAGGGCAATCTCTCGAAGGATCGAAACAGAAAGAACCAGTGTCAGAACTATTAACTAACCCAAAAACTAGTTAAAGGTTGTTTGATAGAAAAAAAAAAAAAAAAAAAAAAAGAAAGCGGGAAGAGAGAGAGATCAGAGTGCTCAAAAAGGAATGAACAAGTTCCTTTGGGGGAGATAACTGGGTTCTCTTTGGGTAATGGGATTTGGGATTTGCTGGGGGGTGAGAGGCTGCTGGCTTTGGGGGGTTCTGCCAAGGGACACCTCAGCTCCTGCAGGATGGGTCCAGAGCCAGCACACACTGCTGCGACCTGTTCAAGTGCAGGGAGGGATGCTGTGGCCACACACACAAATGAACTGTGAGAGCGGCTGCTGCACTCTCCGCCCTTGCTGCTTCATGTGCACACTTTCGACTTTTAAAGCATGGATTTTTTTCCCCCTTGTTCAGCGTCCTGTTCTGTGTGACCTCGACAACCAACCACACACGGTATGCCCCAACAAGAGCCACTCTGGACGTGATGAAATGAAGATCAAGACACAGCGCTCTCTACCTCAGGAGGCATGAGCACAGTCTTCTGGATGGTCCAGAATTAATGAATGTGGATTCAGCCCAAATTTCACCTTGTGACTGAACAGCGAGGGCTTTGGTGTTTCTGCAACAATTCACTTCTCCCATCAATGACCTTCACCTGCATCCAGCCCGGCTTCAATATGTACTCGCCAGTTTTAATCCACATGCTTCTTTCTTTCTTTCTTTCTACTGCTGTTATTTGATTCTTTTTGAGGAGAAGCTCCTTGGGAGCTGGAGCTGATTAACTTACAAAAGACCCAAATACATCTCCTATATTCTGAAGGAGCAAATAGGAATGGGGCTTACCACTCCACATTCAGACTGGAAGAGGATCATTACTTACTATTCATTCCTGGATCCTTGAAGAACAAGTGAAGCCAGCTTAATGCTGCTTTGTTCATTCCTAGTGCCCATCAACAGAAAGCATGCTCCCAATTCACAGCCACAAGGCAAGACAAGAGTGTTGCTGTGCCATAAGCACTCGTGATTGTTTGGGGGCTGCAGAGAGGACCTGAGGGTATTACAGTGATGATGAGCGCTGTGGGGAAGAAGCTGGAGTTATTGTCTTGATGATGATGGGGAAATAGGACACATGCTTGTATTACAGCACAAATCCATATGAAACAAGCCCTGGTGGGTCTTGCTGCTCATAGAAAAATACACTTAATGTCAGAGAAAAGAGTCCCCTGTGAGGCACAAAATACCTAGCGTGGGGCTGCCTTGAAGCAAATGAGCTTAGCAAATTCAATTCTTAGAACCAGCCCCACACACTATAGGTTTCTGGAGACCATGGATAAACCCAAGTTTTTACAGATAAATAGGTACTAAAGAAGAACCTTTTGGGATTTGTTTCAGAACAGGTCTTTCATCTTCTTTTCTCTAAAGCTTAAACCACTGCATTGGCTGAGCCAGAAAGAAACTGAGGAAGGCTGGAAGGTAAAATGGGAGAAAAAGCAAAAGCACTCAGAACAGAGAGTGACATGGCACAGCACATTATCACAGTGGCCTGGCAGCTGGCCAGCAGCTATTCCAGCTGCTCATCAAGCCCGCCCAGGCTAAAAAAAGCACTTCAGCCCTTCTCCAAAATTCACCCTTGGACTAAACGTTGGTTTCTGAGCTTGGATGAGGTGCCAGGAAGGGGCCTGGGAAACCAACTGTGTTGGAGTAAAAATTCCTGCACCAGTGTTTTGGAGCATCCCTGCAAGTCTCAAAAGTGAGGCCAAAGGTTTCACATCGGGAGAACTTCCACACCCCATCTGTCTCTCCACAGTTCTTTGCCTTCTTCCTTGAAAGGAGAAGATATTTTCACTTGCCTTCTGAGTTTCTTTTTCATCATTGCTTTCTTCCTCCTCTCCAGAGTACTTGGTTTGCAATATCAAGAAGTTATAAATACAGCTGTCCCTTTCATATTTCATGCTCTGACACTGGCACAATGACATCACTGCAGTCTCCAAGACCCTTCCCTGACTGTTCTCTGTTCCTTCTTTGAAGTTTAGCCACCTATTCCTCCCTGTCAATGTTTTGCATAACTCCCTCTCCCCAGCAATCCAATCTGTTTGTCTCTCATCCATCTGCCCTGACAACGACAGCACAGCTTTTCCTCTTTTCCTTCCACCGTTTGCAGTCCTTATTCTCCACCACATCCATGGAACAGCACTTCCAGAACATGCTACCAACTTTTCTTCAAATTCTTCTTTAAAGATTCATTTTATCCATCTGAGAATCAAAGACATTTACTTAGCTTTAGTTATATTTCAACTCTATAATTTTATTCCACTGTGCTTCTCATTAATCTCTGAATGACCGTGTTATTTTACCGCCGTAATCTCATCCTTCCTTTGCCAACACCTGCCAGCTGCTTCATTTTCACTTTTTACCCTTTAAAAGGCTCACCTTGCATGGCTTGGCTATTACTATAATAAATATTAAAATTAGATTCAAGATGAGCAATGTAGCCACTTCATCTCCCTTGCCCCCTCACGGCATCTCCTGTGCGTTGATTCCAGGGCCCATCCACCAATATCCACGATGAATGCAAGGCAGCACTGGTTAAAAGTCAGACTGTAAATAATGCTGATCTTGTTGATATTCACTTGGCATTCATGAGTACGGTTCTGAGTCAGGGAGGTGCTCTGTGGCCATGGAAGCAGTTGTTATAACCAAGGTCACAACTGCCAGAGCCGGCTGTTAAAACAATCTCTTCCCAAAGGTGGTGGGCACCAGCTCTGCTGTGACTGAGCTGCCCCAGAGGTTATGGAGGGACTGAAGCGCTGAATTCATTCAGCTCAGCACCTTGGCTTGGCTCTTCCCACAGCCTAGGTCACAGGGTTTCCATGGGACTGGAATCTCAGCTCGGGTTTGCCGGCTATTCCTGCTCACTTTATCTCCAGAGCAGACTGACAAACAGCGCTGCTGGAGGGACACAGCTCGTGTGGGCACATGCACAAGGGTGATTTCAAGATGCTGAGCATTCTACTGAGGGCTCTTTTACCAAAATATGAGAGCTGGGGTCACCCCCAAAGTACCTGTAAAGACACAGTCCACACAGAATAAAGGACAAGGTTGGGCAAAAGTGACAAAAGCACAAGGAAGAAGCAAAATACCCAGAGCTATTAAACAGCCCTCAGAAACAGGTATTGCTCCTCAGCAGGTTAAAAGATTTCAGATTCTTTCTCTCTTTCTGATGAAAGCTCAAATAAGTGATTACAGAACAAGTGTTAGAAAATACACAGAGCAGACACAGTGCTCTTGGCTGGCAACTCAGCAAGAAGAAATACAGCTCTTCAGATGCCACACTGGGAGTGTTCCTCAGTGCCACCACTAAGGACAGCAGAGAAATAATTTAAACAATTGTGGGGAAGGGAAAAGGAGTTAAGGAATATCCTCTTACTATCCCTATCAGAACAAACCAGGCACAAACTACAAGCCAAAGACTCCAAGGATAGTTTGGGGATCCCAAAAGAGCGTAAGGTGGGAGCAAAAGCAATGATCCCCTCGGGAAGAAAAGAATTCCAATGCATTAGGGAAGAAATAACAAGAAGAAAAAAAAAATGAGGTTCCTAAGGAAGCAAATCCCCTCTGGTGGCACAGAAGTCAATAAGAGAGTTTTCAGCTATACTGATGGACCAATCCCTTGAGGTGTAAAAAGAGAAAAAACCTCATGGGGCATAGGGAAAAAAAAAAGGCAAGAGATATTGTTTTTCTTCCTCCTCACATTTTGGCCTTTGTGCATGTTGGAAAAAAAAAATAAAACATAAGAAAAAGCAGCAAAGATTTTCTTTTGAGACAAAGTACCAGCATACAAAATGCCTCCCAATAAGAAATATTATAAAGTTACTGAAACATTTTATGCCATCACTTAGAAAAAGCAGCAAAAGTGCAATGACAGAACATTGAAGAATGAGTTTCACCCAAAGAAAAGCTGAACAGCAGGAGCTTTTCTGGAATATTTTAGTTGAGTGTACACATCCATGTCACACCATCACTTCTTACTTAAAAACAGCTGCAGAAGGCTCCTGCTGCGGCCGCTGCCGTTAGCTGAAGCTCTGATCTTCCTGTCTTCATACAAGTCATCAAGTCACATTTCCTGCTGGAATTAAAGTGGCAGCCCCTAGGGACTATGCAGCTACCCAATTTATAACAGAGAGAATCTGAAGCAAGCACCAGGATTCTTTCAAAGTGCTTAATTTTTAATTTTATTTTATATGCAACGCCCGAGTTCTACTAAGAGTTTTTCTGGGTATTTGCGCCTTTTGAAGCAATTAAAAGAAAACACAGACATTTTAAGACTTGTGCAAAAAAGGTGGGAGCAGGAAAAACCTGTGGGCAATCTCAGTGTGATCAAACCAGAGCAAGCCTTGGGTACCTATTGCACCCACACAGTTACACACAGATGGTACAGATGGCATTATGGATATTGTGAGGGTATTTATAAAACAACAAAAGCTGCAGATCATGAACACAAGTCTTTTGGCTCCGAGTGAAAAGAGGAGAGCAAACAGGGAAATTGTCCTGGCTCAAACTACCTGGTGCCAGGCAAGGACAGCTGCAGGGTCATTGCTAAAGATGCAGGAATGCAGGGAAATGTTTTTTGTTCTGTACTTCTACAGTACTTAACACAGCAAGAAGCAGGTCAATGGAGTGTTCCTAACAGCCAGATAGGTTATGATAAATAAGAGTTTGGAGAAGATCACCTAGCATCCCATTAAGTGGTCTCTGTAGTTAAACACAGATATCCATAACTCAAAGAAAGTCTTAGGTTACCAGACAACACTCCTTAGACATCAAGCAGGGTAAAAAGCAGTCTCTCTTGCATGTGAGCCTTTTTAAAAAAAAAAGTCTGTCATAAATAATATCAAAATCAAGGCAAAGTTGCTCTACTTCAAATCCAAGGATCATAGAAGCCTACGAAAGTATTAATATCTTTTTTTTTTGTTCAAAGAATGGAAACCAAATCAAACTAGAGCATGTTAAACTGAGCATTAGAAAAGCTCTCAGCCACTTCCAAAATTGCTTGAGAGCACATTATAATTAGCAAAGGTATGTGACAGTTTTATACCCCTCTATGATGCATGATTAAAGCCAGGCAGCCCAGTCCTGTGCACCATCAAAACAGATGTGACAAGAACTGCAAGCTGCCCCAGACACACTGTGAGAAAGCAGAGGCAGATAACATTTTGGCCATCAAAGATGTAAGACCTGATGCAAAACTAATTAAACCTCCCAACCCCTCAGAGAGGGAGCAAACTGAGGTTTTGTGAAGCATCCTGAGAACAAGCGCAAGAACAAGCCCCTGCCTTTCTCTCAGAGGTGCAACAGGGAAGAAAAGTTCAGAGCCTTGCTAGGAACAGCTCACAGCCTCAGCACAGGGATGCAGGGCACAAATGACTGGAGAGATGCTGCAGGAACACCACCAGGATCATCTGTGACACTGCTGGCTTGTCCCACCCAAGACAGAAACCTCTTATCCGTGTGCAGCACACAAGTATGGAGTCCTGGGCCACTGTGGAAAGCCAAGCCTAAACTCCACACAAATCCTGCTTCTTCCATTTGCATGGCCCTTTCTGCTGAGCACTCCAAAAAAGTCAATTAGAGGCTCAGCTTCCTACCACTAATTGCAGAAAAACAAGGTACAGAAGGGAAGCTGTGCATCATGTGCCTCTTGAGCTGGGGAAAAAAGGTGTTGCAAGAAAACATGTAAGGAACATGGAGAGTTTTAGCCTTTTGGATTCCACAGTTGGTTTTAAGTGTGAAACAGCGTGGCAAGTTTGTTTCTGAGAAGTCTACCCAAGCCATCATTTTTATTCTTATTTATCTACAGATTTTCATATTTAGACTACATCTGAATGCTTCTTCCTTCATGGCATCCCTGTGCACACAGCATTTTTCCCTCTTGTTTCCAGGTAGCCTGCCCCACTGCTTCCTCTGCAGAGCTTCAGAGCTCACCTCTCTAACATCCCAGCAGTTTCAGGCAGTTTTCCTGCTATCTCCCTAAAGCCATTCCCACCACGCTGCTCCTGTTGTGCCCTCTTCCCCATCTCCTCTGCAGAAATTTCTTTCTTATCCCCTTCTGCAGGAGGCTGCAGAAATGGTTTTTCCTTCGGCACCTCACGGGTGAGGTGTTTGGCTGTGTGTTTTATTTGTGGGTTTGTGTGACAGACAGACAACTTCCCAGTGTCCAAAGGTTCATCCCTGAATTTTCTTGGTTAGAAGAGTTGCAAATGGGGAGGCAATTACACAGGGCAATCACTAAATGGACACTGTTGGATCCGGAGAGTTTTGGAGAACCTCACAATGCAGAATTTATGAATTTTATCAAATACAAATCTCCCGCTGCTGCTACAAGGGTAAGCTGGTTCAGGTGGGCAAAACACTTAAGCCACAACTTTCTGATGGCTTTGGTATGAAGAAATAAACTTGCAGCTTGTTTGCAAGCAGGTATGTATTGCTCTGTGGCTATTTTGATGAAGGAGATACTGCAGACCCTTTACAACCAATCTTCTCATCACAGTTTCACTTGGACAGAGCGAATGCAGGTCCTGATACCCACTGATTCTGAATGTCCATGCAACAATGAAAAAGAACTTAATTAAATGGCATATGTACATATAAACAAACTATACAAATGTTGTTGAACATAATCAGTTAATTAGAAATTAATTAGAAATAGAGCTTTCAGTGCAAGCACCTACGGTTATGCCCATGCACTGGCCCAGGCCACTCCACAACAGGGGGATCTTAGGGAGCAGGATTGCTTCCAAGCAACTGCACGTGCTGCCAAGCTGTCTTTGTCCCCACAATTATGCTTTGCTATTAACATGATTCACAAAAGAACAAATAAAACACGCCGCACCAAGCCTCTGCTATCACTGCAAGCACATTTTGCTGTGCGAGGGGCAGTCCTCTGAAGAATCACGTTCTGCAGATGTCTCCATTTGGGAGGCTGCTTTAGTGGACACTAACAAAGTGTCTCTGGATGTCAGAATTTCAAGAGAACGTGTCAAATCGCTTCCCAACATCCTGCAGCTGAAGTGATTACAACACTCCTTTTATTGCTAAGAAAACGATCATAGTTGTCCCTGTGTAAAGCAACGGGATCTTTCATGCAGGTGAGGTGTGTGCAGAGCAGCAAGTTTTACACCGTGCAATAGATAAAATGTTGAAAGCACATGTGATGACTTAATATCACTAATTTGACCAAACAGAGTGCAGAAGCAGATGTGAACGTTCCCTGTGTGCTACAGCAGAGCACCCAACACTCTTCTGCGCGGCATCCGGACAAAGGGGTCTGTGCAATTAAAAACCCAAACTCAACCCAAGAGAACCGGAATTCCCTTCCACTCGGTGAAGCATCTGGGCTGATCGCTGCCATGTCATCACCTTTTTAAAAAAAAACATCCCCGTGAAACATCCCCGGCACCGTGTTAATTAGCTCCCCTCGCAAAGTGCTTAAGCCATAGAGGAGGTGACTCACGTGATGTCTCTGCGCTGATAGCAACCTTGAAGAAGGCAAGCGATCAGGTCGCTGATGAACTCCACATCATCCCCGTGAAGAGCAGCTTCCAGTTCCTAATGAGCAGAAAGGAGAGAAAAAAAAATACAAAAAAGTCAAAAAATCCGACCATTAAACTGATTCCTTAGAATTTCCTGCTAGCTCATCAGGAGCAAAAAGACCCAAACAGCCCCACGTGTGTGTACAGCAGCAGAGCACACATGGGGTAAACTGACCTTCCTCATCATTAAAAATACTGCTTCTACCTCCTCTTCATTGCAGGAGTTTATGGGGAGACCTTGAAAGGCTTTTACTGAACGTCACTCTCCAGCCTGAAGACTAATGCTTTTGTCAGGGCGCAGAAAAACTGGGTTCAGGGAGGTTGAGATACACTACAGCCTAATAAGAAAGGCATGATTTCTGCCGTGCTCACCTGATGGACAGGAATCAACAGTTTCATTCTCCTGCTGCACCCCCGCTCTCTCAGGCCGCTGAGCTCAATTTAAGAGATGTGCTCAGAAAGCAGCGCCCTAAAAGCCACTCAGGACCCAGAAGTAGCAGTTTCAGATGGATTGCCAGAAATGGCTGAAAGCTAGCAAGCAAATGCCTCAAAGAAAAGCAGGCATTTTGATTATTTAACTTATTTCCCCTTGGGTTCCTTTTTTTTTTTTTCTAACTCCAGCAAGAGAGAAAGGATGGAGGGATGTCAGACTTTGTGACCCAAAATCTCAATCTGCTTGGGAGTATCGTGGCTTATTTCAGCACAGTGGAGTTCACAAAGATGCGAGGCAGCAACTGATCTACAGAAAGGATAAACTCCTGAAATTCAATTACGAATTTTGCACATATTGTGAGAAATTTCTTTTTTTCAGCCATCAGTCTCAAGCTTTGTTTTTGAAATATTATTTGGTTAAATACAGTTTTATTTGTACGCCAGAAAATTATTCACAGTAAGAAAAAATCCACTTTCTGCAAGACTTATCATCACTAGCATACAGCATTTAACAAGATTTAATATGGAGAAACAATATAGGCATAAGAAGCTATTCTTTTTGGGTTTCAGAGTAAATAATGGATTGAATACAAATTCCTACTTGAATGTTACTCAACAGACTGTTACACAAATAGCTAAGCTAATGGCTACAGAATAAAGGTTAATGGCCAGAGAATAAAGGATAAACGTTTTGGCACTTACCCAATAAAGAAGAGAAAGTGCTTTTTTTATTAGACCGCAGTAACTGCAGTAATAAAATTATTGATAACAGATTGCAGCTTAAACGCCGCTTGTAGCTTTTTATTGGAAATGTATTAATGGCATATTTTCATTACCAACACCGCTCTTATTTACCTCTTGTGCAACACTCCGAGTGCTCATGGAGCAGCAGCCTGACACCTGCCCAGTGCAGAACGTACTAAACACATCTGTTTTATGTGGAAACTGGAGGTAAGGAAAGGGCACTGCCAGCCAAAGCCTGAGCCACAGAGATAGGGAAAGTCCCAGGAATCTCTGCCCCTCTGGAGGAGCACCCTGCTTAATGACAAGTTAATACAAAAACTGCAGTTGCTGCTTGGCATCCCTTGGAGAGAGTGGTATTATTGTTGTATAAATAGTAATCATGCTATATAAACAGTAATTACCGAGTGAATTCACTTA
The DNA here is from genome assembly GCA_013400315.1 of Bombycilla garrulus. Lineage (NCBI taxonomy): Eukaryota > Metazoa > Chordata > Aves > Passeriformes > Bombycillidae > Bombycilla > Bombycilla garrulus. The sequence continues at coordinate 265,810 of VXBU01017015.1, read as the reverse complement.
AAATCATGGAATGTCCCGAGCTGGAAGGGACCCACAAGGGCTGAGTCCAGCTCCTGGCCCTACTTACCACTTGATAAGTGGCTAGTATTTCAGAGGTGTTGATTTACTTTATTAGTGAAATATTTCAGTGGACATCTGCCTCCTATAAATATCCCTGGGGGAGAGGGGAGGACCTAAAGCACGTGATACTCCAACCCATCCCAGGTGTGTTACCACATTACCACAACAAACCCGCAGCTTGTGAAAAATGACACGTTAGAACCCAGACCGATGGGCAGGAGGGAAAGCAAGTCTCCAGGATGCCTCCCTGCATCCAGCCTCTCCCTCACCCTCATCCACCCGTTCATTAAAGCTGTCAGTCAGCAGTCTGCCCCTGCTAGGATGTGACAGCCCTTTGTACCAAGGAATATTTAAACTGCTTCCCGTGAGCCTTTTCAGCCTGCTGTTTGACTAACACTGCTCCAGCAGTGGCCACAAGTGCCTCAGATAGCCCCTATCTGCAGCCATTGTTTTCCAGCCCCCAGAGTGACCTTTACATTTTTGGAGCTGGCGGGTCACCCCAGGAGCAGGGGGACATTCCTGGGCCGCCGGGCAAGCTGCCATCTCCTGGGCAGGGACCAGAACACCTGGATGGGCTGTTCCCCCTCGTGTCCTGCTGCTTTCTCTCTGCCAGAAGGGTGCTCCTCGTCCTTGTCTCCATGGCAGGTGCAGCAGCAGTTCTGGGGAGCTGACCCAGACCTGGACAGACCCCCTGGATAAAGGGGGCTCTGGGCAGAGTCCCAGTGCCACGCTGGGTTAAGGGGCTCTGGAACAAGCCAGAATTAATCAGCACACACACAAAGCACCGGGCCAATGAAGGTCCATCCCTGGCAGGCGTGAGGCTGTCTGTCCTTCTGTGCAAAGACACTTTTCTGTGCTCCCCAATGCCAGGGAGCCCATCCTGGCCCTCTGCCCCCTGCCAGCAGTCACACTCCGTGCCAGAATCTTATGGAAAGGCACAGTCCAAGCATTACCGTGATTATTTGTCTTGGAAAACAGATACTGACGTTGCCCTGTAATGTTTCTGTCTACAGTTTAACTACTGCTGCTTGTGGCAGGGGGTAAGAGCAGTGAGAGGAACCTGATGAATGAACACAGGGCTTGAACAATGAACTCAGGGTTGGGTCCATCGGCCCTGTTTATCTGAAATATCACATTTTTCTATCCCACTGAACTCTCCAGCTTGGTGTCCCAAAACACCTAAATTCTAGACTCTTCCCACACACTCAGAGTGCCGTGGGAATGACAGACACACCAGGAGGATGCGATGCAAATCTCAGCATCTCAGGAACACAAAGAGTCACCATCCCTTCAGGTTTTCACCTAATGCTTCACCACATTTTGCAGGAGGATTTTTCCAGCCCTCTCCTCCAGCAAGGGACAGCCAGCAAAGCATCACCCTGCTCAAAGAGCACATCCAAACAGAGGGAGATGAGTGATGCCAGGCACTCTCAGGAGAAAGAGGCCACTAAAACCCCCCTGGGTTCTAAGGGCAAACCCTGCCCCAGTCACCATCCCCACACTCCTCCAGCCTGGCCAGGACGAGCGGCTCAGCTTCCTCCCCGCCACCATCCTCCCCACGCCTCCAATCCTTTTGTTTTTCCCCTTTTCTCTTTGAGCACTGAGCTGTGAGTGCAGAAATCTGAACCTTGCCAAAACGCTTTGGGGACAGCACAGAAAGGAAACAGAAGAGGCAGCAAATCAGCAGAGCAAAAGGGGGGGACACATATCTCCTCCTCCTCTAGCTGGAGAGAGCAACAGACAGGAGAAAAGCAGGATTCTCCCCCTCTCCAGCTGGCGTCACACCTCATTAGGGAAAAGCCTGTTTAACGTCTTTCCCTCCCCCCAGCCCGGCACTAAATCCCCCCTGAGTCAGGCAAGGACTGTTGGGAGAGGCGATAGCAAGGGTGGGAGCGAGGGTGACCACCTCTGCCAGAAGGAGTTCTGGCCCAAAGCAGGGCCGGCCCCACAGCCAGCACTGGGGCAGGGATGGCTAACCCCACAGCCTGGGGGCCTCAAACAAACGGTGCTTTGGATGCCTTTTTGGTATCTGCCCGGGGTTTTGAGAGGGAGGATGGTCGAGCTTCCCGATGAGAGTAAACAAATGAGTCCACAAGAGCGACGCCACTGTCACCGAGCCAGCGTGGGTGAGGGCGACTCTGCCGCACGCGCTGCTGTCGGAGCGGTGGAAAGCAGCCAGCCCAGCCTGCAGCTCCTGCTCCAGCCAGCTGACTGTGCACAGGGCAGCCTCACAAACCTTGGGGCCTTCATTTCTAAAGCCAAGACTCCTCCAAACCTGCAAGAGCCCAGCGTGAGGTACGGGACTGCGCTTCAGAGGTTTCTTCCGTGCTGGAGCTGAATCATCTATAACTCAATGTGATGGACATAACGAGTTTAAGCGCAGCTAAGCCTTGTCCAAGTTAGCCATCAGTTTAAAAACCCCAATCCCTTCAGCTCTATTTCCATCAGCTTTCCATTGCAGGGATCTAAAGTGACTCACCAGGCTTTTGCAGGGGCTTTGGGAGATCACCAAAAGCCACCAGCGGGACGGGACGTGCTGGGCCAGCCCCAGGCCAGGCTCTGCAATTTCACTGCTGTCACCGAGTCAAGTCAGGATGTTCTTCTTCCCTCACAGATAATTAAGGACAACAGGCATCTGGGCAAAAGTTTGGCAAACTCCTGCCAAAGGGTACTGGGACTGGGCAGGAAGACGGAAAGTCAACTGCAGGCCTGAAATGCTTCCAAGGAGCGCCATTTATCCCTGCTGGTGTGAAATGAATGTCTGTCAGTGTACTCAGCCCCCAGCACCTTCTCAGAATGCCTGAGGGAACCAAGCCCCAACTCAGCCCTGCCTGCAGCCCAGTGCCATGCTCTCCCTGTTCAGGATTTCTGCCATCATATGGAAATCATTTCCCTCCCTGTGCTCCTGGCAGTGGGGATGAAGTCAGCAGCTGCCTCAAGGAAGCATCATCATCTTCACGTCACCCTCAAGCTCAGAGGGAGCCCAGCTGGCCCTCCACAGCGGGTTTGGGGTGTGAGGAGAAGAGGTTCATGACACTCATCACCACCGTGGTGCCAGCTCCTCTCTGAGCCTCCCTCCTGGTGTGTGCGAGCTCAAGGGATGAAGAGCAAATACCTGAGGGAGGAGAACAGCTAATCCTGTCAGAAGGGAACCGTCATTTGGGAGTGGGACAAAGGAAGAGCAGAAAAGGTGTTGCCTTTTCCTGCTTCTTCAGGTTCCCCCTTAATGTCTGCCAGTGCCCTCAGAAATGTCTCCCTTCCTCGACTTTCTGAGAGCAGACTTTGAAGGCTGTTTCCAACATGCTGTAAAATAGGAGCATAATGTTACTCCAGGGCTAGGCAGAGGTGTGAGATGACAGCTTTGCGTGAGGGAGATTGGCTATAAACAGAAAGCCAGGCAGAATTCGCGGTATTGCCTCCACGTTATGGCTGTTTGCAAAGAAAAATCCCACTTGCTCCCTGCCAGTGCCAGCAGCGCAAGGGGTAATGCCAGCAGTGCCAGCCATCCTCTCCTCCAGCTTCCAAAGGGGAGCCTACAGACATCGAATTCCCCTCAGCCCAGCCTAAGCAGGTTTGCAAATACAAACTGCTCACCATTTTGGTCAGCCTAGAATTTTCTAGACTTGGCTCATAGGCAAACTTACATTTTGTCTTCCTTTACCCCCTCTATCAGGATGCTTAAAACTCTGAGACCACCGTGCTCTCCCTGTATCACTGACATCACTTTAAAGATGTAAAACTGCTGCTCATTCCATTCCTTGCCCTGGCAAAAAATGTTTTCAGATGCACAGGGCTCATCCGAAGCTCTGAAGTAACAAGGGATGAGTTTCTGTTTAGTAGGCAGATATTAAGTGATGAGTTTCTGTTCAGCAGTCAGATATTAGCACTTTATGCCTCTAAAGCAGTTGTGACCCCAGAGCACCAAAGCATTTCAAGAACATGCAGTAAAGCCTCGCAGCACCTGTGCAGAGAGGGGAGGCACACACCCACGTGCAGAGCGATTTTCCTGACACAAGCCCCAGCATCCACACCATGGGCGTGCTCCACTTCAGGGCTAAGAGAGAAACTCGACACTTGATGCCACCGCAATCATCTTTCCTTTTCTGCAGTTTTACGAGCAGCCAAAGCCTCTGGAGATCGTGCTATTTCCCTCCAAAGGATAATTTCTCCCTTTCAAAATAATCCCCTTCCTTCAGTGCAGATAATCTACGCCATTTACCATAAGCCAGTTAGGCTGGCTGAGGGGCGAGCACCGCACTGGGCACTGAGCTGGCTTTACAGCAAATCTCAGGCTCAGCACAGCCTCCAGCCTTTGCTGTGCAGACCTCTTGCAGACCCCGTGGAAGACTTCCAAGAGGCCTGCGAAGGGCAAATCACAAAAACGAGCCCATCACCAGTCTGCTTAAATTTCTATTCGGGGGTTTCTGCCTTTATGGGAAAAGTGTTGGCACTGTGGTCTTCAAAAAAAACATAAAAGACAAACCAAAGCTCTGCCCTCCTCCCCTGCATCCTAAAGTGGCTGACTACTTATTGCCCAAGCCACAAGGTCAACTCCTCCAGCTGAAAATAGCCTCCAAACACAACAGTGTGAGAGGAAACACAGTCTGCTTGAATTGCATCCTGTTTGCCTCACCCTCAGACACAAAGGTATCATTTATTATCGCCTGGAAAGGCCCTCTCCCAGTAGCTGGGCTTGTATGGAGTATCACAAGTATTCACACCATTAAAATACTCATAGACTGCAATGGTTTAGGATTTTGGAGGGTTTTTTGTGGTTTTGGTTTTTTTTGTTTTGTTTCTCCTGAGAAAAGTGGTGATCAGACACCTAGAGATTGGCGCCACTCTGAAATTAACCCAAAATCTTGTACAGATTATATATCTTGACTAAGATATCTATCTTAGATATAGCTAAGATGTATTTAAGATAGATTTCTTAACTATCCAGACTAAGATCTTGCAGTCCTACGCCAGCAGTACCTTGCTGGTAAAACCCAACCAAAACAACCCCAAACTCTTTCCCTCCACATATGCTGGATTTAGCATTCCCATTTATGGGCTAAGTACCACCAGCAGTTAAAGACTAAAAATTCTAGCGAGTGTTTTACTTGCTATTTACTTCAATTTTACCAACAGTCCTGTTGGTGGGAAAGAGCAGCAGCTCCACCTGTTTTGATGTTGTTTGTGGAAACAACACCAGCGGGCTGGCCATGGGCCCTCCCCAGACAATTCAGCTGCATGATAAATAAAGAACAGCTGATCCTGCCGTGTCACCATCTCCTGTGGTAAGAGGCTTCCTGGGTACCTAGTGGGAGTTCTGCTAAGCTTTTAAGCCCATTGGCAACGTGGGGAACAGTCTGTAGCTCCAAAGCCAAGAGGCTCGAAGTAATAATCCGATTTCAAAGCTCCTCCTCCTCTCCAGCCAAAGGCAGCAAGGGAGGATGAGATCAGACTGTAGATGCTCTTCATTTTAGGTCTGGCCATTGCACTCATCTGCTCAGCGTGAGCACCGGGAAGGGGAGGGATGAGTGCCAAAATCTGGAATGGATTGCTTGGCTAAAGTTTCTGCAAAGATTTCAAAACTTACCGGGAAAATAATTTTTTAGAGGGAATTAATACAGCTGGACTGGTCTATCTAAGCAATGTCCACTTTTGTCGTTCATGCAGTGGCCAAAACTCTTGAAAGATTTGCTCCTTTACTCTGAGGCACCAGGGCATTCAAGCTATGCAGGTGGTTTGTACCTTCCCCACAAAACTCCTCCTGTGGCAGCAACCAGTGCTGCTCGTCTGGCAATTTCAGCCTCTCTGCCACTGCTGAGGTGAAAGGTGGGCAGTTCCACCGCAGTGCCACGGTGAAATCCAAGTTTTTTGTTTGTTTGTTTGTTCCTTTTTCTACTAATTTAGCAAAGAAGGATTTGAAAAAGCATGAAGTAGCTGCCTACTGCTGTCAACCCTGATGAAGCAGCCAGTCAGACGTGGGAGCTGCCTCTTTGCAAGGGGCTTAGTCTCAAGCCTAAGTTTTAAAAACACACATCTATTCCGTGGCATAACAGCTGCTAGAACTAGAGCTAATAGGTCTTTTCCATACTCTTAGATCAGTGTCTGCTCTCCTCTGGACTGCCAAAAACATCATCTTGTTTATCTATCAGACTTATTCCAAGCTTATGAAGTCCAGACATTCTTCAATACAAAAATTAATGGCTTTTGTACAATTTTTTAAAAATTATTATAACAAACACAGATGCTGCCACCTTCATGAGATGTATATGCACCGAGGGATAGGCTTGAAATAGGAAGTGGTGTTTCGAGGCAGTTGAATATTGAGAGTCACACAGAGCTGGCTTCCTAAGGCACGTCACTGCAGGACCCAAAGTCAAAAGAAATACAAGAAGTTCTCTCTCCCCATTCAGCCCTGCCCAAAAAGATCAGTATTTCATTGGATGTGTGGGAAAGACCACCCTGCCACAGCTTGTACAGCCTGGCTGGGGCTCAGAGCCTCCACCCCAGTGACTGCTCCCCATCACACCTTCCCCGGCTGGCGCTTGTTCCAACACGGTGCTGCCCTAAGGAAAACCCAAACAGGAGCCAGCAGGGCTGCCTGCTGACTGAGGAGCTGCTCGTGGGGCTGGGAGCAGCCAGGAACCCCACAGCAATTCCCACTCCCTCCCCCAGAGCCGGGGGAAGGCAGAGGGGAGAAGGAGGTGCTCAAACAAACAAAGCAAAAAGCTCGCAGTCACAGGGCTTGGAGCAGAGTGCAAAACCTCAGGGGCTTTCTTGCAGCACACTGCAAACAGCTCGACATCCTCCCCGTGGCCTGAGGTGGCCGTGAGGCACCGTCCTGGTCCATCCCATCTGGAGGGAGCTCGGCTCACACGTGTGTTTGCCCAGGGAAGGAACACAGAGCCCCGTGCGTGCTCAGGAGACACGCTCTGCCTTTGGCTCCACATCTGGCAGGGCTGCTCCATAAAAAAGGTGATGGAGTGCTTGTGGCTCTCCTTCCAGAGCACGCCATGAAAATCTTCCTCGACACACACGCCACGTAGGAATTCTCCTCCTGCTTTAGTTTAAAGCTGCCTTTATAGCCAATAAATTTGCAGATTGCTGCAAACGCTTGGCTGTTTGTACAATAATAGTTGTGTCCACCAGAAACGGCAAATAATTATCATTATGCGTTCATAAATGTTAATGCTAACTACACTCTTAAAACACATTTTATAAAAAGCACGGTAATTTGAGAGAAGGGCAGTAAACTATTGTCCAGACACAGAGGAAACCAGCTCTATTGCTGTAACGCTTGTTCTACAGACATTAGTGGGAGCACCCTTTTCTTCTAAATTTTCCTGTTTTCCAGAATATGAAAAAAAAAGAAAAAAAAAACCCAAAAACCCAGACTTGTTTCATTATACTTAAGAACAAACAAAAAAACGACACAAAAGTCTGTTACATCTCTCAAACTGTAATAGCCAGTTTTGTTTCTGCAATCCAGTGTGGAACCGATGACACTGGATTACCCAAAGATCTGCAAAAAACACTTTGGGTGGATGAAATAGCTGATCTGCCTGAAGTGGGGGGAAAAGCTCAAGATAACAGATAATTATATAACCAGCTTGTAAAAGTGTTATTAGTAGGGCATGGGATCAGGAAAGGCCTGGCTTTTATTCTCACTTCATGCATCCACAGTGATGAGAGCTAAATCTCTGTCCGTCTCTCCCTCCTCCCCCACCCAAATGTCAGATAATTTTTAGCCAACCCTGTAAAACACTTGCAATCTTTGAGCAAAAGCAAGGCTGAGGTTAATGTACTGCTACTTCTCTAACATTCAGATGCTGTGTTAGAGAAAACTGGAAAATAAATTTCCTCTGCTGCTCAGATGAGGTAGCTTGAGGACTCAGGGGTAAACTCCAAAGTTCAACATTTTAGTTTGAAAGGATATTTCCAGTCATTGGCTACTGGAATTCAGATCTTGAGATCCTGACTAAGTGATAAAATGCAGCAAGAAAAGAGACAGCTTTGCCAGAAGGTCTCTCTGTCTTTCAAGGAAGGAAAGGGAACATTAGACATTCTACACATTAAAATAAAACCCTTGCATGGACCTTGTTCTCAGTTATCCACAGCTGGATGTCTCTGGAAATCTTTCCTCAGGAGAAAATTTTGCTCCTCCTTTCTCAGGAACAACAGAGTCGAATCCAACCAGGAGAAAAATTAAACTGGTGGCAACGAACCTTGAAGGTCTGACAGTGACCTGCAGCACCAAGGTCTCTGAAACTGCTTTCATTTGCCAGAACATAAATTAGATTCTTCACTAGGTATGGCACCGGGGTTAATGGGAGCTTTATAAAGCCTTCTTTGAACATACAGATTACCCTTTTCAAAAAAAAAAAAAGTGGTTTAAAGTGCAGCGCTGTGAGCCAGGAAACCTTTTCCCAGCTCTGCCAGGCTGGGTGAGTTCAGGCAGCCCACTCTGACTGTTCTCTGCTCTTTCTCAATGTGCACAGCACAGACAAATAAATACCTACATCTCCCAGGAGGCTGGATATCTGTAAGACAACGAGAACCAGCTTAACTCTTCACAGACCCCTCCAAGCTGATGGTTTTTAGCCATTCCATGCAAGCAGGGCTGCTCAAACTTCTCCAAACAGAAGGTCCCATGGACATCAGGAAAGGACACCTGCACTGGGCACCTCATATGGGCAAGAATCCTGAGTCAAAAGGTTACCAACTACATTTTTTTTGTCAGCAGTGAAGGAAATGTCTTGTCCTGTCTGGAATTACTGTCCAAAGGAGGTGCTCCAATGGAGCAAAATGGAGAAGTTAGGAAAAATTGAAATCTGGGAAAAGCCATTCTGCTGCCTGGACAACTCAACAAACAGCTTTCCTCTGCAGGATCTGATTTCACTGCAAGAATGTTAAAAACAGCTTCAAAAGACAACAAAATAAATTCAATTAAAAGAATAATGAAACATTTCAAAAGTACAATACAAAAAAAAAAATACCAGAAGTGTGAGATGACACAGAACATTCAGTGCTGGGAGCAAGAATCACTACTTGACTTCCTAACAAATCCACCCTCGGCATTTCCACTGTGAAAACCAATACTGGCTTAGAATCTCCTTCCAGAAGGTGCCTGCCATCCCTCCCAAACTACCACAGTTACATATTCCTCATATTTTAGTTATCCTATAACAGTCCCCTCAACTTAAATAATTTTTTTTTTAGATTTAAAAAAGTTCCCTTAACTTTTAAATAAATGTGTACAAAACATTTGAGCATAAAACAATCCTATATAAAACAATCCTATATAAAACAATCCTATATAAAACAATCCAAAGCTCCTCAAAAGAGAGTGTGAGAGCCTTCCTTGTGCTGTGCACTGCAGCATTTCAGGCTCACATCTCCCAAGACTGAGCTCAGCTCTTTTCTGCACACCCCTGCTCCCAGATCAATGCATTCACGTGCTGCTCCTGTTTGAAAAACCTTCTTGCCCATGAGTTCAGGTGCCGGTGACCTGGTCACTCCCAGGGAGCTCAGTCCCACTGTGTTGGTGTCTGGCAGCATTTCCTCTGCCTCAGCTTTGCTAATGTAATAAAACCTCAGTAAGAGGAACTCCAAAGAGTTGTTTCCCAAGTCATTCCCTTCTAGCAGCAGAAATGTCAGGAAGTCGTTTGAACTCAATAACCTCCACACCATTTCCACACGGTCAAAACAGAACAAGAAAAGGCAAAGAAAAAATAAAAATCACATCCTCCTCTGCAGCCTACAAAATTTACTCATTCCAGGGTTTCTTGCACAGAAGACAGTCAAGCAACCACAAAGTAACGTCACTTCCTTTTCCTCCAAAATAAATTTTAGTGTTGAAAAAAGTCCACCTCTTCATTTACTGTGATGAGCTTAAATCAGCACAGGAGCACATCCACGGCCAGCAGTCAAGGAATGGCATTCAGGGCTATCTTTGTATTGATTTCCAGCTGGGGTCCAAAGTTAGGAATTTCCTTCCCCCCTCTTCCCCAGCTGTCCATTGATCCGAGAAGAAAGAAAGAGAAAAAAAAATCCAAAAATGTTCAGACTCACTTTTGTATAAACTGAGCTATCCTAATTATTTTTCAAACAAAACCAAACGATATTTTCCTAGCAGCACTTGCAAAAGAGCCGGAGCAGTGTGATCCAGTGCTATTCATTCCTTTGGACACAGATCCCATCTTTCAGTCACTCTCAGCTCATTGGCTCTAGGGAAGGTAGAGCAGCGAGGAGCACGAAAGGATTAATTCTCACAATGGTGGGAAGCAGGATCCCAGCTCTTGGGGGGGTGAGAGGGGGAAAAGAGAGAAAGATGAGTGTGCAGGCTGCTCCCTGGTCTTTGGACTTCCTCGCTGTGGCTCCATCTTCTGCCTAAAGTTACCTTAAAAGGGAGCTAGCATGGAAAGAGTGCCCAGTGACTTAAAATGTAGAAAGCATTACAGGAATTTTTGCCTTAAACCTGCAAAGACGGCGAGGAGGGGCTGTATGTGAGATAACTCGTGGCACAGCTCAGCAGGGAAGAGAATGGCTAAGGCACAAACAGTTCATACTCTGTTTGTTGTGAGTCACACAGCAGCTGAACAGATTTATGATTCAGATGTTTCAGTGTTGGTTATCAGCGATTAGCTCCAACTGTTAGAAAAACAGAGAGAAAGAGAAAGATTAAGCTTTTGTCTGCCCCAGCCCTCATCCTTCCTTTGCCTGGCAGCAGGGGTTACTGATTGTTTCTGTCCCTTTTTTAACATCAGAATGGCCCTGAGCCACACTCGCTGCAGAAGCAGAGCACACTGCCAGTATTGCCATCAACATCACATTCTGCACTAATCACTCAAGTGAGACTTCATTTGTTCAGGTAAATACGCAAGTGTGTTTGTGAAATTTGGTTATAGGGCAACTTTTAAGCGTGGGGATTTTCCCAACCATAGAAACCATTTGGGACACACAAAGGGCTGACAAAGGAGGTTTTGCTAACTTTATCTTCAAACTCTGTAATACACACACGAGAAGGCTTCGTGCATCCTCATGGCATTTAACCTCACAACACAGACAAGCCAGGTGACTTGCCCAAGATCACACAGGAAGCCAAACGCAGAGCACTAAAACTGAGCACAACTCTCAGGCTAGAGCCCTGGCCATTGCAGCAATAATCCCTTTCTAATTTACTTTAATTGAACTTAACGCTCAGCTGACAGATTTCTGCCAATCCACTACTGCGTGGTGTGGAGCTCGACATCAGAGATCCGGGCTGCTCTGTGAACCACATCTTTATGTGATTCACAGAAATTTACACATCTAAAAAGTGTAAATGTAAATGATGCAGCCTAAAGGACAGAATTATCCTCAGCACCTCCACAGCTGGAGGATCTGAAATGCTGCTGGGCCTTCGAAAGCACGCTCTGGCTGTGGAGGAGAGGGGAAGGAGGACACAGGGTGATGTATATCCCAGCCACAGACAGCTCCAAAGTCCTTATGGGAGCAACTCAACACAACACCCAGCTTCTCAAATGCTCAGAGCTCGTCATAACCTGCAAGAGGTTTTACACTCTTAGGGCAGAGAGAGGGAATCGGGGTAATTTAATCACCTGCAATGTTCATACAGCAGCTGTGGGTTATGCTGCTATAAAATCAGAGTTCCCCCGAGCACAGCAACATCAGGATGCACCTGATGGCAGATTCCTGTCTCCCAGGTCCAGCCAGCACCACCAATCCACGGCAGCTCTGGACCTACGTGCTGAGCCAGAGCTCAGCACGAGCAACAAGCACGATGCTCTCAGCGTGTGCCCCATCTCCCACGTGTCACCCCCTGCTCACAGAGCCTGTGTGTGCAATCCAGCAGGGCTGGGGGACAGCCAGCCTGCACATCTGCACATCTGCACCTCGACGCAGGGCAGGAACACCGGCCTCATTAGGCAGAAGTTACACGGATCACGTGAGTGATTTCTATCCCAAAGTTCCCAGACAGGAATACAGGAGGCACCAGACTCCCCTGGGCTGCTTCTCAAACTCAGAGCTGCTTTCCTTGAGATGCCGTGCACGGCACGAGCAGATTAAGCTCCATTAGCATGAGACACTTTTGAACAGTAGAAACTAGAACTAAACTCGGAATTAACTGGACTGGTGTAAAATTATACCTTAATGCCCACAGAAACCAGATTAGAAGACAGATGGCGAAGAGGAAAGAAGAAAGAAGAGTGGATTGGATATACATGTGTGGATTTACATTCTGTGAGCTTGGCACACATCTTAGACATTTTTTATTTCCAGCATAATAGAAAGTTGCCTGACAGTGCTGGTAGACTAGATAAGGGGGAAGAAAGAGCAGATGCTTTTGAAGGGCTTTGTAGTATGACTCTTTGACAGAAATTTAGAGATCAAGGTGGGTAGGAGCACTGGAGGAAAAAAAAACCCTGGTGAGAGCATAAAATGGCAGAAAAAAAAATAGGAAAAGGAAAATTCAGGTGAAGCAAGAGTAACTGTCAGGGTCCAGATCACAAGAAGAGTGCAAGAAGCAGAGATGCAGCTCGTAGAACCCTGGACGTAGAAGCAATACAGTGGAAGCTGTCAAAAATGAAATAATAATAGTAGGCATGCTGAGGGAAGGAACATAAAACATCAATACATCTCTGTGTGAATGCAGAGTGAATCCACACCACAAGCACTGCACACTGCTCTGGACCTCAGATTTGGGGAAAAAGAAGACACAGAAAGACTGAAAAGCTGGAGGAGGACAATAACAGTGATTAAATGCATGAAACAGCTTCTGCAGGAAAAACAATTAACGCAAAACAATAAAAAGCCAGAAATGGGATGGAGAATGAATGAGTGCTTGTAGTCCCTTCTGAAAAAAAGACTGGTCAGACAGCAAATTAAATTATCAGGACAGAAACAACAAAAAGGAGACACTTCCTTGCACAAGCAATAATTAATCTGTCTCTTGGCCACGGAGTATTATGGATGTTACAACAGCACATGGGTTCACAGAAGAAAGGCAAGTTGATAGAATTGGGGGGAAAAAAAAATCTATCAACAGCTGTTAAGTACAAAATGAAGTTTTTGAGCTGCAAATGAGCCAGAGACTGGAAGCACAGCCTAGGGAAGTATCATTGCTTGATTGCCCTGAACTGACACTCATCCCTGGGTATGTGCTGTACAACAAGAGACAGGATGCTGGGCTAGGGGGACCTTTGATCTAACCCTGTATATCCATTTTTGTGTACAAGGCAGAAAAGGGTTTCTATTCCGTGCTGAATCAGGCTGGGGATACTAAAACCTGAGCAGGAAAGAACGTGACTTAGATGCTAAATGCAGAAAATACTGGCTGCCTAGAGCTGAATGTCACGGAGGAAGGAAAATGTGAGGGTCCTAAAAAAAAATAATAAAATCTTGTCACAGCATTAAAAAGGAGGACAGAGATTAAACTTTTGATGGCAAGTATGTGCATGAATACAGAAAGCTGCATTTCAGATGTAGAAGGGAATAGAGACTTGATTTCACATGACTCAAGATGTAAGAAGGGAGGCAAAAAATGAGGGGATACAAGAACAGTATTGAAGAAGACTCCCAACATGTAAAAACTCCACTCTCCTCCAGTGCCTCAAGCTATGAGCAGAGTGCAGAGAAAAGAGATGAAAAATGCAGTTTGACACGCTGGTTCAACTTCACCAGGTGAATTTGAGATGAGGCAGTGGAGAGGATCACGTAATCGAGGTGCTGGACAGACACCTGGAGATCACAGTTCAGCTGCACCACAGACTTCCTTCACCACGCTGGCCATTCCACCTCGTTCCAAAAACCCCAGAAAATATTCCCTTTGTGCACAGGCTGAACTCCTCAAACATCCAGGATGCTCTTTGGGGCCTGAAGAAGCACAGATAGGACAGCAAAAGCCCAGTGCTCCCGGCGTGGGATGAAACCACAGGGACAGGGGAAAGAACTCCACTGCAGGAAATCAGCTCAGGGAAATTAAACCCCAGAAGGTGTGAAGGGAACAGGTTTCAAAGCCAGTCAAAATACAAGATGCAGGAAGTGTGCTTAAGGAGCTGGCAAGTTTGCAGCTGAAGGACAAGGCTGCAAACATAGGAGGAAATCAGCCTGACACTAACAGGAGGGGAGATAAACGGGATAATTTGGGACAATGGGCCAAGCACTGCAGTGTCTGAACATCCAAGATGCACCTGAGTGCTCAGAAATAAAGAAACAATGCTTAGCCTACTGTTTTCAAGGCTTTCTATTGATTTTCCCCTCTCTGCTCTCAGGAATAGAAACTTTTAATCACCTGAATATTAACTGTATCACTAAAGCAAATATAAACTTGGAATAGCAGCACAAAGTCTACAAGAACAGCAGCACAGGCTGTTTGGATCCTCTGCTTTACTCTTAAATGTTGAAGATACATTAATACCTTTAAAACTCATCTAATGGTAAATCTGAAATGACTCTAACCGGTAAGAGCTGAAGCTTCCCCTGACTTTTAACCAACCACTTAAAATTATACTTAGAAACTCCCAAACCAAATATTTGCCAAGAGGTGTAAAACAACTCCCAGACTGAACTGGCAGAAAACACAGAAGAGCCCAGAATAGACCCTCCTGACAGGATAAATTGAGCCCTGACATGTGTGGAGCCCATCTGCGAGCGACGAGGAGCGCGCGCTTCATTTCTGTTCACTCCCTTCGCTCTGCGTGAAATTTCAGGGGTAACTTTACACCCCTGCAAGCAGCACCGCCCATCTCCTCCACCTGCACAGCCCTGTGCTTGCCCACAGCCCTGGGCACCACTGATTACCCAGGCTACAGGCACGTTTTTAGGGTTTTCAATCCTAAAATTGATTACCCGGCTGAGTTTTCTTCGCTGTGCTGTTTTGCAGTGATCAGCCTTTCCCTGCCCACCTCTCAGTGCCCCTGGCTGCTGCCCACAGCCTGATCACAGACCTGAGTGCTCAGGGCACTGTGAGATGCTGAGATGGAACCAAAACCCAAAGACTGGAAACAAATCAGGACAGCTGGCTCACTGCAGTAAATCAGGTTTTAGGTGCTAAGCATCTCATTTAAGACAACGGAGTACTAAACTCCATCGTCAAACCAATTTTGAAAAAGTTGCAGTGCGTTTTTTAACTCTATTTTTTAACCAAAAGCATTTTAATACAGTTCACTCTGCAAACAGGAAGAAGCAATTATGGTTTTGTAACTCAAAACATTAAAACAAATTCAAGCAAATGTACACTAAAGCCATAAATTGCTCAGACACGTAGAGAAGAAAATACTGACTTGAATGTAAAGACTTAATTTGGCTGTAAACGTCCAGATCGCAGCAAGATCCAAAAATAACCCAACTTTAACTAACTTAAAAGGCAAAAAGAATCACTACAGTCATCCTCAAATGATGCTCTGGTGCTTGCCTGTTTGAATTAAGAAATTAAAAACTTTTAACGGAACTGGTTTGCTTCCCAAAAATTTGAAGGTAAGGGGTTGTCAAGATACCTGGAAGAGCTTTTCAAAGAGCATCTCCAGAGCAAGAGGCTGGGCTGGCTACACCAAGCAGGCTGGTTTGGGAGAGGTTTAGGCGAGGTTTAGGTGAGGTTTAGGCGAGGTTTAGGCGAGGTTCAGGAAGGGTACAGAAGGCATGGAGAGCAGAGCCCTGCAGGGGCCCTTGGCGGGCGCCGGTAACGAGCAGTTCAAGAGCAGGCGCTGTAAAAAGCCAGGGCAGCCTGCCACCGATGCCTGGAGTCACATAAAATTAATTTAAATTGGAAACAAACTGGCCCAGGTAGCGCTCAGCCGAGTTTCAAACAACGTTAAGAGCTAAGAGCCACATTACGCGTTCTGCTGGCAGCTCGGTCATTAAAATTAAATAGGAAGTGGCAAAGCTGCAGGGCAGGTGATGCCGCGGATTTGTGTATAAAAAGCAACAGCGAACTTGGGAATTACAGACACTTGTAAACCTTGCTTTAGGAGCTGGTAAAATGGCTCAACTGGGTAGTTAGGAAAGTTAAGATTAATGCCATACAGCAGGCCCAGGTTAGCATGGTATTTCCACAAGAAAAATGGGCACATCCGTATTTTCTATAAGGAGTGCCAAGACAGTGGTTAAAGAAAAATTGGTAGATACAATTAATCTGAATTTTCAAACAGCCTTTGGTAATATTAATCACCACAGTCTATTAGGGAAACTAGTCATGGGGTGAGAGGTAAACATCTGTCAATAGATTAAAGCTAATTTAGGAAAAACGAGCAGCATGAATAAATGGCCAGTTTTCAAGAAGGTTAATGGGGGAAGTCCCAGGGGTGGCTACTATGATCAACATTTAATATATTAAATGATCTGGAAAGGGGCATATCCAAATGTGAAATAGGAGGGAAAAACCGTTGATGATGCTGTTCTGTAAATTAAATAAAACCAGCAAGAACTAACAGTACGAATCCGAAGCATCCACCCAAGATACAACAAATGAACGTTACTGCACACAAGTGCAAGGTTATGCAAATTGGCAAGGAGAGTTTGAACTAATTGTAGACACGGACGAGTTTCACATTAATTGTAACCATTTGGAGAAAGATCTAAGTGACCTCGTGGACAGCACAGGGAAAACATCTGCTTAGTTTCCAGTCATCGTCAAAACCACAAACCAGATGTGGAGCTCTGTATTAGAGAAAGATAAAGAATAATATGGAAACCACAGCTTTCCTCTCGAACGTTGAGTTCAACACGTTTGCCTCTGCAACAAAACAAAACCTCAGCAACGTTAAAAGTCCAGAAGGAAGTGACATGAATTTGCAGCCCCAGAAAGACGCTCATCTAAGAACAAAACGCAGTTACAAAACACACGCGTTACAAAACTCAAGACTCATTGAAGCCTTGTTAGCAGGACTTTGGATGGCCTACAGTCCATTAAAAAGTCTGCTGAATAGGAACTCTAATGATTTTCAAATTTCTGGGCTGCGTTCAAGGGGCGGTAAGTAAGAGGTGAAACAATCCAAGCATATGATAACATGAAACAGGCACAGAAAGCCATCTGGATGCACTTATTCTCCATTCCCACCCTCTTTTTCTCCCAATAGGACAGGAGCAGGGAGTCGACCAACTAAATAAAAGACAATAGATTTAGAAGTGATGAAAGAAAATATTGCTGCGCCCACACTTACTGAAGTAACCCACAGAACTCTTCTCTGCAAGGTATTTATTGAAGCAATAATACTAATAAGATTAAAAACCACAAAACATCAACAGTGTCAGCAATTGGAGTCAAGAGAGTTCCGCAGTTTTCCCACTTGTCTCTGCAGGATTTTACTCTTTCTTTCAAGGTATCTGATATTAGCCATGACTTGGGATTAGAAATGAGAAAAAGCTGGGCCAGTGGCCTTACCCAGAACCTGCTCAGAGGGTTCACTCTGAGGAGGTGGAAGGTTTGTACATGATAGTAGCTCAAAATGAAAGAGGAAGGAAACCAGGAAGATGTGATTTTAACCTCATTGTGTGAGTTACATTCAAGGAAAAGATGCTTTTAGTCACCATAAGAACAGCAAGGAAGAAAACGCTGGGAAACAGCTTTTAATCTTTAAAACATTCAGTCTTCTGTGAGAGGTGGTAGGAGCCAATATCAGCTGTTCCATCCAAACCAAAGGGGATTTTTTTTTTTTTTTGCAGGTCTTCCCCCAACACCTTCCTATCCACTCAGATTAGAGTGAGGACTGAAAAGCAGAATAGCTGTTGCTGAATTACAAGTGCACTGACCAAACCTGGAGTGGACATTGCTGTGATGTAAAGAGGAGGAGGGCTGCACTTCTGCCCTGGAGGTCATGTGCCATGGCAAAGAGAGAGCTGGGTGTGAGATTTCCAACCTCACGGCCATCCACCACCGGTGTGAAAAACCAGTGTTTAATGAGATGCCAACCTTCTCTCCCTGTTGGTGAGGGAAAACATCTCCATCAAAAGCCAATCCCTGAGCACAGCTGGCTGGTTTCCAGAGCACTGACGTGCACAGCAAAACCATTGTACGTGTGCCATCTAATTCCTTCTCAGACTTCCCAATAAATCCCCAGGCACTTGTTCAGCACCCAGCCTGAATCTG
Source organism: Bombycilla garrulus (assembly GCA_013400315.1). Lineage (NCBI taxonomy): Eukaryota > Metazoa > Chordata > Aves > Passeriformes > Bombycillidae > Bombycilla > Bombycilla garrulus. Next base: position 247,671 of record VXBU01017015.1, on the reverse strand, counting down.
CCAAAAGAACACACATCTCAAGTCCCCAATTCTGTATTTTCAAATAATCCTAGTATTGGTTACTGAGGTGGATCCACAATGCCACCCATGCCCTGCTTTCCAATCCACTTTACAGGGATAAAATCCAGAGACACAAAGGGTATACAGCATTCTATTTCTAACCCAGGACTACTGGAATATTCTCTGCCAGACACAATGTATTTGTCCAGTTTTAGTGTTTCGAGAGCAGAACTTCCTATTCCTGCTTAGGAACACTTCTTTGTGTTTAGAATAATTTTTGTTCTCCTTTATCCCATTATTTCAATCATCCCATTTCCTTGGATGTCTCTCTTGGTGTCTTTGTCCTAGAGATGCTACAGGTAAGTACCCAGTACATTCAGGCTTTTCAGTATTTCTTTCCAACTCAATCATTCTCATGCTGTTATTCTGGCTGATATTCTGCGACTTCCCCACAATTTAAAAAATCTTTTTTTGTACCAATATATCCAGAAACAAAGTTACACAAAAGGGCAGGGGCTACATTTAAGAAGAAAAACACCACATTTCTACCTCTCTTGTTTCATCCAGTGATCTGCTTTTCTCCATAAAACACAAACACGACCCATTGGACTCACAGTGTTTTAAAAATTATAATAAATACTGGGTGCAATTTGGTTCTCTGAGCTGGGAATACATTTGGATCATGTTCTCCACGTATCTTCAGGTTCAAGCAAATATGAAATACTGGTTTTGGCTAGAAGTCACAAGACATGGCACACTTGTCCTCACGTCCAGAACGTTCCCCACAACTTGCTCTGGTTTATGTTATTTATGACCACATGTGATAGCATAAACTTTCCAGCTTGAATTTCTTAATCCATTGTTTTAATCCCTCTCCAGGCTCTTGTAACTTTTGAGTAGTATTCCTTCAGCATTTTTTTACATCAGTGAATTAATAAACTGCCTACTTCTTCCTCTGAATTGTCAGTGAATTGGAGACAGAAACCACTTCTGGTCCCCGTGGCACCCTGATAAATATCCTCTCACAGCACAGGTTAGTTACAGGCTGGCCAACAGGAGGGAGGGAGGACCTGAGGGGATTTGATTATTGCTTTTATGGTTCTCAGTATAAATTAAGAGGCACGATTGAGATAAATCAGGTGTTTTCTAACAACTAAGTTATAATCACGTGTTATCTACGTTGAGTGACACCACTTAATACAACATCATATTAGCAGGGCTTAAACTTCTCAAGCAAAGCAGGAAGCCTAAAATTAAAGAAAAGGCTAAAAGTCAAGTCAACTTCCATCTGAAGAATTACTCCATGTATTTACATGCTATTAATCAGCACGAAGTCTCATTTCAAGCGCATTTTCAAAGGCCCCGTGTTTTGGGCACACCAGAGGAAGCAGTTGGCTGATGAGGGCAGGTTATTGGAAGACAGGACTCACACGGACAAATTTTCTGGAAGCACATGAAGCGTCTGGAGCTCATCCACGCACACCACACCGTGAGAGCCCCGCAGACCACGTCATGTGCCAGCGGGACAGCGGTGGAGCAGCCTGCTTTCATTTCCTTCCCCACTGCCCCCTCCCTCGCTTTCGAGCCCGGCTCTCTGTGCCACCAGAAGACCTGGTCTTGATTCTGCTTTCTGCTGGCAAAAAAAAAACCCCCAAAAAATCCAAAAACAAAGACACAGGAAAGGGACTCTGAAGGATCACTCACATCTCTACACGCTGTCAGCATTTCCTTAGCAGAACTGGGATGCCTCACATCTTGGCTAAAGCACAAGAGGTGAATTAGATTAATTTATCTGCCAGATCAGGCCAGAGCAAAGGCCCACAGAGCCCAATATCCTGCCCCACACAGGGGCTAGCAGCAAATGTGTAAGAATGGTGCAAGCACACCATAAGGCTTCCCCCCTACCAGCTTCCAGCAAGCTGTGGCTTAAGACTTCCTGTGCCAGAGATTGTATCTTTGTGCTTAATTGCCCTTGATGAACTTCGATGAACTTCGCTTCCATGAATTTGTTTAATTGCTTTTTGAACCTATCTCAACTTCTGGCATCCACAACATCCTGTGGCAATGAATTCCAGTTTAATTATGTCTTGCATGAAAAAATACTTCCCTTTTGTGAAGGAAATTACTTCCTTAAAAAAAAAAAAAGAATACACTGAGAAAACCTCTCCCAAAACCATCAACCAACGACTATCACTATGTAAGACTCCAAGTTCTGGTAGTTTTGTAAGAGCTTTAGGAGAAACCACTGCATTCAGTCGTCCCCTCTGCCCTTCTGCAAAAGTTACTGCCCAGACTATTAGACAAGGGTGCTGAGGAAAAAGGGTGGAGTTCTACATCATGATGGTGGATGATGGTCTAAACAAGCTGGCAACTTGCCCCAAGTTGAAAAAAAATGTCTGCCATGTTCCTGACTGTTGTATACACATGCAAAAACCCACTGCTTCAAGACTGGATTTGTTCTCTGCTAGACTTTGAGAAAAGGTCTTGCATTCTAAAAAGTATCCTGTGCTACACTTGCATAACTTTAGGTGCTGCAGCCCAGTGCAAGTGATCAAGAACACAATTCTTTGCCTTGCTTGCACAATGATTTTTTTGTGGGTTTAGTGGCTATTTATTCTCACCATTACAGATCCACAAGAAATAAACCAAAGTACAGGAAAAGACCATAGACAAAATATTTTATGAAGCCTCTTTCTACTCTGCTCTCCCCTCCTTCCTCAGCAATCCGAATAGCACAAAGAGCCTTTCTACACATTTGGTTTTTCTGACCCAGGACAACTTTGGCAAACTGTAGGTGCTGCTTTGCAAAAGTGAAGTCTGAGGGGATTCCAGGGCTGACAGCAACCTCACTGTCAAACAAATAAACCAAAGCACTGGCGGCCTTTGCCTTGCCAAGAGGAAAGCAGGCATGGCCATCCACAGCTCCTCCTCACTGCCAGGTAAAGCATTAACAGCGCTGACTAATTCCCTATCTCCTCTCCTCCTAATCTGCAGCCGTGCTTGAACCAGGCCACTCCACATTATAAATAGGCCTGCTTAACTGAGCTGAACAGTCTCACTTAACCCAAAATGAATGTCAGAGCAGGAACACACTCCAGGTGCTGCATTCTGGCAGGTGCTCCTCTCACAGCTTTCACACCACAACTCAAAACTCAAAAATTATTTTCTGACAAACCGTGAGGTATTTGGTAATTTTCTGGAGACACGAGAGGAGGTCCTGACAGGGTTTTGAAGACGCAGGCATTTTAGCCTTTAGTGCACAGCCAGAGGGTCAGCAGCCTAAAGGAAAACAAGGCTTCCACTGCAGGCAAACCACCTCACCCTGTGCCAAAACACTTGCTAAGCTCCTCACAGACCTTAGGGCAGGGGCACAGAGGAGAAGGGGAAGGGCAGTTCCCAGAGAGATCAAATTCTCCCGTGAAGACAGGAAGCTGACAGCTGGCAAGCACTGCCCTCCACATGTTTCAGAACACTCCTCCTCGCGTTTTACCTATTTTTGTTATCATTTATTGCTGATGTGCCCCAAGAGTGAGGCTTGGGGCCAACTTCTCTGGATGGGTGACAGCTACTAAAACGACAACAAAACAGCATACAGTTATCCTGAAGCCAGGCCCTTCCTCTTCATCAGCCAAACACAGAAGTGCACTCAAACATCATTTTATTTATTTATACACATTGCTGCACTCTCTATTCCTGGCAACTGGTGCTCATGACATAGTGGCCTGGGACACGCTGGAACAGGGCTCTGGGTCACCTTGCAAGTGGTGGCAGCAGCTGCCTCCTGGATCAAGCGTCCATTAACCAGCAGCTCGGGAGGGCTCCAAATTAAATCCTCTGCTCCATTCCCACAGAGGGGAGGGAGAAAAATACACCACCACCAACTCCTTATTTTCTTCCAGCAGCACTCCCTGAAGTTTCCCCAGTGCTCCCTCCTGTACTTGCCAGGAGAAGCCTCCCAAGGCCTGGTTTCTGCTGGCCATGTAGGGCTGCTCGTTATTCCAGCTGCCACGGCTTTTCACAAAATACACCGCCTGGTTCCGGTGGGTGGTGGTGGCACCCCACTCCTCTCTGAGCACAGACCCAGCCCTTGGACCACCTCTGCCTGCCAGATGCCTGCACAGTGCCTACAAACCCCGCTGGCAGAGTTCTGGGCACCAAGGGTGCTTGCTTGGGCCCAGGATCAGTCATTCAGGAGGGGAGACTGCACAAATAGCTGGTGCGCACAAACTGGAGAAGCAGCAGGGATAGAGGAGAGAGGGAGGGACAGAGGGAGGGGGAATCTGAAGTGTTGGGCCCCAGCTGTGAACTCCTCTTGTTTTTGTTTTAGGGTAATTAATGTTCCCTTGAATAGAGCCAGGCCATGGGCTCCCGTTCCTGCAGCTTTCAACGCTACCAGCAGCCCGGGCTGGGCCGGGAGCGGCGGGGGGAGGTTTGTGTTTCCTGCCATCCCCAGTAAATGAGGTAATGCGAGCATTACATGGAGGCAGGGCACAGCCAGGGGGACTCACCCGAGCCCCCCAAGCCCCGACAGCCTGCTCCCCCAGAAACCTCTCCAGAGAGCCGCTCGCCCCTTCCCGCTCCGCCACATTTATTAATTCTGCTGCCAGGTCGGGGGACCCTCACGCTCCCACCCCTCGGCCGGCTCCCCTCTCCCACCCCAGCTCCCCTCATGCCTGAATTAGATACATTCCCCCTGCACTCCCAGACGTCTCCATCCCCTCGTCCCCTGACAGAGCAATCATTTATCAAGTTGTTTCACGCGTTGTCGGGGAGGGGGGCCCCGGGGGACGGGGGTTTGTTTCGTCCCTTTGTTGGAGCTCCACAGGACCGTCCAGCTTAGTCTCCAGCCAACTGCTGAGAGTTGCCGGAGTCCGGGAGCAAATGTTAAAGGGGCTGCCTTTCATCTGCGGGGCTGATCCTGCTGCCTTTTCATTTTATTCTTCCAGCTTCTGGGATGTTACTTGCTTAAACGCCCCCACACCCACCCCGCTATCATTCTGCATGCACGTCTTTGAGGGAGCAGGAGCTTTTTTTCCATGTGCTTGTCCCCTCTCCTTCCCTCAGCAGCTTCTCCTGTCACCAGCACACACTCAGCCTCTGGGAGTATTTTTCACCACTGGCCTTTTTCTCATCCTAGAATGTAAGATATCATCAACCAGACTTGGCTAGGGACAAGTCCTGTTCGTGCAGCCCATCCCTTCTTGCACACGCTTTGGTGTACTGCAAGCTTTTATTCTCCATGTGCCTGGGAGATGAGTAACTACCTAGAGCACTCCACCATCAAAACAGAGTAGTTAAAATCAAAGGGAAAAAAGAACTTTGGCAAAAGAACTAAGTAACGCTAAAGGAAAAAAAAAAAAAGAAATGTTTCGAGCACTCTCTGCTTTAAGCACTCTTGTGTTCCCCACATGTAGGGCTGGAAGATGGAGGATCTGGTGCGTGCTGCAGACTGCCCACAGTCACGCAGCAGGCTTGTGGCACGTCACCTCTCCCTTCTGCACCACACCTGCGAGACCAGGATCCTGCCTGGCTCCCAGGGATCCTGCCTGGCTGCGCTCACTAACCACCCCTAGGATTGCTGGGTGGAAAGAAATGTGGAAACAGAGTGCATTAGAGATGTCCACCTGCACACTAAAGGTTTTAGTTGCCAGCTGGGGAACAGCTGAACAGCAGAGGAGAGGCTGAGGAGATGGGAATCCAAACACACCACTTCCTTCACTTAGCAAAGCCCGTACAAAGTGCTGGCAAGTCTTATGGCTGCATATATTTTTGGACAATTATAGTCAGTTACAGTTTGTTTTCTAGCAAGCTGCCAAGACCGTCCTCTGTGCTTATGTGTGAGCATTTCCCAGCTATAGCTTGTTGTGATCTTTAGTTTAAAAGATGGACAGGGCTTAAGGGCAAAAACAAAGTAAAAAGAAAAATCCCACTTGCTTAGCAGCTAAGTAACCATTGTAAATTCCACACATTTCACGGCACAGAGGGCAGAAGCTGCCTGAGATCTGATGTATGCCTCTCACCACCTTGCCTCCATAACTCTTCCTTGTGGAGGAGAGCTGGATTCATTTGCTTCCCAAGTCAATCAACAGAGTTCATGAGTCAGCCAAGGGAATGCTGAAAAGCAAGAGGGTACACTCCTGCCCCCAGGAACTGATTACACTGCCTCTTAATTGTTCCCAGATTCTATTATCCCCGAAGAGACTGGAGCAGCAGCAGCACCAGCCAGCTTGTTGACAACATCCACCCCACACAGCCGACCTCATCAGACATACAGAAATTTGCATTTTTGCAATCATGGATCTGTTGAGACTACAATCGTTTGGTTATTAAAAAGAAAAAGTTAGGTCTTACAGATGTATATCAGAAAAATCATCTGTCTTCTGAGTCAGAGCTGCATATGCCAGTTTTGAGTCTGCTAGTAATCACCCAGTCAGAACATTTCAAACCAGGAAGGCACTCTGCATATTGCTGATCCAGGCAATTCCCTCCATTCTCAGCTCCTTCCATTCCAGTAGCCTCCCTACTCATTTTTATCCCTGTTCCCTCCTGTCCTCCGCCAAATGAGGACAACCAAAGCTTTATTCCACTCCTCACTCACTGTTAAGTGGAGTATTTCAGGTTTTACATTGCTGCCTCACTTATTACTACTTCTTTCATGTATTCTGTGCAGGCTGCTGACTCCCTGCGACAGTTCAGGTGACAGCGTGTGAAGGGGGAAATGCTACATTCAGGACTATAAAACCAACCTGAGCCCTGTCCCATTATTCAAACCCTTTACAATAGTCATAAAATGAGTAATCACATCTCCATTACGCTTCATTCAGTACACGGGAGTGTGAGACTAGGAAGTAAAGACAGCTGTTCAATATTGATTTTTATCCCTCTTATTCTTTATGTATCCCTATGCCTAATTTGCTACATTGCTTCCGAGCCTGGCCACCAAATTAGCTATTAATCGCTTCATAGACCTTTTTCTGTGGTGGCCTCCACACAGCATCTCAATCCAATAAGCATTAACTCTTTTCTCAATCTATTTACAAGTTAATGATTTTTATCTGATTTGACAAATGAGAAATCGGTGGGGGAAAAAAAAAAAATCAATCAACACCAGCAAAACTCACCTCTCTATTTAACCATCTAAAATCCCCCCAAAATTTACCTTCCAAAACCCGGATCATTCCCTCTCCTCCCTGCACAAGCCTCACAAAGCTGAGCTGGTGGATGAAAAGGAGCTGTCAGAAGAGGGGAAAGCTGTGGACCCCCACACCTGCCTTGCCTCTGGCCACACAGATGCAGCTCTACACCCTCGTGTAACCACCAGGCATCCTTTCTTTTCCTGTGGCAGCCTCCATCTCTCATATCCTGCCTGCTTCCGAGCTCCTTTAGCAAGCAAGGTGAGAACCACACAGCCAGCAGCTTCCTTCAGTGCACAGCCCTGGTTTGTGCTCTCAGCACCACCTACCCTGCGCAGCAAGCCCATGGGAAAAGCAAACCACCCTGTAATTAAAGCCAATCATCATCTGCAGGTACAAGGCTCCGAATTAAAGGTTGCAGTGCTTCCTGTCAAGTGACTGAATTTGTAACCATTTAGCATCGGTTTCAATACACAAAAAAACCCTAATAATGTACAACAAACCCCTCACTATCATGTCACAGTGATTTGAAGCAGGCACGTTCTCTACCATCACCACCACTTGAGATCAAATACAAATTACATTAGCAGGCCGAATAAATAAATAAATATTGGTCTTTGAAGGCAGAGCTGCAGGACAGAAATGCTGAAAAGTGTGCAGGAACACTGCCATTTTCTGGGCAGCCTTACCCAAAGGTAAGGCAAGGGTTAAAAGTGGATTTTTTTTCCCCCAGAGCTAATATTTAGCTCTTCAAACACTTACATGGTTAGGAGCTGGACTTTCGTGGCATCGCTATTGCTCACAACTGCCCTGTTAGGAAGTTTGGGACTCTGCTTCCAGCTGGTGACATTTTCTATATTTACAAGAGCACTGAAGGTGAAGCATCATGAACAATAACCAGGCACGCTAATACTTTCATTATTAAAAAATAAGAGTCCCAAAGTGAGGTAAAGTCTGATGTCTTGTCAGAGCTGGTGCACTCAGTTGACCATCATCATCCATGGAGAAAAGAGTGGAACACCTTCAGAGTGATTCATGTCATTCTAAAATAGACTCCTCTCATCTCTCAAAGTTCAATTTCTTTCCACTGGCAGTGAGAAATGCCTGCATGATCAGTCTGACATGACAGCCCACTTTGAACACTAAATTATTCTTGCCCCTTTGCTCATCCCCACCGCTTATCCAAACTCCACAGCACGGCGTGGCTGGCACAGCTATTTGCCAGGCCGCTCTGCAAGCCAGCTCATGAAACTAATCCAGGCAAAAAATAACTGGAGGGAATGGGAGTTGAGGTGTTTTAGGTTTTTTTATCCACTGTCCACATCAGCTGCCTGACCTGTTTCCATGCAGCCCCAGAAGGAGTTGCACTGCAACACCTGTGAAGGTGCTGATAGGGATTTAGAGAGCAGATAATCACACAGATTTCAGGCGTGCAGGAGTGGATGGAAACAGGCTCTGTATTAAAAGACCAAAGGCCAGAACTCTTGGCTATCTGTTCTCAACAATAAAACAAATAAAAATCTTCCTGTCTGGCCTAAGGCATTTCTCCCAAGGCAACAGCTGCTGTTTCAGTGCGGTGCTTGCCCACAGGTCCCACTGAGTGCCTGCATAATGACTCCTGAAGTACGGTATTCCTGCACAAGCAACAGCCATCCCTCAAAGGCAAACTATTCCCTGCAGAATGAAAAAAAGAACCCTGCCTTATTGTCAGTCACAGTTCAAACGGAGTTTCAAAAAAAATGCTAGCAAAAGGTGTATCCCTGCTTCAGAACTAAAAGCTCCCCTTTTGTCCGTGCTGAATTTCAGCAGTTTTCAGCATTGCTAAATAATCTAACTCTTTTCACAGCTCTGCTCTCTTTTGGGGGAATGGGAAAAGGGAAAGGAATAGAAAAGAACAGAACTCTTCAGAAGTGGTTAACCTCATCTAATGTTGGTGGCAGCCTGAATCCAAAAAAGAGGCTGGATAAGAGACTTCCAGAGATCCACTCTGACTGTACATTTTTGTGATTCTGCACTGGGGTTTCCTTACCAGCCCTCTCTGAAATCAAGTCTTGACTGACTTTCCTCTCATAATGGTCCTCTCATTGGTCATTTACACCTTCAAGCTCTCAGCATCACCTGTCTGTTCAGCTGCCTGGTCTCTCTCCTTTTTCCATGTATAACAGCACAAACCCAGGTGCACAGCATGAACAGCCAGGAAAAGGAGCGAGCAAAGCCATGGCACCAGGGAGGGACAGCAAGGTGGCAATTCTCCACAATTCTCCACCCACCCTGATCGAAAGAGATATCAGGAGCAGGCACGTGGGGCTGGATTCACGTCTCTGTATGCCAAGAGGTCACACAAAGTTATGTTTGAGTGATGTTCAACGCTCCTTGGACCTTTGGATGAAGAGGGAGGCATTAGTGCACTCAGTCTCCAAGCTCCTGCAGGTGCTACTCCCCATCCCACTTCTTACTGCACCCGGAAAAAAGCAGGAAAATAAATCAGGGAACTCAGGACGGTTCCTTTCTTCCCGGTGTGGCAGAAAGGGCAGCTGTGGAGAGGATTTCTCCTCTGGCTGCAGAGGAGCCAGCCACACTGCTGCTGCAGATCTTGTCCCTGCTGCAGGGGGAGGCATGGAGACTCTCACTTGTCCTCTCTCCGGGCAGAAATCCTGCCCTACAAATAAGAGGCTCTGTTTGGCAGCTGGGTGTTGGCCCTACAGGATAAATAATATCAAGCATCTGCCTCCAAAGTAGGAAACATCACCCAAGTACACGAGTTCCTCCGCTTCTAAGGAACCCAGAAATATCCCCACACCATTCAGCATCTCCTCTCCACCCTGTGCCAGGCCAGGGCTCACCAGCAGTGTGGTAAGTTCTGTGCAGTGCACCTCAGCTCCTCAACATCCAGGCACATCCCCTCTGCTCAAGTGTGCAGAGAGAGCCCTGCTCATTTTTGTGAGTGGCAGTGGGGAAATAACCACTCAAAAAAAAAAAGATGGGGGACTTGCAGAGCCCCTGCCATTTGCTTGGCTCAGACACAACTTCAAGGACTGCTGTAATTGTCTAGAAATCAAACAAGTGGCTGATAGCACCAATTAACACCTTCCAGCATAACAATACCTTCATCTCATCTCTCCCCATTCTCTCAACAGCTTAACATATTGGCACCCTGAACGACTCCCCTCCCAGCCAGCAGACAAACAGCAACGTGCAGGGGAGTGAGGAAAGAACGTGTGTGCAGGGTCCTGGCATAAGTGAGGCAGCACGAAGTACTGCTGGTTATAAAATAGATTAGAATAGAAGAAATCAGAACTCGACTTGAGGCACCTGAGAAGGTGGAACAAACCTAAAGAAATTTTTTTACACAGATTCAGAGCACTTTTCATTGATAGCTACAAGCTGAGATTAAGTCTTCCAAAAAAGAATACAGTGCCATCTTTGCACGTGGGGAGAAAAGCCACACGAACAATTTAACCAAACTGGGGCAACATTTCAGAAAGATCGTCACATTTTCTTCAGAATAAAGAAGTAATAAACACAAATAAGTTCTTATGCTTAAGCTACCTCCTCTTTAAGGTTCTTGTGAGAAGAGTACGTTTGCACGCTCAAGCACATGGAAGTGTTGCATTGCAGGAGCACCTAAGCCTGTTCTACGCACTGCATTTCCCACTGTGTCACTCGGGCACCGCATGGAGCGGCTCTGGTGAACAAACACGGAACATCCCAAAGAGAAAATTCTGCTTTCACAACAGACACTACAACTAAAACATGGAGTACGTTGACTTGAACCCACTGGGCTTGCTCTAAACTTGCAGAGGTGTGACTGAGTACAGCATCATGCCTGACAGGGAGAGGGACATGGACTTCTCTTTTTTTTTCAATACACTGCTTTACTAAAGTTATAGGACTCTGGAGTCTGAGATTCCCGGGATTAAAGCAAATCCAAGCTTGTGGCAACACTTATCAGGCCAGCAGCTACGACCAGAAAAAGCGAACAGCTTCTGCACCGAGAGCTCACAGGGGGTTATTTTTTTTCATTCCCCCAGAACTTGTGCTACCATTTGAAATAACAAAACAATTATCCTTGCCTGAAAAGAAGGCTAATTACCCTTCCCGGTGACACTGCCCATCTAACGCTGGAGGGGTAGCTGCAGCCTGGGTGCAGTCCCAAGAAGGAGAAGCCTCGGGCTTTGCTCCCCGTGGAGCTGGGAAGGAAGGAAGGAAGGCAGGCTGCTGGGAAAGGAGCAGTAATCCCAAACCGGCTGAACCAGGCTGCCTTCCACCACCGCCCAAGGGCTTCGCCTCCAACATTGAAATGCTAATCTGACTTTGTAAACCCATAAACAAAAACAAAGAGGAGGACACAAGAGGTAAAAAGCCTCCCCGCGCTCCATCCCCAAACCCAATCTCCAGCATTCAGGCTCTGTCTGACAGAGCACGATTTTGCCCACAGGAGCGAGTCCCACAAGCTCTGATATCAAAATTGCTGGCAGGCAGCATCTTCATGGTCAGATGCGTTTAAATGGCCACTTCCACCACACACTGGAACATCCTTTGTTTCAGGAATCTCTGAAAACAGCTTTCTACTGCAGCAACAGGCCAGACGCAGATCGGCCGGCCTTACTCACCGCCCTCTTCCAACAGGACACCATCAAATATTAACAGCACCAAAACCTAACTGGCTTCTGTGTCCGGGCTCCGGCACACACTGTTCCCACTCTCCCTGCCTCCCCCACAGCCACACTTTTTAAAGACTGATAAAACGGGGGCAAGCACCTTCCCAGAGAGCCCGGCCGGGAGTCACAGGTGGGAACGCAGACCTGGGGCTGACCCAGGACGGCAGAGGGGAGCGGAGGAAGGACAGCAAAGGTTGGCTTGTGGGGACAGCACATCCAGGGGCTTGGAGGTGGAGATGCTAAATCTCAGGGACCAGCAGGGACACAAGGACACCCCAAGGATCGCTGGCTGTTCTCTCTGCTCTCGGCCAGCGTACCTACATCTGCAGAGAGCCAGCACGGGGGGGGGGGGGTCACGTCTCACCAGCCAATGCTCCCTGCCAGAAGGAGCACTGAAACCATCTAATTACCCTGAAAGCTGCCCTTTTGTTTCTCACCCTCCCTGTTTTCCTCTCTCTCCTGACCTGTTTTCGAAAGCATTTTGGGCTGCCTGTCATGTGGAAGCCAGATTTTAAGGACAAAGCAGTGGCTCAAGATATTTATCCCTCTGCTGGCTCCAAGGACACTGCTGCTACAACCAATCTTCAGGGAGAAAGAGGACAGAGTCAGCAACACGGACCACGGGGAGTGGGAAAGCTGTTCTGCATGCCACAGCAATTCCTTACTGGGGTAGCTGAAGCCAGCCGTGGTTAACTTGGGCCAGAAGGTCCAAGGGCTCTTCTCTGCCAAGTTTAGCTCTGGATGACAGTGAAATGTGCTTAATTTGACAGTTTCATTTTAACATGTATGGGCAAAGTCTAGAAGGAGACAGTGGCAGCAGCAAGGGAAGAGAGTTGGATTATTATAAGGTAGCTTTTCTGTTGCCTCAACCCAGTGCTCAGCACTAAAAATGGATACAAAAAAAATTATAGATGCTAACTCCTCACCCTAGCAATGAAATGATCAAACATAGAGTATCTTCAAAACGGTAACGTTTCTCTCACACATTATAAAAATCAGTCTTTCACTATAAATTTCAAACTGCCACTCCTCTAGCATTACAGAAGCTGAAAGCTTGGGCACAGCACTGGGGCTGGAAAACACAAGGAAACTTTCTGTTTATTGCTCTTTTCACTTTTTTTTTCTCAATCTATAATAAAAGAAAGTTGTGACACTGATGTGACTTCAGTGTCCTCCTCAAACTGTTGGATATACCCTTGTGAGCACGTGCAAAGTGCAGCTCCTGCAGCAGGAGGAGAGAGAAATAGGTGGTCAACAAGAAGTTTAATTGGTGTGATCCTCCAAAGTGCAAGGAAAGAACCTGGCTGTGCCTACGTGCCAGTGAGGACAGGGAAGAACAACGCTTCAAAAGTACAGGGGAACATCTTCTGCTCTCTGTTTGACTGTTTCTCCTCAAGAACTGGCAAGTGTGGGTTCTCCTCCTCTCTGCTTTTCCCCAGGTGATCCCAAGCCATGGGCTGGGTTACTGCAATCCCTTGGCATCAACTCCATGAGCCCAGGGCATTTTTTTTTTGGCTGCTTGGAGACAGGATCTGTTGGTAGCCCATTGCCAGGCTCACTGATCACAGACCAGGTGTGCCAAACTGAAGTGAAAGGGTGTAAGAGTGCATCATTTTCTTCTCTCCAGGCTCCTGCCAAGACCACTCTGGCAGTCCTGCAGTGGCCACTTCATGACCACCACCCCCTTGCGATCACACTCCCCACATTGGGGAGGCTGCCCTCTCCATTTCACACAAGTGCATCCCAGGCATGCAGGGCACTGAAGGGTTAATTTAATTAGTTCTGTGTGTGCTCAAAGAATTACAGGCAACTTCATTTAATTATTAAGTAGCCAATCAGGTAATCTCTGTATCTGATTAGCACGCTAATGAAATAATGTCTTCCAGTTCAAAGCTGTCATTCCAATCAGGAGACAGCCCTTCAGCTAGAAGGAAAAGCTGGGCAGGTTTCCATGGGCTCAGGGCTCTGGATTTCGAAGAGGGAAGCAGGGAAACATTCCCACCTTCCCTCTCCTTGTGTCTGTCACTGAGGGTTGTCCCAGAGAGGTTCCCTGATGCTCCAGGCAGGTCCTGCATCACCACCACCACCTCAGAGCCCTGCTGTGCTGCTCCAGACGCACGGCAAGGCTCCTGCAGAGCCTGGAGAGTGCCAGGCTGCTCAGAGCACTGCCCGGGCACTGCCAGCGGAGAGATCTGCTGAAAATGTGGGGCATGGCTGTGCTATGGGAGCAGAGGCACACAGCAAAGCCATTACAGCACCAAGGGAAGCCAGGAACCTTCCTCCCTCCCTCCCCCACGCCACGCTCTGCTCCTGTGTCATATGCAGTTATTTCCAGCCTGGGGAAAAGTGCAAGGCGGCAGCTGTCACACGAGGCGAGGACTTGCCCCTTTGAAACAGGGATTTCAGGACTAAATGACCCATTACAACCAACACAGCTGCAAGAACTGGGACACTTCCACACAGCCCGAGAGGGGCTTTGGGAGCGGGGGAGGAAAGCAGGAGACAAGCAGAGGGTTAGGATCGTACTTCCAAGACCTGGCGCGTTGTCTCCAACCCCTCCACGTTCTAAGCATTAGCTCAGCTGTTGGACTGCTACTGCTCAGCCTAAGCACAGCAGGGTGACTGAGCCCAGCCTAAGCCTGACACACACCTCCTGCTTTGGCCCCTTCCTCACAAACCACTCCTGTCAGACCCAGCTCAAACTCCCCTTCCCGAACAACAGCACCAGCTTCTCCGCAGCCGTGCACAGCTCCACCCATCCCAACTTTTAATCAGCCAGCCCAGGTTTATCAGAGGAGCTGCAGCAGGATGTGGTTCAGCACGACCAAACCATCCCAGCTTCTATCCAAGGAGCCTGGCAGATGCTGCTGCCCAAGCTCCGGCCTGGGCTGCTGCCTCCGTACTTGTGCGTGTCCTCCCTGCCAGTTTAAACGCTAACTCCTCTCCAACTGCCACAGCTGCCAGCGTGTCTCGGCGTTTCTGAGCTCTAGATCACCTTCCCGACGACGTTTCCACTCCCAGGGAAAGGGCGGAGCTTCCAGGATGCTCACACCAAACAGCCCCAGTTTTAAGTCACCGCTCCAAAAAACAAACACTGAGAGAATCACGAGAGGAAGCAGAAAAATTGCGAGCAGTCCCCAGCAGCCAGCCAGCCAGCTGGCTTTCTGTGAGAATGCTCAAGTGTTGACACTTTTTGTTGACCCTTCTTATCCTGAGTGTATCCCATGAACAAGAAACAGAGACACATCTCCCTCTCTTCTCTCTGCTGACTGCAGCCATCCCAGCTGAAGGAAACTGGTTAGATCAAGAAAGGCTTGGACAGCACAATGAAGCATCCACTAATAATCAATCCCTTCACAGCAGTCCTCCTGCCAACTGGCTGAGGACTAGGCAATGATTATAAACTGTAGTTGCTGCTCCGAGGAAAAACAGCACAACATCGTATGGCGGCCCTTAAATTCTGAAACCAGTCCTGCTTACAAATAAAGACAAATCTTTCTAACTGCCTGTCCCAAAAAAAAACCCAGCCCTGAAATCCAAAGCTTGTGTTTCACTAGTCCCAAAAAAAACCCCCAACCAACCACAAAGCCATAAAGCTCCCATCATTAAAATTCTGAAAGTGCTGCGAGGGTGAGTTTAATGCCTCTGTTGTCACCCCTCTGTCGCTGGCGTCCCCCTCACTACCTGAGGGGCGTGCACGGGAGGAGTTGGCAGGGCAGGGCTGTCCCAGCACTCATTAACCAGCACAGATGCAATTCGAGCCCAACTCCAGCACAAGCCACTGAAGCGGCCACCTGAGGACCCGCATTCCTCGACAGCCCTGCCGGGCCCACATTCCAGCCCCCTCGTCCCCGGCCCTGAAACCGGGTCAGGGAAGCACAGCATGACCTGATCTCCACCTCTGATAGCACCGAGCCCCGTCCCCTCTTGCCACCCTTGCCACAGTCAGGCCAGATGTGCCGCTTCCCCCAGGGAAAAGCGCAGAGCAAGGACACAGATACCCATCCAGGCGTGCGCAGGGACACCCTCTCAACGCCACAGCTATTTGCAGACCAGCCACCATCCAAAAGCTCCCAAAATGACCGATAGTCCGGGCGTTTGGCAGGTCAGATGTTTACTACAGAGAGCAGTTTGTTCCACCGAGGGACTCACAACACCCTCCCAAATTACACGCTGCCCTTTACGGGATGCCACAGCAGCTGGAATCTGCTCGCTGCTCACATTCCTGAAAAAGCCCTTCCACGGGAGAGCAGGGTGGATGCAGGGCATCAGCTGCAGCCAGTCACCACTGCGAGCTGGGCTCCCTCTCCCCACGCTCCCAGCACTATCTGCGGCCTAAGAATATCCAGCACCACCCACCCTGCCGGGGCAGGGGGAGTCAAGCGGTCCGAGCTCCCAGGCATCACGGGTCTCCCTGCATGAGGAGACTTTCACTGGGCCTCCCCCGAGCAGCAGCCTTCAGTGGGGCCCCTCGAGAGCTGGTTGAGATCCTACAGATCATGGAAAGATAATCCATTGCACTACTAATGCACTACTGCAGCTGTCCATGGAGAAAATCCCCTTTCAACCAAAAAAACCCCCTCAAGCCCTTTGATCCTCTCCAACTCACAATTATCTTAAGGGCAAAATAGTCTTCGGTGCCTCAGCACCTTGTATCGGGCTGAAAGAAAGGAAACTGAGACTGCTATTCCCTGTTTATTCTACATGGCTGCCCTGTCCGACGAGGCAAGCTGCTCCAGCCTCTTCAGCACAGGCAAACAAATCCTGATGGATAGATATCTGCATTGTTGGGCGACCAGAGCCACAGAGGAACCTTTTTATCCAGAACTTTTTTGGTTTGGTTGTTTTTGTTTTTTTAAAAGAAAGCCTGAATTTCCCAAAAAGAGCTTTGCACTATTGTGATTTTGTGCAAGACTCTTGGCCACAGCGAAGTTGAACTGATTTCAGCTGCCCGTTCAGGAATGGACAATTCAAAGGCTCACCATCAAACTCCAAATTAAAACTTTTCTAACCAGAGTGTTCACTTGAAAAAAGAAATACAGCAAGGCTTGATATAGCCCAAAACCCTTTTGGGGAGGGTCTTAGTGATGAAGTTTCTTGCCCAGGTGCCCTCAGTGCTGTGTGACCTCTTGTTACCTGTGCAGGCTCACTCCACCCGCTCCCCAGGGCTGCGAGAAGCGTTTCTTTCAGCAAAGTGTCAGCTATAAAAAGCCCTTCCCCTCCCCGCTGCCTGTTTCCATTCCTGTGCCACTGCTCCAGCCGTGCTGGTACAGCCCTTTTGTGGGGCTGAGGAGGGAGCTGGCTGGGGGAACTGCTTCTGCTGAGGCACAGATCGCTTGAAAGGAAGAAGGGTTGCGGTTTTTAACCCGGGAGAGCGGTTTTACTGCCGGCCGTGACGGTGGCAGGAACTGCTGAGGGAAGGCAGCTTGAGAATTGATGTCCTCAGGTTCCACCACACAGGGAAAAATAGCCACGTGATGGCCAGCTCTCCAGTGAAGAAAAAAAAAAAAAGAAATAAAAAAAAATTTTAAAAAAAGTCCCTTCTCTAATAATGCTTTGAAATCCAATAATTTCAGAAGTACTACACTTTATATAATGGTTTTTAGAGAATTAATCTAAAATTCCCAACGAAGTACTACTCCTTGTGCACATTTCTCCATCAATCAACCCCTAATAAGTTTTGAATTCTGGAGTGACTCAAGCTAAAGCAACAGGAGTGCCGGAGCCTTGGACACGCTCTCCTGGAGGGAGTGCTCAGCACATTTGGTCATTCCAACCATCCCAAACATGTTTACATGGCAGTGCACACACGTGGCCTGGGAAATGCAGGAACAAGACATTTTCTGTGCCAGAGGAGGGTGCAGCAAAGAGGAGAAGCAAAGGAAGGCACTGAGAAATGTCATGTGCAGGGACAGGCAGGGCTGCTGTTCTCCAGGCTCGGATTGGGAACCCTTCAGGACTCACTTTTACTTACAAGTGCAACATTTTTTGCATTTGAAAATGCATTTCACTTCCACAGAGAGCCATTAAGGTTGTTTATTCACGGGACATAAAGATACTTATGTGGTGGGCCAGGAAGGGTTCAGCCTAAGTGAGGCCGCAAAATATCACAAAAAAAGCACAGAAGGGGTCTTTTTCCTTGCTTATTTTTCAGTATTTGAACCTTCCCAGAACACCAGAAGAGGGAGCCTTTGACTCCTCTCCCATGCTCATCATTTGTTTTATATTAGCAACAATGACAAGCTCTATTAAGAGTCAAGCTCTTTAAGTGAACTCTCACCCTTTGCCTCCTAAAACAAACAAACAAAAAAAAAAAAGAAAAAAAACAAGCAAGAAAAAAAACCAAAAATCTCCAACCACAACCCTCATTGCCTGGTGTTCTGGATATATAAATATTTTTGCTGCCACACAACTGCCTACATACAGGGCTCACCAGAAAGGAGAATACTAGGTCTGCCTTCCAACCCTTTGGCCATACAAAGCTCCAGCTCAGCTGGAGAGAAAGAGCCAGAGAATTAATGGCTTTACCAAAGAGGAGGAAAAAGACCCTCCAGAGCTCCTTTTACATCATCATCCCCAGCAACCAGAACTAAACTACGGCTAGAGTTTCAAGAGCCACAGTGGATTGACCCGGCAGCTTGCAACCACCAAAGGCAGGAGGTCCTGCTCCACCACACAGCTACAACCCCACAAAAGGAGATCCTGCTCCACCACACAGCTACAACCCCACAAAAAGGAGATCCTGCTCTACTACACAACTACAGTCCCAATAATTTGAGGTCCTGCTCCCTACAACCCCCTCAAAAACCCGGCCAGGACCCAGTGAGCAGCCGGGATGGTGCCAGGAAAGGGGCAAACCACAGAGTCAGAAGCGTGGCTGAAGCGAGGGCTTGAAAGGGAGCGAGATCTTCTTTCTGGCAGCCAAGATCTTCCTGGCAGCCCCCAGGAACAGAGGAGCTTCGTGTTTCACTGCCCCCTCAGCAGCGCACGTGCCCTCCTTCCCACCAGGCTGAAGGTGTCAGCCTGGCCACGCTGATGTAAAAAACAACAAAGACACCTCCCTCCCTTACTGAACTGAGAAAAGTTACTGCAAGGAAGAGCTGAACCAGTGTAAGTGCACCCAAGGGTGAAAAGCCTGCACTGTTTAACTCAGACCAGTCCAAAAACTACATTAAACAGTGGCCTAGCCCAGGGTAGGGGTCCCTGAGGACCTTTACGCCCCTCACGTTTCAAATAATTTGGTGTTAACTTTACACACTGCCTTCCCCAGCCAGCTCTGCACACTCCTACCCCGGATAATACCAGCAGCTTTGCTTTTTCAGTGGGAAGCTGGTGTTTTAGCTAAGCATTTACAGCATGTATAAAGAGTTTGTCAAGAAGCTGAGCCCGCGCTGAAAGGAGTTGCCACGTTGGGCTGCGAGACCACCTCTGAGCAAAGCAAAGACCTTGACTGCCATCGGTGTCGAGTTATTCCCCCAGCCCTTGTAAAGCCCCCCCAAAAAGCAGAGAAATGGGTGTTCTGGCAGCAAGCAAACTGCACTCTCACCACTTTTCCCCATCAGCTGTTTTCTGTTCCTCACACAAAAGGCCGCAAACCCCTCCTAATTGCAGGAGCCTTCCACCTAACAGACCCTGCTCTCGAGGCCCTCCTCCCCAGGAACTGGGGGAGAACCGGGGCACAATAGGAAGGAGACCGGCTAAAGGGAATAGATCTGTTAAATTAACGCATTTTCTGTCAACCAAATCAGCTGCCCCTAGTGCTATTGTTGGTGAAACAATGGAGACCCCAGGAATGGGCACCCATTAAAAGGAACAAGGCTGCTGAAAGGATACACTCTGAGGCACAGCCTTGTGTGTTTAACAGGATTCTCTACTGTAAGGAAGGAGGAATCACTAGGCTGCATTGTTCCCACCACCACAGCAGATGCTGTTGCTTCTGGTAACGAGGAGGGGGGGAATTTTCTTTTTTTTTTTTTTAAATTCATACGTACCTACAATAATGTTTACACGATAAACTTTTAAGTCGGGAATTTTAACTCCTTGGCTGTTGTCATTTCTACCCACAGCCCTTTTCTCGGATTTTTGCCTGAAAGAAGTCTATGAAAGCATCCATTGCCATCACAAAAGTTAATTCTTCACCCTTCATGCAGGCACTTAACAGATGCCAGGGGCAGAATGGCACAGCTCTGCCGGCATTATGTGCTGGGAGAGAAAGACCACAGCTAAGCAGGTCTACGTATAAAGCTGCAACACTTTAAAGGTGTCACTTTTAGCTGGTTTGGTTAGAGCAAATTCCACAAGGAAAAACTTCTGAGGCCTGATTTAGACGGGCTGTGCAGAAGTTTAAATCGGCTGATTGAACTGGCACGGGTTTGTTTGTGGTGCTTGGTTCTTCCTAAACAAAGCAAACTGCAAAGTCATATTTAAGCTCCTACACAAACTATTTTTTTTTCTAGTGGAGAAATACTTGCACCTGATTATTTTAAATCGGTCTTAAAATAAACTCAGCTTAAACTGTTAAACTTGTGGGTACACAAACGCTTCAGCTAACGCCAGGCATGATTTCCAGTGTCAGCTGTGCCAGCACAAGAATTGCCTATACTAACACCACATCAAATCTGTAATATCAGGCTCTGTGTGCTCCATCAAATCTCTGAAATTCTTATTGTGTTCCTCCTTCCCTTCTGCCTTCGACTGCTGCAGTCATTCCCCAACTCCCCTGTCACCTAACTCAGATCCATTCAAAATGCTGCTGTCAAAATAACCTTCCTTATCCATTGTTCAGACACCCTTTGGCTTCGTGCAGTCACTACTTGTTTCTTTTCACAGGCTTAAGATAACGTTTTAACTCATGTATCAGCCTCCTGAACTACCTATTCCTTTTTTTTTCCTGTTTTATTTTTGTGGTTTGTTTCTCTTTTTTTGGTATCCAATTACACTAGAGTATCATTACAGAAAATGTAAACACTCGTGTAAAAGTTTAAGATCCACAGTTGGGAAAGATGTGACCTGCATTTGAAATGGAAACCGCTTTCCAATTTGCAGACCACTTGAAACAACAGCTCTGAGAAGTATCTCGCTGCCTCCCCCCTCCATTAATCTCAATGAACTCTAGAGCCCAACACTGCCGTGTAGAGTGTTAATGATTCTATTATGAACAGAATAAGACAGCAAAAGAGAAGAGCAGCAGCGTAAGAAGTGGTGCTGGAACAGATTTGGGGAGAGGGCCGGAGCACTGCAGCAGCTGAACCGAACAGTGGGTGGGACAGGTAGAAAG
Organism: Bombycilla garrulus; assembly: GCA_013400315.1. Taxonomy (NCBI): domain Eukaryota; kingdom Metazoa; phylum Chordata; class Aves; order Passeriformes; family Bombycillidae; genus Bombycilla; species Bombycilla garrulus. Next base: position 226,600 of record VXBU01017015.1, on the reverse strand, counting down.
AACAATAAAACCGCTATTGGCCCTTGATTTCGTTTGGTTTTTTTAAACAACAAACACCCAACTCAGCCCCTCTGCTCTGATGAAGCTGAAGAGCCATCACAGTGACCACGGTGCAAAACCCAAATTCACACACTGGTCCATAAATGGGTCTCTCCACACAGCAGGACCACCGCTGCCTTTTCAGGATATTTCAATTCCACATTTCCCAACCCTGCCTACTCTCTGCACAGCGCCTCTCCCTGCACTGCCAGTCACTCTACCTTTGCTCAGACAATGCGCTTTTTCTACAGCAAGGTGCTTCAGGTGAGAGGGAAGTTTCAGTCAGCAGATCCATTGTTTGCTGTTTCAGCCTCTGCCCACTCCCTTCCACTTTAATGTTCCCTGCTGTGAACAGGCAAATGGCAGGAGGGATGGACATCCTAAAGACTGAACTATGGCACTGAAAAGGCGTGTGAACTCAGAACTACCCCGCACGAATTCACCAACATTTTCAGCAGCTTGCAGCACCTTCCTGCTGCATTGATCTCACTCAGATTTTAAATTCTTCTGAGCAGCAGCTACCTGGCCATCTCAACCGCCACAGCGCAGGAAGAGGCACCAGCAGATGTTGTAAATTCTACTCTAATCCCAATAAAAATGCAGCCCCAGACCCGAACAGCTACAGAGGGGTGAAGGCTGAACCTGGGCACCAAACCCTGCTGTCTGTGTAATTAACCCCATACAGGCCACTGACAGAACAGGAGGGCTGTGCCATTTTGGGGTCATGGACCACAAGGGACACACCCAAAGGGCAGAGCAAAGGGATCCACAGAGAATTTTCAGCAGGGCAGTGGAGGTCAGAGCATATTTGGCCACCCTGTCCTCACTACGAAAAATTCTTTTCCAAGTCTTTAAATTCTAACACACTGTTTAACACATTAATTTTTTTTTTCTTTTAAAGCTGTATCTGGTTTGCACAGATAGAAGAAAGCCTGTTCTCTGCTCTCTCCACACTCTTCCTCCTCCGGGGGGACCCGGGGGAGCAGCAGCAGCCGCTGGTTTCTAACAGCCACAGAATATTCCTGACAGAAAGAGCCTGTTCCAGAACTGGCACGGAGATCCCGCACTAGAGGAGGAGAAAGGCAGGCAAGAGCAGCACTGCCCTCCCTGCCTGTGGGTGGGAGGAACAAACCTCGAGGCAGAGCCAGAGCCTGAAGTGCTAGGAAGGGGCAAGGAAAAGCATCTTAAAGCTGCAGTGAAGTTAACGGCAGAAGCAATTTGCCCAAAGGTGCTTTTAAAAACCACAGGAAAAGATTTATGTTTTCCCTGTGTAATGCGGCTTTTCCCCCTTTTCCAAATAAACTAAGTTAACAACAATGTTCCGACTATTTTCAAGCACGTTCTGGAAAGTCACCTCCCCTCGACCTACCCAGGCAGAAGTTCCTAAATGTTTGAGTCCACAGCTCCTGAGAGCACATGCCAAAGAGCTGGGTGGCCACACCACACTGGCTCCTGCCCAGCGTTTTCAGCTTGTGCTGAAATACGGCTGAAAACGTTCAATATTCCCCCAGTATTTTCGGTACAAACAATCCCCACAGCTGCCCGGAGGATATTTCAGCTGCAGAGGGGAAGGGCACACGGCCAGGAGATACTTTGACACAAGAGGTGTCCCACATTACAGTCCAGCCTTGAAGAGGGAAATAAATCACTCCCTATCATCACTTACACTAACTTGACTGTGGAGAGCATCCTTTCTGTCCATCAAGGCAATGACAACCAAAAAAAAATAAAAACTCAGTGCCCCACACAGCCACACCTCCTCCTGCTGCAGCGCTGCTCGAGTAGGTAAAGACAAACTCACGGGGAGCTTGGATCAGATGACCCACTGAGGTCCCTTGAAACCTTATCCATTCTGTGATCTTACAAACCACCAAGAAATCTGCCACGACAACCAAGCCAAGACAACCAAACGACCACTTCTGAAGTGGCACGGAAGTTTTGTACAGCAGATGGCTGATGAGGCAGCCATTTAAAAGGGGAGGAAGAAAAAAAAAAAAANAAAAAAAAAAAAAGGCAACCCTCCCCAGAAGGCAGCAGTGCTCTCTGCCATCCTGGGATCCATGCAAAAGCACGGCATGAAGCTGAACACGTCCCAGAGCACCCGCTTCTGTCCCACTGAACTTTTGACCTGCTGGCAGTAGCTGAACCCCTCCTGAGTGCATTGCCTGGTGATGCTGCAGCAGAGATGTAAAAAGAGGAGCCCAGGCGCCTGCATCTGCCAGAGCCAGCATGAGGGCCAGCTGTGCCCACCCCCTCCCCAGACAATGCCCACAGTCCGGCCTGATGGATGCTCCTCTTTCTTTCTGGACACCCCCTTCCCCTGCACTCTCTGGTCCAGCAAAAAGAAAATTAAAACGTTTGCTTCGCAGGTTTCTGCCACCCAGCTGCTGATGGCAGCCCTGCATCTGGAAGCTTCAGTTTCTTCCAGGCCAATAAGTAGAGGGTAAAGGGTTTGCATTTAAGAAGTGGAAAAAAAAGGGGAAGAAAAAAAAAAAAAAAGCTCAATTTTGCCTCTCTAGACTACTTAAAGGCCCCAAACTTCTCAAATACCCTCAGCAAATCTGCTCAGCACACGAGGGATGGGTCCAGATGGCCTATCATTACAGAGCTTCCCAGCTAGCTATGGAGAGACCCACCAGAAGAAAAAAAATATCAGGGGGGAAGGGATGGGGGGGTATGAGGGGAAGAAAAACAAAAAAAAAAATACCCAGAGCTTTTTTGAAATGACCAACAGAACACCACAAATTGGAAGATCAGGTTTTGTCTGGTTTGAGGACTGCAGGGATGGCAGCAGTGAAACCTTAACCAGACCCGCCTGCTGAAATTGGAGGGAGAGCGAGAGCAGGGAATATTTGTTTCAAGCAGAATTAAGAATTGTTTAAAACTCCAGCCTTTTGTAACAGTGTTGTAAGAGTTTAGCACCAACCTCCCCCGCTGGAGATACACTGGTATCACAAAAACAGCAAAAAAATCACCATCAACCAGAATTTCAGCTCAGAGGAGCCCACACCTCGTAGGAAGAAGAGAACATCCAAGAAGAGAGAGCAGCATCCAGTGTAAAACCGTCCCTCAGAGACACTGGACAAACATCAGCTGTGAAGCTCAAGGAGTCTGAGCATGAGCATCCTCCAGCTGAAGCCCTCTGAGCCCGAGGTCTCCATTTTTCCTCCCACATACCCAGATTCACTCAGAGCACCCTTGAACTCTTTTTAAATGGACTGGGGTGATCACCCCGCGTTACTCATCAGGGACAGGAACTTCTGAGGGAAGGGGCATACCCCAATCTGTTTGGGTTCAGCCACAAGCACACCCCTCTGCAACACCCAAAGCTAAAGCAACAAAATAACATCCATACAGGAGCACAGATTCACTTTTTGATGGCGATCCGCGGTTTTATTTCCCCCTAACACGTGCTTTAAATCCTGGCATCTCCACAAACCTAGAGGAGCAGCCACCTCCCTTTTATCCAGGCACCCCTGAAACTCAAGCATGTCTCAGAGGCGGCAGTGAGACCAGCCAGAAGGGGCACTGGTATTATCGGGTCCAAAAAAAGGGAGAAATCATCTTTATAAAGCTAAATAATAAAAAAAAGCACACAGCGCAGTACTATTATAAAAAAGTGTAAGCCCCATCGCTGCCCGCTGGTTTCAAACCGTATTTGAGCAATCTCTTTGCGCAAAGATCTGTTCCCAGATATCCCCCAAACCAGCGGTGAGACTGGAGCAGCTACAGCAGGCAGGAGGTAACAAGATGGTGAGCTCCAAGGTGCAGCAACTTCGGAACCCGCTCGGGCTGGGCTGCTCGCACTGCGCCGGGAAAGGAAGGAGATTGGAGTTTTACTCCACGTGCCCGAAGGAGCAGAGCTCTGACAGCCGCGCCCGTCCTCTCACGGCATCTCGATTTGAACCGGCGATTCGAACCGCGATTCCCACCGACCCTCGGACAAACGCCACGCTTTAAAACCCGCTCCTGCCAGGGGCTGCAGGCCATCCACGTGCGCGGGGTTTTGTTTTTTTGGTTTTTTTTTTTTTTGGGCGATGTTTTCGGCGTGCTGCTTCTGCTCTGCAACACCCGCAGCACCGACGCTGCCCGCACTCCTCCTCCCGGGCATCCCCCCCCCAAAAAAAAAAAGCAAGTTAATTTGTTCCGAGTGATGATGTTAACTCCCCCAGCCTAAGCGTGCTCCGGGAACCAAAGGGAAGCCCACATTTACTTCATTTGTGAAGCAAGCCAGATGCTAATTGCCTCCAAAGGTGAAAGGCTAGTGCCTTGGCCCTTTTATCATTGTAAATTCAGGTTCCTTCAAGACTTTGCGCTGCTGGGCCCGGAGAGCCTCCCCCTTTAATGGTTTGGCATCAATAGGAGGGGGAGGGGAGTTCTCTTTCGCAAGAAGTTGCATCATTGAGAGATCTTATCCCCTTTCAAGATTTCGTACCGCATAAGGGATTCCCCCTCTTCAGAAATTCACATCCTGCTCGAGGAGTTTTGCTCTTTAGGGCTTCGCGCATCCCACTGAACTTTTAAGCATCTTTGGAATTCGCATTCACGGGGCAATGACTGTCTTTAAAAAACACACGCCACCACGTTATTCACCCGGTTTATTGCCAACGCGCTGGCAAGAATAGCTTTTCACGGCAAGCACAAAAGATTTCCTACCGGGACACACTTTGTTTGTAACGTTTGTAGCCGGCGCACAAAATATTTACGGGACATTAGCGGCGCACGTGAAAATAAGAACGAAAATTAAGTCAACAACAACAACGACAAAAAAAACCAAACAGAAAAACAAAACCCAAGAAAACCGCACGAGAAAGTTAGATGGGAAAACGAGTAAGAAGGCAGGAAAGGCGAGAGCGTTGCCTTGGCGGGGGACGGGGCGGCGGTGAAGGCACCGCGGATCCCGCACAATGAGCGGCGCGGAGCCCCGCGGAGCGCTCCGGCCTCGCCGGGATGCGGGAGAAAGGCTCGGCACGACCCTCGGCGCCCCCGGCCAGGTGGGGACCCCCACCCGCAACAAAAGGAGCCGCCCCGGGCACAGCCGGGCGGGCCGGGGAAGCCCCCCGAGAGCGGCCGCCGGTACCCCCGGGGGACGCG